>SMGT01014454.1:113796-193459 GCA_004794575.1 Lanistes nyassanus
GAAGAATGATGTGCATGTGCCTTTCTCTTTTCCTCAGTCCTTTCCTCCCTCCATGTCTAGAGAGTGCATGCAGCCACAAAACCGAATGCTTTACAAATGACTTGCGTAACTAATGAAGTTTTCTCAGAAAAGCAGTTTCACAGCAACCATCTCCAGCACAAACTTTTTTTATTTCATTTTCATCTTTCCCCATGTGATTACTTCACATCTGTGTCATTCATCCTGTGCTTGCGCTGTCACTCATCTGCGTTGTTGCTGAAGAAAATTCTCCATTCACTGGCCGCCAAAGCATGCGGACTGACTCATCTCGACTGGCTCGACTCTCCGTGGTCCTGCGAATATGAATGTAGGAACTGTCGCACTGTGCCTCACAGTCTGTCAAAAATTGTGTAGACATGTAGAAGTGAAGCGCTGAGAACGAGATTAACGAACATGCCAGCTGGACATCAGGCCAGCAACAAGGAGTTCAAGCAGAATATATAAATGCATAAGAACACAAAACACCCTTTTTGTGACACGCAAATGTTTTCCAGTGATATGTGAAGCCTTGGTTCTCGCTCAAGCAAAGTTAAATCTGTTGGTGCTGTCAAGAAGCAGTTACAACAACCGACAGCACCACTACGTCACAACCTCAGACTTTTTTTTCAAAGCAAGACAACTGTCACAACATGTCTGGCTTTCATTTACATCAATGTCAGATCTGCAAACGACCGTATTTAAAGAAGCTTAAACTGACGGCACAGTCCTCGGGCACTTTTGTCAGTAAATGCTGTTCATCTGGGAGACAGTCTATATACACGCTGCTATTTCCATTTATGGCAGACGCTGCTTGTTTGGCAGACAGCCAATTTGCAATGTCTGCCTGTAGACGGCGGGATCTCTTTGTCTTTGGCATTGTCTGCCTGTAAATACTTCTATATAGCAGACAGCACGTTGTCCTTAAATTTTCTTGTAGACTGTAGACATGTTTGCCTTGTCTTTGGCAATGTCCGCCAGTGGACAATGTATTTCTGCCTTGTCTTTGTCAATGTCTGCCTGGAGACACTGTTCACCCCCTAACGCTTTGTCTTTGACCGTCACCACACTGCTGTTGCGTTCCTCGTGCCGTGAACAGAGGACATGAACGGCGCAGTGGGGATGAAAGTCCCGCTCTGGGAACCAGCCCAGTGGAACTGTGCTTGAAACACGTGCATCACACACAAGGAAGCACTGAAAAAAGGGCCGGCATTGCTGCCAAGTGGGAGGCACTTGGTGGCGGTTAAAAACAAAAAGCTACGCAACGCTTGACCTTGAGGAGGCCTAGAAGGTGAAGTGCACTTGGTGAGACTCCACGTACTTTGCGGCGAACTGGTGGCAGAACAGGAACTCCTCCTGCAACAACGCACATCAGCCGATGCTTTAAACTGTGGTGCTAACACAAGGGCTCTTCTCAGTTCAGTTCAGTTTATGCTGAGGCTACCCAAAGTTCGTAACTGCAATCAGCATCATAGATGTAAGCACAGGGGATGAAGACAACACAAACCGCAGCTGTTTAATGACCCCCCCCCCCCATACACACACACCCACTGCGTAGCCTCCGTAAGTACATCTGTCAGTAGCCAGTCGATAGTTGCCTGTCTGAGGTTTATGAGACAGGTGTCAGTGGGTGGCGTTTCTAGCGTGTAGCATATAGTCTAGATGATAGTAAAACGTCACTGTTTAAGCGATACAGATTACAACAATAACGTCACTACTTGTTGTTACCAATACAGAGTGTGATGATGTGGGGGAAACAAATACATTTGGTGACTTCACTTGCAATGGACATGACGGTTTAGGAGACAATGGTGACGGGGGCACAATGGTGGTGGGGGTGTGCTGTGGTGACGTCATTACCCACCATGGAGGTGACGATTTCCGGCAGGAGGCGGCGCACGCGGCACACGTTGCTGTAGACCTCCACCTCCCGCTCCAGCTGAATCCCGTGCACGATGTTGCACAGCACACAGAACAGGCCAGCCGACTCCTGCACCTCGCTGTCACACATACAGTGGGTGGTCATACTGTTCACACGCTCGAGTATCACACGTGAACAATAAGAGTGTGCTTGAGTGAATAATACGAAGAAGGTACGCAGTGACTGAGACTATGGAGATACGGGGATGACAGTGAAACAACAGTATAATGATATGAGTGTCGCAGGGAACGCAAAAGAAATGTACGAGGGCGAGTCAAGCTAAAGTTAGAAAACGGGATTTATTAGAAATTGGAACGAACCCTAACAGGTAAGTGGTTACTGTGAACGTTTGACATCACTGGTTTCTTTTTTTTTTTTTGATTAACCCCTAGTCTCCAACAAAGACTTGGTGGAAGGTGAAAGGGTAGGGTGGTGCATGGTGTTGGGTTAGAGGTGGGAGGTGAGAGGTAGGGTGGTGCATGGTGTTGGGTTAGAGGAGGGTGGAGGAAACCGGAGAACCAAGACAGCACTCCCCTTCCTCCCACCCACACACTCACGGACTGTAGTGTTACCAGTAAGGGCCGCCCTAACATTATCAAGAAGGCGTGAGTATTACACTGAACATCTTGATGTGTGCTACAGTGAGTGTTACATAAAACAGTGAATGATATCTCAAGGAAGATATTGATACAGTGATTATTACCAGGAACGACCTTATCAACCCTGCATGGGTTTAAGGCCAATGGTAGATAATTACACAGAAGGGCAAAGTGTCTAGTGGGGGTTTGCGTGAAGGGCAGTGTGACCAGAGTGTGTGTGTGTCTGTGTGTCCAGACGTGCGTCACTGACCCGCACAGCAGCACGACCGGGTGGAAGCCGAGCTCCTCCTGGCGGCTGAAGATGGTGTCTGCCATGGAGATGACGGAGGGGGTAAGCGCTGAAGAGAAGAGCCTCTCCCCCTGCTGCCAGCCGCTCAGCGACAGCAGCACGAAGTTCATCTCCTCATAGTTCTGCACAGGCAGGTGACAAAGAACGGGAAAATTATGCGCCAAGTACTCTGTGACTACACTCACCAGTCTCATCGCTTTGAAAAATTACAACAACAACAAAAATGTCGTTTCCATTTGCTCGAGGAAACCTGCTGGTCACAAGACCTCCAGGCGGTTCTGTTATGGCTTAAGCGGATTTAGGCCTACAGTGGGTGGTGACGTCACCATTTGTTTCCACTTACATCCACAAATACGCGGTACTCGCTGGAGGCGACGACGGGCGTGAGGTCTCCAGTCGATAATTCTTCCATCAGGTAGTAGTCATCGTCCTCATCTTCACTCTCATCGCTATCATTGCACGGGTTTCTCTTTCGTTCACGAGTTTTTTGCTTGCGCTCGCGCTCTGCGATCTTGTTTTTGCTCCACTCCAGGCAGCGTTTGAAGATCTGAAGGAAAACAATAAAGTCGGCATTTACAGCCCATATACGCGCGTTTTCTCTTTGGTTACAACTCATGTTGTCACGCAGGAAAGCACAAGGACGAATCTGGAGAAAGCTGTTCGCTGCACCTGCGAAGTTCAGAGATTACCTGTCGCTCTGATGGCAGCTACTCGATCGTAAATTACATTGTCATCACACAATAAAATGTGCCATCATTTTATTCATAATTGCACACAGCACACGACACACGTCACATGGCGCACATCGCACGTCACACGTTGCACGGAGCACGTCACACTTCGCATATCACAGGTCACACTTCGCACATCACACGTCACACTTCGCACATTACATGGTACACATCATACGGCGGACATCGCACGTCACACATCACACGTCACACGGCGCACGTCAGACCCGATACCTGCAGGTCCTCCTCGTGAAGGCACACCACCGTCAGGGCGTTGATGTTGCGCAGAAGCAGCAGAAATTTCTGCACGTCCGTGTCTGCGTCCACATCCACCAGACGCAGCATGCTGCACGACAGTGTGCTCTGCATCACAACGGCAGGGAGAAAATGACTTGATCACACATCGGGTTTAGTCTGAATTAACTGAACTGAAGGGGGAAGGTAGGAGACGCAGCGCAGCTCACGTGTTACAGAAATCTATAATCACAGGGGCAGATAACTTCTACGTCTCTTCAATACCCTCCCCTTAAATATACAGCTGAGAACTGTGGCCCACCAACTTCCTGCCTCACTTTCTAATAGCGAAATAAAGTCTGGTGCCTTCACAACCAGCTTCCGGTGCCACCTACCGGCACGAACTGCATGAAGATGCCATCACAGGTGACGTTCCGCAGATCGGTGACGGTCTCTATGCCTGAAACACAAAGAGTTCCGTGTTCTGCTTTGTAAAGAGATATAATGTTTCCTACAACTAAAACACAGACCTGCGGTCTGCTGTGCAAACTAATCTCTATGACTAAAGGGCAGTCTATGTACGTGTGTCTATAGGTGAAAGAACCTCTGGCTATAGCGAAACTGTCACTTAATTTACTCGTTGACCCAAATACCTTGGTTATCAACAAAACCAGTAAATACTAATGTTTTAATAACCTCCTAGGAATTTATATGTCTTCATATCTTAAAAAACACCTGCTTACTCACATATATGAACATGCGTACACTCATGCAGGCATGCAGGCATGCAATCTCACACGGACTCTATAGGTGACAGACCTGAATCTCTTCTGAAGGACATAGCGGACTTGAGGTAGGACAGTTCCTGCAACGGCACAAATATGTATGAAATAGAATTCTCGACCTGAGGTACACGGAGCTCTACACGCTGGTGTCCATTTGAAGGATATCCTCGCATGCTCTCTCGTTCTCTCGCTCTCTTGCTTGTTAGCTCGTTCTTTCGTTCGTTCGCTCAGTTCAATTGCCCAAGTTAGCTGAGAGACTGAAAGGTGGCATGACCATCACAGTCAAATGCCTGCTGACTGACCGAAATGAACACACGCACCTTGAGTTGTAACTAATCATCTGACAAGTTCGATTCCGCGGCCCAGGTAAAGGAAGCCAAGCGACAAGGAAGAAAGCAAGTGGCTCACGTGGAACTGCTCGCAGATTTTCCGGTAGCCGATGCGCAGCTGGTCGCCTTCGCGCTGAAACCCGTCACTGAAGTCTGCGGCGCTCATTCGCGTGTCGCCCAAGATAATGCCGTCGATGAGCGCTGCGTGAACGAAGGCGTACTGCTCCTGAACAGACAGGTGACAGACATAGTGAGACAGACAGACAGAGGGAACACGCTCCTAGAGGACAAAGCAACAGGTCCTACTAAAGGTGGTTTCAACCAGACACTAGTCAAAAAAGGTCTCCGTCTTCAGTACTTGTAGTCTTACGCAGCAACTCCTTTCAGTCTACATCTTTACTTATTCATAACAGCTTTTATCAGTGCATGCTAAACTGTTGTTGTTTCTGCTTGACATATTGTCTGTGAAAAGCGCGGAAACTCTTGCCCTTGTGTTGTGTGACCCCTGACCTTGGTGAGCACCATGTTCTTGCGCTGCTGTCTCAGTCGCTCCACGTACGTCCTGACGTCGACGTAACCCGTGTCTTCGGCCTCCTGCAGCAGCGAGTCGATGGCGATGTACGTCCCCGTGCGACCCACGCCGTCGCTAAAATCATCATCATCATCATCATCATCATCATCATCATCATCATCATCATCATCATCATCATCATCATCATCATCTACCTTGCCATTGTCTTCGCTGTCATCGTTATTGTCGTAGTAATATAATCGACATTATTTTTCACCATATTCTTCTCCTAAAATATCATGACAATAATTTTGGCATTACCATGACAACAGCAGTGCCATCACGATGACAATAGTAGTGCCATCATCATGACAATAGTAGTGCCATCATCATGACAGCAGTAATACCATCACTATGACAACAGCAGGGCCATCACTTATAATTATCAACAGGAAAAAATAAGCTACTGTTTTGACTTTTTTAAACACTGAACTGCTCCCCCGTAATTAAACGGCTGTCCCGTAAGCTGAGGCCCTGCGAGGGTTACGCAGAAGAAAGAACTGTTTACCTGTGCCTCGACTTCCTGTAAGCGACTTAGGGCTAGAAGAATATCTATATGGCTTAGCTACAGCGGTCTACGGTACGCGAGGCTGGTTTTGCATGCCTGCGGCCTGTTACCTGCAGTGAACGAGCAACGGTCCCTTGGAACACACTTGCGAAGCCTTGACCCGCCAGATGAACTCAAGAAGGTCATGCACGAGGGGCGTGGCCTGTTCTGGCCATTCAGTGTAATGGAAATGGTGAACGTCGCGTGCCTCTGATGTCTGGAACAAAAGTCACGTGGTGTTCGACCACAATGTCTACGAGACGTCCTGTAAATTCTAAAATCTGCTCAACCTGCCCTGCCTACAGTCACAGATTTTTGAGATATTGTAGCATCGATAAATTCTGAAGTGGCTTTCAGAATAACGTGTAACGTTACCAGAAGGTTTTCCGACTGGCGGCTATAGGACACATGCAGGAAGATTTAGAGATGAAGTGCATGCAGTTTGAATAATAGGAAAACGCAGAAGGGAACGAACGTATATAGCGAGAATTCTCTCACCACTCCTGTCCGCGCAGTTACTTACTTTTTTATGCATGACCTTGAGCACCCTTATTGTGTACGTGGCTCTAACCATCTGCATGGAATCCTTGACTGTGATGTCACCGTACGTCACGCAAGCATTTTCTGACCAATAGCGATCACACTTCGCCTGTGGATTACAGCACCATGTTATAAATTACACCTGGAGTAACGTGTGAGGTGGCGCTGGTCTATAATAAATATAAACAGCCCACGATCTTTTCAAATTAAAAATATGCATATACATCACATAATTACATCAATATAAGTTGTAGTATCTGCACGTTTGGCTTTTAATCTTACGAATACAAGTTTTTTTGTTGTTAGAGAAACGCACTGTCAAACACGAGGTGAAACAACGGAGGTAATTCACATTTTTTCTTCGACTGCTCACTGTCTCCCCCCCCAACCCCTTTTTGCTTTTCCTCGTCTTTATTGCAATATCCTGGACCCCCCACGCACCCACCCACGTCTTTTTTTCAACGATGCCACGTTATGCAGATTTACGCACATTCAAGGTAGGTAACTGAGAATTAAAAGGTGAAGGACGACGACTGCTGACCTTTTTGTTCTCCACAAATTTGGTCAGCATGACAATGGCGTCAACGTTCTCCTGCCAGACCATGTGCCAAAAGCTAAGCACCGTCTTCTTGTCGGGTCCTGGGGGCAGAGGTCAGCATGCACGCATAGAGGGAATGAGGTGTGCACGTGTCCCGTGATAGACAATTGCTATCCCCAAGGTAAATAACTGTTATCGTATATGTGCCTACAGACTCAGATAATTGCGACGATGTGCAATAAAACAAGTACAGGTGATGATGATGATGATGATGATGATGATGATGATGATGATGATGATGATGATGATGATGATGATGATGATGATGATGATGATGCGAAGCTTTAAGTACAGTATTTTTAAGAAGGGGCTAAAATGACAAGACTAGCTACGGGTTCTCCATAAACAGAGCAAATTTTGTCAGGTGTGTGCCTCACCTTGAGCTGCAATGTACGCGTCTGTCCCCTTGTAATCCTGCAACAGAAGCCAGAGGATCCTACCATTAGGACGGCCGTTAAAGGAACGTATCATGGCAAAGATATTGGCAGGAATTAAAAGGCAGCTTGTTCCTTAGACCCCGCTACAATGTTCTTGTGTGCGTGCGCGCGTACGCATGCGTATGTGTTTGGCTTCTCTGCATGCCTGTCTGAGTTACTAAAAAAAAGCGGACCTTTTTGCAGAGAGGCCGGAAGACATGTTTCAAACAAGAAACACTGTAACGGTTGGGTATTTTTTTAGGAGAAAGGTCGCCTCGGGTGTGAGACTGGGTAACTTGCCTTAATGATGCTGCCATTGATGTAGTCTCCAAAGCCCGTTTGCTTTAGGATGACTCGGTTAAAATCATCTGTACATATAGAAGCACACAGGTACAAGCACACGCACGCACGCACACACACATGCACATGCACAACCATCCTATCTCAACAAGAGTGCACAGCATCTTGTCATTACATCTTTAAGCAAAACTATTTACTGAGCACTTCATGCCACTCTGTACATGCTCCAGTTAAGAGACAGTGAAGATCTTTTCTCTTGTCTCCAAATAACTATCATCTGATCTGTTCTCTACATGGCGTGTACATGACATTTCACATTTCTTTTATTACGATGCTTGCACATACTTGTCCCTACTGTCTGTTGTGTCTTTTACGGTCTGGTCGCCTTTCTGCAAAGGTGGCGCTACATAGAATAAGTGAAGTGACAAATGACAGAATAAGTTAAGTGACAAATGACTTAAAATAAGTGAAGTGACAAATGACAGAATAAGTTAAGTGACAAATGACATGTAGAATAAGTGACAAATGACTTAAAATAAGTGAAGTGACAAAAGACTTACAGGGATAGTAGCCGCTGAAGCGGTTCTTGTCTTTGTTTTCCACTTTCTCTGCCTCCTCGTAAGAAGCGGTAAAGCCTGTTGGTAATGCCTGCAGTGTTGCCAACCAAATACAACGTCAGACCATGACCAACAGTGCGCGTGGATGTGCGCAGGAGTACATGCGTGTATGGGGACATGTAACATCTTCAGATTGACAATAATGTTCTTTTTTAATCAATAATAAAGTTTTGACACCGATACAAACTAAACAACTGTTTGTTCTGTTACAGGGTTTCTCACCCTGCGTATAAGGCCCCATGCATCCAACCACCAACCGTCTAACGAACAGCCCCACCCATTCAAAGTTGTGGAATATGGCCAAGTCTGTATCCATCAACAGATAAAGCCACTCTCCATACATGCTGTCTTCTAGCACACGAAGACGACTGGTCAAAGTCTGCATTTTCTCGAACTGTCAGCGTTTTCGCCTATCTAGGGCACTGCCTCTGTCTCCACATAAGCGACCCCCACCCCTCTAGGGACACCATAAACGCGCGTGTTCGTGCGTGTGTGTCCGTCATTGGCATGCATGGCGTGAGAGTATTTGTCAAGTGACGGGGCCACCTCATACATAAAACACGTGTCGTTTCAAATCGTAACGTCAGGTTAGCGTACTTAAGAATTTTTAAGTGCAACTCCTCAAGGGTCCGTTCGCACTGACATTTATGGGCATCTATTTTCTGTGGAAAGAGACATACGCAAGTTATGATGCAACCCAGCCTTACAGGGACACTGCGTTCGCGCATGTGACGTTACCTTAAACTCATTTTCTAGGCTGGACGCCCCACGTCTTTTGCCGTACACGAACTGCCGGAAACTGTCCACCGGTACGCCGTCTGTGGGTTTATCATAGAGACTGTCTGCCAGACGCCTGTTGTTGGTATACACTGGCACACCTGTCCCGCACACAAACCACAAGCACAAACCTGTAGCAGGGAGTGAACGTGATGTTTGTCTGGTCTTGGATAGTCAAGATGACTGCGTCAAAGTTAATGATTTTAGAGAAGTCTAGCGACAGTCCAGTGGACTGAGTCCATGTATCACCCGTGGAAGCGACAGTGTGGACTGAGTCCATGTATCACCCGTGGAAGCGACAGAGTGGACTGAGTCCATGTATCACCCGTGGAGGCGACAGTTTCAAACACACAGAAACGCCTGCATGATCATAGTCTGGCGTCATCTGTAAGGACGCACCACCGACATTAGCTAAGGTCAGGTTTTAGCGGCTTAACCCAGACGATCTCGTCACAGAAAATCGATACGAGATGGAGGTTTGGGGCAGAAACCCACCAACAGCCTCTTGTGCGTTGAGAGTATAGAGTTAACCCCTCCAGGCCACTCCATTAGGCCAAACCTTTGCTCTTGTAGAAGGACAGCTCCCCCACACAATTCAAGCAGCAGAAAATAATTTATTTCTCTTCTTGCACTCCTTCTCTCCCTGACTTATTTGCTCCTCATTTATCTTGCGGTTTGGGATAAAAGACTGGAATTATCCTAGACAGTCTGCGTGAGCTCGCGAAGAAATTATATTTATACAGTCACTGTTTATGTGTTTGTGACCACACGAAGAAATGCCACGTGGAGTAAATTCCCAATAAGTGTTTCTTCCCGAAAAGAGGATATTTACATGCTATCACTATGTTCGCTTTTATGTCACCACAGGAAAACATGACATGAAGGGTAGCCTGCCCTTGTTTTCCTTTCTTCCCGTTCTGGTAACCTCGCTTTACGTCAAGTGTGAGAAAGGCTTTGTGATGTGTAGCGTGACTACATGAGAGGGGAAAGACAACAGGGCAAAAAGGCAGAGTGTGTGAACAAGTATAATCTTCTATATTTTTTCAGCAGTTTCGTTTTACTGAAGATAAAATTCTTTAGATAATGCACGGAAGGACAGAAGTCAAGAGGAAGGAATTAAGCGGCCCGCGCCGTGTGGGGGCTTGTCTGCCAAGGTTTGCCTGAGCTACACACGCTATCGGCGTGCCGTCTCATAGCCACTGGGGATTGGTGTAGTGTATGTGTGGACGGATCTATCCATTCTTTTCATCCAGAGCATTTTCTGTGTTTGGACAGAATACTTGCGAAATCTTTTTTTCACTCTGTGCATTTGAATGTTTGCCTCCTCGGCAAAAGATGACAGACATGTCAAAGCAGTTTATAGACAGTGGAATCAATCAACCACTGGATTTCCGGCTCTGGTTACAGCAGGACAACAGAAAGAACGTTAACGGAAGTTGTCAAACATAAACATGGACAGCGGGGACAGGAAGAAAGGAACAGAAGAGGACAGGAGAAGACTTTGCAAGAGAACGGTTCAAAGTTTTCATTTAACGCTCCAGCCATCATAAATATAACACAAATGTTATAACTCCAATAACAACTGACGACATACTTGACAAATCTTCATCCTTAGCGAATCCAAAGACTGCAGCGAATATCGACTTTCTCCTCTCCCCTCCGAACACGCTGGACTTCCTGTCGCCAAAGATAGAGATTTTACGGTCCCTGAAGATGGACGACTTCCTGCCGTCGCCGTTCTTGGCGGCATCGGGCCCAGCCATGGCGGCTGTCTCCTGGCGGCTGACACTCGCCTCTTCGTCTGTACGTTTGACCCGGTCCTTCTTCAGCCGTCTACACACGTCAGTGAATGTAAACTGTTAGTCTGGAAACACTTGTCTCGTCCATTTCTCGCAGTGGATGTAAGCACTAATATAACTCTGGATCTCTATAAGGCACCAAGTCTGGACACAGTAAGGACTAATATAACTCTGGATCTCTATAAGGCACCAAGTCTGGACACAGTAAGCACCAATATAACTCTGGATCTCTATAAGGCACCAAGTCTGGACACAGTAAGGACTAATATAACTCTGGATCTCTATAAGACACCAAGTATGGACACAGTAAGCACTAATATAACTCTGGATCTCTATATAAGGCACCAAGTCTGGACACAGTAATGTCGTTCAGCTTGTCGCGCTCATAATTTAACTACAGGAATTCCAAAATGGGCACATGAAAGGCACTCAGCCTATCTGACATTTTGTGTTCAGTAGTACATGAGTTGTCAATCTCATTATCCAATCAGCTTTGAAAACCAACTAAACTTTAGACATTGTTGAAAATCTTCATACATTTAAATAATACAAACTTGAGGGATTTACCCAATTTTTTTTTAACGGAGTAATGAGATTAAAATTTAGATGATGTTCTTAAAAAGGCATAACAGAAATAACGGATATTTCGTAAAGCATAGTCTCAAACTATAACTGTTTGTCAAAAGTATTCAGCTCAAACGGGAGTGAGCCATATCTGGTTACAGAAGGCAAAGCCAGGGGCAGGCCATTCTAGTTAACAGTCCAAGTCACAGCGCGTACGTACGTATTTTGGCAATGACGCACACACAGCACGTACCTACGTAGTTGGGCAATGACGCACACACAGCACGTATCTACGTATTTGGGCAATGACGCACACACAGCACGTATCTACGTATATTGGCAATGACGCGCACACAGCACGTACCTACGTATTTGGGCAATGGCGCACACACAGCACGTACCTACGTATTTGGGCAATGGCGCACACACAGCACGTACCTACGTATTTGGGCAATGACGCACACACAGCACGTACCTACGTATTTGGGCAATGACGCACACACAGCACGTACCTACGTATTTGGGCAATGACGCACACACAGCACAAGAAGACGGTGGTGCCACCAGCAACAGCCCCAACTACTCCCGGGGTTGATATTCCCTCGTCATCCCCTGGAAGACAGGAGTGAACACTTGTCAGCATCGTTGGCAGAAAGAGTCATTAGTAAAATGCATCATCCAAAACTGTTGTCTCTCAGCATCTCTTATGAGCTTATCCAAGACGATTTCGGCAATGTAACACTGGATACGTTCACATTAAATTAGGACAGCTCATTTCTCTCGACTCTGTAGGAAACTTCAAGTTGTAAATTACTAACAAACAAATACAAATAGGAGACGTATGGTGATGGAAAGAGTAAAATCGACAGGAACTCTTCAAACGTCCTCTTTTATTTTTTATATTTATTTCTGTACTTATTTATTTTCTAACGGGCCAACTGCTCTACTAGGTGCTCCTCACGTTTCATCGTCATTCTGGGATCCGTCTAACCCCTGAAACGGCGGCACATACCTTTATCGATAAGTTCTGTCTGCTGACATGACACACCTGTGTAGCCCTCTTGACACCCGCTGACACACCCTCCAGTAATTGTATCACACGGCTTATCATCCTTACAATGACCACACGTCTGAGAACAGTCTGCGCCATGCGTACCCGGGGTGCAAGCTAACAACCGACAATACAGTGCAATTAGTACAGAAAAAAATTAGCTCAATAAATCTACAGGTAGTACTCACCTGCTTGTTTGGGAGGTCTCCGTAACCCTAACCCTACCGCTCATCACAGGCATTAAGCACCACTGTGGTACGTTAGTTCTAACTGGCTAAGCTAGTATCTGGTCAGTCGATCGCTAGCTGAAGCACAGTTTCCGAACATGCCGGCTGAAATAGAATGTGCCTGGTTGGCTAAAGTAGGAGTAGTCTCCCCTGTGTGTGCGAGTGGGCTTACACTTTACACAGAGACAAACGCTCGGGCTCTGTCACATTTCCTCGACGCAAAGAATCGTTCGTGACCTAACAGTGAAATAGTTTACCGACCAGATCGTTGTCGGCCCCTTACGCATTCAGTTTGTTACATCCGTGAGTCGCAAGCTCTCTGGCGAACCAAGTAACAGCTGCTCTCATCTGCCTGACGGTAACTCACCAGTTCTACAGCCAGAGGCAGGATTCTGCCAGCCAGGCGCACAGGCGTCTGGGCAAGCTCCGGTCACCTGGTCACACATGTGGGTGTCGCGACAGTTGCCAGAACACACCTGGCCACACCCTGACCCATAAAGCCCCGGCGCGCACTCTGCAACACACCATACAGTACATTATTTTCGGCTCCTGTGACATCACAATACACCATCAACAGCTACTGTGACATCACAATACACCATCAACAGCTACTTTGACATCACACTACACCTAAAACAGCTATTGTAGCATCACAACACATCCTCACCAGCAACTGTAACGTCACAGAACACCCTCACCAGCTAAGTAGCATCACAGTACATCCTCAAGATCACCAGCAACTGTGACGTCACACTACGTTACGATCAGATGCTTCGTCACCATTCACGAAAACAACTGTTTCGTCACAGTTTGTAAAGGCAGACCTACATCCCTAGTGGCTCTGCGAGAAACCGCTCGCGGCTGAAATCTCACTCTCCTCCGAAAAAGTACTTTAACGCACTGCTTTTAATGCACACAACTGTGTGGAGGGGAGAGCTCACTGGTTATTTCTGCAGGCACGCCTGCACGTGTGCTCACGTGTCGTTATGCTCCTGTGCTAGTTACCCTCGTGACTGACAGGGGGGGATACTTCAGGTGGGTACTGCAGCCAGATTCCTTTCCAGGCGAGGGGACACGGAAACTGACCTGTAGTCGATCAAACAACTTTGTGTTGTTCCGCAGACGGTAACCTTTGCAGAAAGCAAGTCTGACACTTACCACAACCTAATAGTTGTATAGGACAGCTCTGGTTTCTCGTAAGGCAAATCTATAATCCCCCGTCAAGAATCTCTAACCAGCCTTGCATAACGGAAGCGCGCTCGGCCAGCCAAAGTGTGTGAGGGAAAATCTTTCACGCAAGAAAAGTCTCACTGCTGGGGGTTGCAAATTCGTGATCTGTAACCAGTCTTCAGTCAGATCATCTGTTATCTTCGTCTGTCACTTGTCCGTGACTTGGTTTTACTCCTGTTTGCATTTGTAAAGACAAATCCTCTCTCTAGCATCATCTGCGCCATCTTTTACTTCAAGTAAAGGGCAGCATCTCGGCCCATGCAGTAAACAAACAGATTTTCCAGACAGAAAACAAACAGTGTGATCCTGCCGTTGCTGCTGCTGCTGGCCACGATGCTGTTGTTGCTGTTGATGACAATGTTGTTGCTCCAGCAAACGTTTCCAGTGGATCATCTTTCCGGTGTTCACTGCAAATGCTGTCGTGCCGTCGATTGATTCACGCCGTACTTGCGGGCTGCGGCGTGCAGCTCTATCGGGTTCGCCTCTAGAAATAACCTGCTGTAGCCGGCATCATGTGATGCCACGAAACCATTAATTCTTACCGATTCCTCAGACGCTTCCGCCGTCTCCTGGTGCAGAACGCGTTTTCCCCGCCCGTACGTCGCGTGGCTACAACGCAACAAGGAAATCTGATCTTTCTGAGCTTTTGACTTCCTTGTTTCTACATATATCTGTGTTCGTGTATGTTCTTCATCTGCGTTGTGTTCACTTCACTGTCACCAGCTTGCGCAGACATCCACAGATCAGCGGTACACCCAACTTTCCGAGAGTGGAAAGGTTAGATTAGGTCACAATGGCGGCCCCAGCGAAATTCTGGGATGTTGGAATGAGCCAGGCAATGCAACGTGAACACAGAACTAAGTTACCATATTTGTGCGTAATCGGAACACAGTACGATTTAAGCTTACCACACACTTGTGTAGTCTGAACACAGCACTACACTTACCGCACACTTACATAGTCTGAACACAGCCAGCACTAAACCTACCACACACTTGTGTAGTCCGAACACAGCACTAAACTTACCGTACACTTACGTAGTCCGAACACAGCACTAAACTTACCGTACACTTAAGTAGTCTGAACACAGCCAGCACTAAACTTACCGTACACTTACGTAGTCCGAACACAGCACTAAACTTACCGTACACTTAAGTAGTCTGAACACAGCCAGCACTAAACTTACCGTACACTTAGTTAGTCCGAACACAGCACTAAACTTACCGTACACTTACACAGCCTGAACACAGCACTAAACTTACCGTACACTTACGTAGTCTGAACACAGTCAGCACTAAGCTTACTGCACACTTACGCAGTCCGAACACAGCACTAAACTTACCGTACACTTCCACCTCACAAAGGTCTAGGTGGATATCAGATGACATGCTGGAATTGGCGTCGTCGTGTTGCCCGCTGGCGATGCGGACCTGGGTTGCAATGACGGGACAGGAGAAGGTCAGTTCCCGCGGTGCCGCTGCAGTCTCCTGCTGGTGACAGGACTGCCACGTGCCGTTGGCCAGTAGCACCGACACGTTGAAGGCAGAGTGTCGCTGCTGGTCTAGCCACCGACAGCCAGGGACAAGCAACGCAAGAGAAGCTAGGGTTAGCAAGAGACAAGTGGCTTCATGATACCCATCTAACATGTCTAACTTGTAGTACCTTAGCCAGTCTAACAGTCTAGCCAGTCTAACAGTCTAGCCAGTCTAACAGTCTAGCTAGTCTAACTACGCTGACTACAGTGAACAACATTTGCCGGTGTCTCTGAATACAACTTGTAGCTACAGTGAAAAGTAAATAAAACGTAAGTAAATAAATCGAGTCTAACTACAGTGGACAGCGTTATAAAGAGTCCTGAATTCATACGAGGTCTGCAAATAATGACAGCAAGGAATAAAATAGTCTGTAAATACATGTATGTTCTGTCAACGGAACATCACGTTGTTTCCTTTCAGAGTGCAGCACGTGACGTCAATATTATTCAGGGACAGAGAAAATGTGCCTTGCCATACTTTCTTGTTCTACAAGAATGACCTAATTCTGCTGGCGAATTTCATTTCTGCCTGCTTGCATGTGTTCGTGTTTTTGTGCCTGCGCGCGTGCGTTATTCTATTGTCTGCAACAAACCTCTGGCACTGATAACCTTGGGCTGTGTAAATGGAGTGTACTGGGCTTTGCTCCTGTTTGCACTTGTAAAGACAAGCCCTGGCATTTTTTCCTGACTGGGAACACTCTCGTGTACCTTGTGCATTAGCAGACCACATGTTGCTGCATTCCGCAGCCTTCTTCTATTGGGCATCCCCCCGGGTTATGTGCCGCTAAATATAGTTTTGTGAATAACTTTTGCATGTCGGCGCTGCACGCGTTCCTGTACCTGTGCTAGCTCCGTACCTTTCAGCAGTGCACAGTCGTGTGCCCGCCCCGCCGTAAATGTCTCATCAGTTCACCTACCTCCTCCATCAATTCGTTTACCTACCTATAGTCTGTCTACTATCCTACCTCTCTGTCAATAATCTGTCTGGATGTCTGGGTAGCTGGCTGATAATACCTGCTTCCCTGTGTCTATTACATGCCTACATACCTGTCTGTCTGCTGCTTACCTGCTTCTGGAAGCACGACCAGAATACTGTTAATGGGTTCTGCGCTCTTCATGTCCACTGTCCAGTCCACGTAAGTCAGGCCGGAGGGAGTTTTCATGCACGTACTGTACCTGTCGCCATCCACAACCTCTTCGACTGGCCATGACGACACGAGAGGCACTGACGTCACGGTGCTGGTTCTCTTGAATGCCAAGTTTCCTGTGACGTGTTAGAATTTAAAATAGATATACGCTAAGTAAAATATCACGATTTATTTTTTTTAATCTGATCTTTTGGCAGACGATATACCTTTAATATACAAACCAATCACATAATAGACATCGCTGACAGCAACACAGAGAACAGTGCAGAGGTAAAACAGTTCGGAAGGAGGAAGGGTAATGTCAGGTCGACAGGGGAGGTTATCGCAGGACGTGGGTGCGATAATACAGGGTGATAAAGCGTGGAGAAAGAAGAGGAGAGGGGAGGAAACTCCCAACGACCGACGCTGTAAACGGGCGCCTCATGCAGAAAAACCACGGATGCCGACATGAGATCGGAACCGACAATCCTCCAGCTGTATGGACAAGCACACGTTACCACTATGCCAAGGGAGGAGTTGGAAGGGGGCACTGGGCATGAGAAATGACGGGGACTGAAATAGTGAGATGAACATCGAGATGAATAGTGAGACAAACAGCGAGGTGAACAGTGAGATGAACAGTGAGATGAATAACTCCTCAGCACATGACAGCAGAGGACGCGAGCCCCCAGGTGACCAGGTCGATCCCTAGTTTATCCTCAGTAAGTTCAGTGTGGTAAGGACTACTCCAGAATTCACTGCTGGTTGAAGATGTATCCAGGGAGACTTGATGCTCTCAGTGCCCTATGGGGACATTTCCAAGATCGTGTAGCGCTCATCTTTCTTAAGAGCTTTGCTCTTCGGAAACTGAACATCGGCGGAGAGAGATGGGGGAAGTTGCCGACTCATCACTGACGTAAGTTTGTACAAGTATACTGAGAAAGAACTTCCTAGTTAAGCCATGAAGGCAGATTGCTGGATGTGATTTTGACAAGTCCACCAATACTTCCGCCTTTTAAAGCTATCATCTGTTTCAAACGCATAACGTGAGGATCTCTGCGTGACATCCTGGCCTTAGTTAGAGAAAGACTCGCTAGACATGTATATAGATATATCGTCAGAACTTGATCAATCTGTGAAAGTACATTAAGCGAAGGGCCAAATAAAATTTCTGCGCACATGCCCATATAAGAATGATATTTTGTTATATTTTTGAAGATTTTTTTCTTGCAAGAGCAAGTCTCTATAGGGTAGGTAAAGTATATGGAAACCTGTGAGAAAGATAAAGCAGGAAAAACGGGTCAACTTTTAAAGTATTTTCGTCTTGTTTATACCAACCGTTCTCTATCTGGAATTTATCTTGTTTTTTAAAGGTCGTACTTAAGTTCGGGGCAACCCTCCCCGCTGGATAGATTTGTGTCAACAATATTCAGCCGTGTTTTCAGGGTCGTTGTTATGGAGTCCGGCTAGATGTTTTGTGTCCGGTAGGACTGATAAACTATATCATAGACTTTGTTGTAATTGGTTTATTAATAGGGCTAATCTTATTTTATATTCTTTGTTAAACTTATATTTTTAATTCTATATATAGAAAATTCTTTGGTACAGAGTGCTGTGCGAAATTTAACGTCAGTGTGACTTCGTATTGTGCGTTTCACTGCAAATGATCACTGCTCACTGTGGCTCTTGAGCAAGGTATGTGAGCTTTTATTGTTGCTTCTTGTAACTAGCAGGTGATGGGAGGAGATTTGCTCACACACAACAGTTGATGTGTAGACCTAACTTAGATCGGAGTGTAAAGAAAGCAGGGGGCATTCTCGAACCACCGTATCATTCTCACTCAAGTAAATAATAGTCATCTTTCACTGTATTATGTATGATTATTGGGTGGGCGGGATTGTAGGTTGATGGGGCCAAAGTCGTATGAATGCATTGATGTATCGCAAATAAAACGAAGTTTTTATTTCCGCCTACGAATTTTCGTCTTCTTAAAGTCGGTCGTGTGAGAGTGAGTCTCGTGAGACACTTTAAGAATCTAAAGTATTCCCCGAGTAGACGACACGTTGGGAATCTAAAGTATTCCCCGAGTAGACGACACGTTGGGAATCTAAAGAATTCCCCGAGTAGACGACACGTGTCAACCTCAAATTTCCGAGAAATGGGGGATATGTGTGCTTCGTTATAGACGAGATCAGAACTCACTACCCATACGTACACAGACAGGCAGGCAGGCAGGCAGGCAGGCGAGGAAGGTATGAGGTGGGTTGAGATGGGTAGGGGGAGAGATAGAGAGAGAGGGGGGGGAAACGTATATCAACAGACAAATCCATGTGTGTCAAAGAAATGTTTGTAAGGCGTGAGTAGTGCACCAGAGGAGAGTTAACGCTTTTAGGTGTCCGGGAGGATCACACTTACTTTATCATAAATATCACATGGGTGAAACCTTTCCAGAAAGAAAATTTTGAACTGTATGTCGGCAATTTCACACGACTCTACACTTTTGTGCCGCTCGTCAATGATTATCAATATAAAGCACAACTTTTCAGATTTCGGAAATTCCGAATGGGGTGAAGGTGGGGAACTGCGAGATTCGGAAACCCGAATGTATTCGCCAGAGTTTCACCGATGCCCGACGACAAAGAGGACAACAATGGCGATGGTGTGCCATCAACTCCCTCCACCCTTCCTTCACCAGCTGACTCCCTCCCTCACTCACGAATTCGGTGACTACCCCACTCACTGGTTAGACGATGAATGATGATAAGGCCAGAAAAAGGCTACAAGGAGCGGAAGTACAGACCGCGTGTGCAGAACTCGACAATGAGGACAGCCGCAGAAACGTGGAACAATTGTCCTTCTCGGTGCAGAGACTCCATTCAAACGTGGAACTGTTGTATGTTCCACCCCTCCCTCCCCTAGTACGTTATTGTGACGTCAGTCTACCTAACAGCCTGCCATCCATTGTGTGTGAGGTGTTCCGCACCTGGGATGTACCACAGGTTTGTAACACTAGAGTGTAGCGGTTCATGTAGCACTGTGTATATACACGCTTACACCCGCGCGTGTCCGTCTGTGAGTTCGTCCGTGCGTGTGTATGTCCGTCTGAATGAATGAATATCTCAAATGGAAGTTAAGGCACGGATAAACGTTCGGACGCCTCCCCCCGCCCCACAAAAAATGTGACGTCTTAACTTTCTCGGTTTACACAGTCGTAAGTGTCTCCATTGTGCGCTGCGTCCGGATTACCAGCGGTCAGCTGTGCTGTTTTATACCAACAACAACGCTGTCTTGTTTCCAACCCCGTATCTACAGGGGACAGCATCTGGTCACTCTCTTCCATAAAACGAGAGCAAAGGTCAGGGGTCAGGTACACACAAGCCGGTAGAACTGTACCGCAGGATTAACGGTGGTCAACCCGAAGAAGTTAGCTAACCGGAGAGTAATTATCAACTTCGCCCCCCCCCCACCCCCAATTAATCGTCTCACGGCTTGTAGTGCGTCTGGCCCGTGGTGTGATTCAACACAAAGATCAGACGGGCCACGAAGACTAGCTCCTTTGATGAGGTTAGCCCCCTTTCCAGTGCCAAACAAATGATGTGACAAATGCAAGTAGAACAATCCGAAGCACAATCTCTAAACAGGTCTGCACAGACGTGTTCGCAGTCTGTCCAAGCATGGAGGAGGGGGGGAATTAGTTTACAATGAGCACCGATGCTGTGTTTGGTAGACTCCAACACACAGGCAACTCCCCAAGCACACGCACACACCCACATACGCACATGAAACATGCAGTCCTTGCATTCAGCAGACCAGTCCACTTTCGTTCCTGTTCTCGCTCCTTCTCTCTCGCTCTTTCCTATCACCCCCTCTGTCTGTCCGTCTGGCTGCCTGCATGTCTGTCTGTCTGTCTGTCTGTGCGCGCACGCAGACAGAGATGCGCTTGACAAAGATGAGCAGCGTAAGGGCAGGACTAGCCATGCCTCGTGTGACGTATTTCTGCGGTGACGTCCTTTACCTGTAAGAAGATGTGTACGTGTACTTACGCTTGTTGCACGGCCGACCAAATCCCTCACGCCATCCTTGAAGGCACGAGTTGTCGCAGGTCCCTGTTACTACGCTGCAGCCCCCCAGGCAGTTGCAGGGGACTTCACAGCTCGGCCCCCACACGCCGTCGGGGCAGGACAATCCTGCAGAAAATGCCAGAAATGAAGTAATCGCGAGCGTGAACGCCAGCAGCCGTAAGACGTACGTCATGGTGTGTGGTACCCACACCTAGTCTCTTCGACAAGTGCTGCGCGCTGCTCGGCGCTGGTCAACAACATAGGGAGTGGAGAGAGGGAGGGGTGGGGTGGGGGGGGGCCTTGGGAGACTTGCCAGTGTGAGCCAGAGGCTGTCTTCGTCACACTCGGCCCAAATTACAGCGCATCCATGCTTATAGCGATGATATTGACTGATATGAGATCCCAAGGAGAAAAAAAAAACATAAGTGTACCTCATGCAGATTAGCTAGTGTGTATATTAACGCAGATAGGGCAAGATAGGTTGCCAGATGTCTAATCGTCTGGCCATGTGCAGTGTTAGGTACGTGTTCTTACTAATATATTATTCAAATAAATGTAAACAGAACCAGCCTATTTGAATATCCACAATCCCTACAAATCCCAGTGATAAGAAACGGCCTGTGTGGAAACATCAGCGCGACGCACCGCACTGAGAGGTAACTATAAGGAGGGAATAACAACTGAGGGAAAGAGACGGGGAGGTAGGGGGAAAAACTCAAACACTGTACAGTTCTTTAGCCTGAACGAAAATCTCAAACACTGTACAGTTCTTTAGTCTGAACGAAAATCTTAAGCCATTTGTTAAAGACTTCCGGTTGAAGAACAAGCAACGTGGGTGGGTGGGGGGGGTGTCAGGGAGAGTGCAAAGGAATTAAGGGGTGGAAGGTGGGAGCAAAACAGACTCAGACACTTTGCACGAATCGAAATACTCAGCACGCAAACTTAAGTCACATACACGCTGAGTCAGCAGCTGTGCCCTGGGTCTGTAAGACCCCTTGATATCACTGACACCCCCTGGAGCTCTAGCGGTAATGTGACGTCAGCTTTCGCTCCAAGCGCATTTCATTTATTTATTCATTTTTGTATCAACAAATAACTTCTCAGGAGACATTGCGTGTATGAACACTGCCTATCATTAACAATGACGTCACGCTCACGTCTGGACACTGATGAAGCCCAGTCAAAGACTCGCCCCCTGTGGCCTACATTCGGAGTGACAAGCTGGTATTAAAATTGTTGTTAAAAATAGCATATGTTCACGCAAAGAGTGCATATTAGGAAAAGAAGTGGTTTTGGAATTGTTGCAGGAACCGCATTTTAGGGTTAGGGTTAGGGTTATTTATTTCGAAACGTTCCCTGACGATGCTAATGCGGGCTTATTCCTAAATAAACCTCGTCAGGATACCCCGGAACAAGGTCCTGTCAAGAATATAGATTCTATTGGATTACATTGGTCCAGTATTTGTCTGCGTTAGCAAGAAAGGGTATATCGATTAAATCAGAAGGGACTGTAAAGAGGTGCCATATAAAAAAATACATGTGCCAGAGAACGGTTCTAAACTCACATCCCATGAATGTCTCCAAACACTAACCATTGCATCACTTTGTAACCGCCTACCTCGATGAAGGCGTGAAAAACTACAGTAGTACCCATAAGTTTAAAAATAGAGCAAACAGTATTAGAGTTACGAAAGGGTTATAGAAAGCACTACTATGAGCAGAATGATGAAAATACATTCATCTTAAATGTCTTCCGAAGTACAGCAGAGACTAGTCGCAGCCAAGAGTTCGCACGCGGTTGCACGTCTTTTAGATTCTTCCTGGGAGTTTTCTTTTGAGCTCCAGCACAGGGCGGGTTCAAAGGCTAATGACAGGTCTCTCTTTCTCTAAAACTACCATATCATAGTGCAGTTGGATGGACTGGCAAAAGAAGAGCAGAATCTGTTTCAAACATTATGTACCAAGCTCAGACTGTCTCCCTCATTTACAGTCAGGAGTGCAGAACGCTAAGCTCAACTCATAGCAACACAAGATTCCTATGGGGGGGGGGGGGAGACACGAAGTGTTCCCTGGCTCTGGCCATGCCAACACAAGTTTCCTACCGGCAGGGATGACCGCACTATCGACATAGACTGGTCGCTACGAGTGCGCATGTTTCATTTCACGTGAGTCCCCGGGGTGTATGATAGCGGTCTGTGTGTCAAGGGCAATATCCTAGGGGGTCTGTATCTCAGGGTCAAAGTTACAGAGGTGTACCTCGGGAATATATACAAATCAACTGTCACTATACAGCCACTGGAGATGAAGACTTCGTCGATAATTCAAGGTCAGTTCTGATCGACTTCCAGCTACAAAACTTGTTCTAAAAAAAAAACAAATCAAACTTAAAGTACAACAGTATTTAAAGGTGCTTTCCAATCTTCTGAGTTCTCTCTCTCTCACACACACACACACTAACACGCACACAAACACGCACGCACGCACGCACGCACGCAATGTTTTTAAGGATGGAAGTCCTTTTCTCTCACATATAATCTGTTCTAGAAAACCTGCTAATACATTAGCGGTATGCTGTCCTTTACGCCTTAGCTGTGCGGCCTTCAACTACCCGTAGAGCGCTACGATTCCTCGATTGCATTATCCCTGGTTTCAATGTCTGTTTAATCCCATATCATGCCCCTCCCCTCCCCATCCACCGCACACTTGAAGGCAAAAGACCTCACGCACCCTGGCACATAGACTTGTGTGCGCATGTGCAGTAGGTTCTGCACTGAGACAGCGTTTCAGCTGTGGCAGGTAGCGCGACAGTCGCCGACGCAGTGACCACACTCCACCCTCTGTGGTCCAGCCCCTGGCATGAGCCCGCCCGTGTGTCTGCCAAACACCAGAGAACCCCTAATAACAGCTCTCCGACCTGTCTAAATACAATGCAACGTTTGTCGGAGATTGTCATTCAAGCACACGGAGCAAACTTCACACGGTCCCTCAGACGGACTGTGTTTTCACAGCTAGAGAGGCTGGACCTGACACGTGACGGGCCTGGCACGTGTGCCTGCACGTGACGTCATTCACAGCCCTCGATGCACGTCAGCCCCTCCACGCCCCCACCCCACCAAACATCAGTCTGAATGACAGGTCGTCAGCTTGTGGGAACTTGGCAAAGACTCTGGGCCATTGACGTTTGTTAAGAAGGTTCAACGCCCTTGTCAATGGCTTACTCTACATGTTATACAAGGTTAACCCCATGGACAATATGAATAATCAGCAAACATTCCCGTAACAGGCGACGATGCAATAACCTTTACCCTCTGCAGCTGGTATTTACTTAAAGGTATTAAAGGTATTAAACTGATTTATTTAAAGGGCCATTGAAACTTCATTTGATCATTCCTGAACAAACACTCCTAGTGCAAGGGTAGTCAGGGTGGCTGCGTCACAGCTACGCATTTCCGGTAAGCTATATTTATAGTCAGAAGTCACGTGAAGTGTTTACATCACGATTTTAACCTGGAACGATCTTGAATACATTGGAGAAAGAAGTGGGTGAGGACGGGACAGAGATCTATTATTGAACCTTATGGGGGTCGTAGTGCATGGCTCGCCGAACCGCAAAATAACAGCGTGTATGTGTGTGTGCATGTTTGCGTGCGTGCGTGCTTAGCGTGTATGTGATAGGGGGGGGGGGCCGTTTTGTTTTCAGCTCAAAGACGGCGCTGGTAATATATATATCTGCGGGGGCTTCGTATACGGCAGCACAGTATTCCAGCTAAAAAAAAAAAGTCTATTTTTCTTCGATCATGTGATTTAGACTCCTTCCCAGAGCCAGTAATATTTTTCGCTGGTACCTTCAATCGTCATTTCCTTTCCTGTCTACTTAAAAAATTTTCTTAGTATTTCTCATCCAATCATCTAACAGGCAAATCTAGCCACTGTAACTAAACATGGCGCCATATACTTCTTGTTAACAGCAATTGTGTACTTCCATCTTAATCCCTTCTTCTTCACTGAAAATGAAAGTTTTCGCGTCACTGCTCATAACTAGCTGTCGAAAATGATGATACTGCATATTTGTCACCGTCTGGATAGATTTCTGTTACTTTTATCCCGTGATCTTGTTGCCAATTACAATGTACTTTACTTACAGGAAAGAAGATCTCTCACCACCACAGATGTCACACCAGCCACCACAACCGCGAACAGCCGACACACACCAGCATCAGTCAGCTGTTTTGTCTAGACAATAAACTCGGCGTGCCTTATTCCTCTGGTATTCGTCAACATTGTCTCAGATGGCCGGCAAATATGACTTTACCGACACTGCGCTACACATCATCTACAGGGGACATTAGACCAAAGCAGCTTGCCCGTAGTACAAGCAGTGACAGCTGTCAAACGATGTGCTGACGTTATGACGTGACTCACAACTTGGGAGCGAGCCTGTGTTAGAGATAGAATTTCACTAGGTTAGGACCAGTGGCGTGTAGTATCACCCGCGCTACATTTCCATCCATAACTTTCCCGCATTGTATTTCGTACAGAAAACTAGGCCAGCCATGTCCCAAACACGTTGTCCTAGCTGTTGAACCATGGACCGAATAGCTACCCTAGTTTTATGTTCCATAGTACACTCTTAAATAACCAACACGCAGACATGACGTGGGCTATAGAATTGTTGGCCTTCTACACATTTTGGCAATGAGATCTTTTATAAGCTATTATTCTTGTGTGTTTCCAGTCCTAGCAATATACACTTCCAAGCCAACATTCTATATGCACCGAGCAACCGTGCAGTTCTCGTGATACAGCAGAAGGCTGCTTGGAAGACAATCTGAAAGGATTTCAACACACCGCATTTTATCGGACAAATTAGGGCTACAGTCGTCAGTGTCTAGCATTACCATTCCACCCTTCCCAAACAAAAAAGTACGGGTTGTTGTTAATGTTCTGAGAACACACGGAACAGTCAGAAGGACGGGTTGGTTGTTTATTGTTTAACGTCGTCAAAGGAAGGTTATCTCGTAACGAAAGCTGCGAGAAATCCCGATAGAAAGCCTACACTGTAAAGTTTGCCATTCACGTGTTACAATAAGCTGAAAGGTACGATCTTTCGAGATTTTTTTATATATCGCTTTTTTTATATTTGCTCAATTTTACACTCATTTTATGCCTGGATAGGACACCCCTTTACTTCGAGCGACAGTAACTGCAGGGTAGCGAGAATGAAAAAACAATTAAACCGCTTCCACACTCCATGCACTACCTAAAAGGGGATTTTGTTCTCATTCACATCAGCACCCTTGGCCGCTGCCACATAAAAAACACCTGTACTGTTTGAGGCTTCGAAAAGAGTTCTGTTGTCCGTTACCGCAGTTTACGATGTCCTTGGTAGTAAACTTCCAGACAGAATAAAGAACATTGCTCGAGCTGAAGCTTATCTCGCGTCTTTATCTAACGACTATTATTTCTCCATCGTTCCTTTCTACCTCCTTCCTCCCCTCACTATTTCTCTCTCTCTCTCTCTCTCACACACACAGTTGCATCCGGCTCGGTGAGACTCGAAATGGCCGTGCTAGCAGGTGCGACACTCTGTAACTCACGTGATGGCAGTGACACTGCTGAGCACAGCCTATCCAACTGTCGACGAAAAACGAAATACAAAATTTGTAGCCGCCCTATTATATTGCCCTGATCTGAATTCCGACGACACTGCTTATTGCTATCGCACTTCTGCATGGAGATGGGGTGAGTGGGGAGATGTGCGGATACGCTAAAATAAATGTTAAATTAGAACTGTAACCTAGTAATTTGTTAACGACAAACAAATTTGTGTGCCCTCCCATGAATGTAGACGCGTGTAGCACAACTATCAAACTCGCAGTGAAGATTTAGTTGTGCACAACAAAAGTCGTGATGTAGAGGCCGTGTCAGACACGGCAAACAAATGTCAAACGTGATGGAAAGGCTGCCTGGCCTTTATTATGAAATATGAGGATCAGATCATAGAGTCGTATTCTGTTCAAAGGGTTCAAGTGCAAACAACTGATTTTTCTAAGGCCTTATCAAGTACTTTCAATTACTTAATGGATTACAGTTAATTAATAAAAGACCACTGCTTATACAATAAAAGGCACAATAGAATCAGGACAGGGGCAGCAGTCCTGGCACGAAAACCTTGGACGAAAAGGCAATTTTTCATGTCTTCTCACAAACTAACCGTAACTCAGGAAGTGTCACCAAAAGAACTCTCCGTAGACGTGACCATTGACTTCTGAAATGAAGCTGAGCTGTCACTGCTGAGCTGACTCACGACAGCGCATGACACTTTTCGAGACCACATTGAATAAGCTCTGGGGTGACGCGCTGGCGTTGTCACAGGATGCAGCTTGAGAGAGCAGAAAGGCCAGAGGTCTCCAGAAAATCAAGAAGCAGCCCGTCAGCAGGCATGCGGCTCTACGTGCAGCAGAAACTTCGCCTCAGGGCGAAAACCGCACAACCATCACTTAGAAACAACACTGCGATACAAACAGTACTAACACCTCGGCATTAACATCCTAGAAACAACACTGGGATTCTAACAGTACTAACACCTCGGCATTAACATCCTAGAAACAACACTGCGATACAAACAGTACTAACACCTCGGCATTATATCCCAGAAACAACACTGTGATTCTAACAGTACTAACACCTCGGCATTAACATCCTAGAAACAACACTGCGATACTATCAGTACTAACACCTCGGCATTATATCCCAGAAACAACACTGGGATTCGAACAGTACTAACACCTCGGCATTATATCCCAGAAACAACACTGCGATACAAACAGTACTAACACCTCGGCATTAACATCCTAGAAACAACACTGTGATACTAACAGTACTAACACCTCGGCATTAACATCCTAGAAACAACACTGGGATTCTAACAGTACTAACACCTCGGCATTAACATCCCAGAAACAACACTGTGATACTAACAGTACTAACACCTCGGCATTATATCCCAGAAACAACACTGGGATTCTAGCAGTACTAACACCTCGGCATTAACATCCCAGAAACAACACTGGGATACTAACAGTACTAACACCTCGGCATTATATCCCAGAAACAACACTGGGATTCTAGCAGTACTAACACCTCGGCATTAACATCCCAGAAACAACACTGGGATACTAAGACTTTAGCTGTAGAACTGCAATATCGCCGCGTGAAGGAACAGTTTACTGATAGTGCAGTACTAGATACAGCTATGCTACTGTTGGGACACTAACAGTACGGAGGTTACATTTCGTAAGTCAATGCTTTTATACTGACATTGCAATTGTCCAGTGTCATCATTACTAACAAAGCAGAATACTATCATTTTATTATTTACCCTGCATTCTAATTAATATTTCATTACACGTACTGCAGTACAAACGCTTAGGAATTACACTGCAATGCTAACACATCATTGACGACAATGCAGTGCTAAAATTCAGTGCTAACTTCGCAGCCCACAAAGACTTATATGATACATGCAGTCTGAATCCATGAGATTAAGGAGAGGCAATCTGTAATGTTTACTAAATAGAGAAGTTTTATTATTGACACTGCGTCAAAAAAGACTATAGTGATTAACTCCTGGTCCATCAGGCGTAAGGTAATGAATCCTGTACAGCATGGGATTCTGTGTCGTCTAAAGTGTCATCTACAATCTCTTTTCCAAGACGACCAGTGTGACATTGGACAACGAGGAGGGAAAGTGGAGAGGAATCAATTTCTCGTCATCAGCCATGTGTTGTTTGCAGCAGTCAGATTACCAGGGTGGTGGGATAGTGGACTAGTGAGATGGTGAAGATGTGAAATGGCAGAGTGGTGAGATACCAGAGTGGTGAGATAGCGGGGTGGTGAACTCGTGAGGTGGTGGGACAATGGCCACTGGTGAGCGGGAATGCGAGGCAGAGGGTGGGTGAGGTAGTGATCGAGATAGCCCTTGGTGAATGGATTGGTGCGTTATCTGATAGTGTCATGATGACCCTGCATGACGATGTGATGGCCGAGAGAACAGATGAAAATAAAAACAAACTTCCCTAAATAATATTAATGTCTACACGTCTCCAGTTTAACTGTTCACAGTCCAAAGCTGCTTCAAGCATTACGCTGTCTCTCACCTGCAATCTGTGGTGTGAAGAAAATATTTTTCTTGAAACAAAGAACCTTAAGAACCTTAAAGAACCTTAAGGACTGAAATAGAATTCGCCTGCTATGGTAAGAATGTTACCGGGGTGAATGACACGTCATGAAACCAGGCATTTAGCTTAGTGAAGCCCAATTATTTTATTGTCTCAACGAAGCGGCTTTGTACTGCCGATTCGGTACAATTCGTCACACCGTGAAGCCTCATTGTAAACGATCACTGTGACTGTCGTTGAGTGACCTCTTTCAGACTCATAAACCCCTCAAATTTCCAGCATTTGTTCTAAAAAGAATGCTTGTGACATTAGGCAGGTAACCACGCTAAGAGCCCCCAGCCCTCGTTTAGTCAAGGGCATCTGAATTGAAAACACGACCCATGTAGGACGACGACGTGACGCACCTAGCTGCTTGCCTCCCACCTCATGGGCGTTCGTCACCTGTACGTCACCTGGGTGTCAGCCACGCCCGGGCCGTGCTTTGATGGGCTTTCATGTGGTGATCACACAGTCAGCGCCAACTACCCACAGCACCTCGCCAGCCTTTTGTCCCTGTCAAGCGGTGATGCGGGGCGTTAACTAGAAGCCTGAAGACCCGCGTCCCCTGGCTCTCTCCTTAAGCCCGGGAGAGGTTTGGGGGTGGGGGGACGTCACCCTCTTCGCACGCGCCGAAGGCCTAATCAATAAAGTTCGCTCCTTCGTTCGTCCTTCCGGGGGATGCTTCAGGATGTGCAAAGACTTTCTAAGACTGAAAACATTCTCCATCCAAATAAACCTCCCTCCCTTCCGCTATCTATTCCCCTCATCTGCTGATTATTATTTACCGAGAGTGTTTCCTTTTTGATTTTTTTCTGTTTAAATAGTTCCTGAAATGTTTATCAGTTTGACTGTGCATTTTCATGTACCACCAAGATATTCTAAATAAACTTTGCTTTGCCCATTGCTTTGCCTCTGTATCGACGCACACACTCAGAGATATTTCATTACCAGACAGTAGTAAGGCGGGTAACTGTAGAAAGATCTGGCGCAAAATGACTGTGCCTGAACTTTGCCCCAGAAGAGTGGCGTCTTTAATTACCCAGCCATTGCGGTGCATCTCAGTTACGTACAGACGGGTTACAGCACGCTCCGCTCGTATTAATTTGGCACACGAGAGCTCAGCACACGCGGTATTAATTACGAAAGACGCGAGATAACATGGGGTATAAACAGACAATTCAAAGACAATTCGTCAGGCCGTCCTTGGCAACGCAGCGGGTGAAGGGTAGAACTAATGGCTCTCTTAGGGACAGTGTCCATGTCTTTACTGTCTCTGTAAATTGAGGCGGCTGTACACAGACCAGGCATCTGATGACAAGAACAATTGTTTTCACGGTGTGTGCCAACGCTGTAAGCACCCACCATGTGTCGTAAACAGCGCCTTGATGCCGCCTGTACCAACTTTTGGCCATACACAAGGGTAATACCACATTAAAGGGCAAGTGACATGTCAGGGCTAAAAAAAATTGTCACATCACCACCATCAAAACTATATTGATGTAAAAATCTTAACACCTTCTCAAAATCTGTCTTATACAGTGGCTTGGAGACATGGAGAGAAACTGTTTCTGTCCCCCACAAAATCAAAACCTTGTTGAAAAAGTGCATTCCATAGATATTTTTTATATAAAAATGCCTGACGTAGCTAGCGGCCAATGACACCAATGAAATCAAACTTTAGAGCGGAAAATGGAGAGAGAGATAAGGCAGAGACGTGAAGCCGTCTGCATCATCAGGCACCATTTGACCATAATCCCAACAGAGAAAAAGAAGCAAAAAAAAAGGGTGGGGATGGGGGGAATCATTTGCCAGAGCTATTACGAACCGTAGCATCTTCCAAGAGATGACAGAAAGGTCGACTTTAACTTGGCAAGAGCCGAATCACCTGACAATGACAGAAATAAAACTTAGAGGGCGGAGAGCGTTGAGGACAGAGGCAACAGTAATTGATGAGCTTCAGCAAAGCTTCCACCTTCGGCCATGGCAAATCCTCCTATGAAACACCTAAGCCAGTGGGTCTGCCTTTCAGATCTGATGCAGGATTCGTTGGTATAAATGTATACATACCTGTGTGGACGACAAATCCTCCATTTATCAACGAGAGGCTGATTAGAATGATAAGTAGGTAAGGACTGTTGCACTGCTAAAAATAGGACGATGAAGGACGACAATGCATTGAAAGTACGGTTGTGACAAAACGCAATTTAATAGTTCCTATCAGCCTTTCGAAGACGCAGGCTTCTGTAAACACTCGACAATATTCACATGGTAGTATCTTCTGTAAACACTCGACAATATTCACATGGTAGTATCTTCTGTAAACACTCGACAATATTCACATGGTAGTATCTTCTGTAAACACTCGACGATATTCACATGGTCTTGACTGACTGGTCTCCCTCATGCATACCGCCGCACTGTTTACTGCATATATTGACTGACTGATCCACTGTATACTGGTTACTCAGATGAAGAGATACTGACTGTTTTATGCCACATACAGTATGACTGGCTCAGTGTATTCCGGATGGTGCATGATTGGCCCACTTTATACATCATATCCTCTGACTGTTGTATTTTATACCTCTTTGTTTTTGTATGTTGTGTAACGTCTACTGCACGGATTGGGAAGTTTCAAAAATGCCATTAGCCTGATGCGATAGTAACTCTTGAAATCCGCTAGCCGACTGAATTTTTCACTGGTCCAAGAAGTTTTCTCTTTCTTTTTATGACTGCAGCAGTCGGCAAAAATCGATAAGCCCGACGAGCTAGTGGTTTATGATTTTTGATGAGCTGCAAGGTTTCTAGAGGTCTGCTTTCCCGGTCCCTGGCCTTGGCTATCTCATGACGTGGGTAGCAGGGGAGATGGTGATAAAGTTGTTTGAACAAAAAAGGATGGGGAAGAAACTGGACTACCTGTAAAATACCTCCGACGACCAGCCTTGTCAACAGATGTCAACAGAAGCAGGCGTGCTGGACTAGGGATCTGAACCGGATGGCAGGCACGTGTCACCCTCTGTCCTACACCACACCCCTGTACTCCGCTGCTGACTGACTGACTGCATGCATACCGCATGCTGCCGCAGTAGCATACTATATAAGACGTCACAAGCCAGCATACCGCATACTGAGCAGACTGCCCTGGTACAGGGTGTGAAAAGTCAGCATACCCCATACTGAATCCCCTACTATAGGGTCTGAGGGATCAGGGTGTTGCAGGAAGCCTGCAGGTCGCCCAGTGTGCACGGTTTGCGCTCAGAAGCCCAGGCCGAAGTGTCACCACTGATTGTGCAGTTCGGCTGTCATTCAAACAACGCAAAGAAATATTCACTATAAATAGCAAAATGTCCTAGTTTTTAAACTTCAAACAGACAGCCACCGTACTGCACCCAGAAAACACCAGTAAGCGGATGTGTGATGTTAACAGCGTGGCAAGCATCGCGTATTCGGGCCCACATCTCTACCAACCGCAGGTCAACACAGTCCACTCCCGTGTCGCTCTAATCACCGAAAGACCTATGAAGTATATATATACATACACACCCGCGTAAATAAATGTGTGTGTGCGCACACACAAACACATACACCTACACACACACACACACACACACACAATTTACGTAAGACTAAGCAACGATTGAGAATCCTCGCAAAGCGCTTCGTAACACTAGGTGAGCGTGGACCACTTGCAATATTTTGTGCTACTCTGGACTGAATGGCAGACGATCTGACTCAATATGTGGCAAACGCTGCTCTGAACAGGGACGGCTGGTGTTCGGTAGCTTGGCACCTAATATTGTGATGTGTCACTTGATAGCTGTGTGTGCAGTATTACCCAACTGGTAATGCGTCACTTCACAGCTGTCTATGCAGTGTTACCCAACTATTAATGTGTCATTTGATAGCTGTATGTGCAGTATTACCCAACTGGTAATGTGTCACTTGATAGCTGTACTTACAACGCTACCCAAGAACTCTACAGAGAACTGCTAAATAGGAGGGCTGACAATAAGGCTGTGTCGAAGCTGGCTGCATGGGACAAAAAGACACCAGTTCCCACAAAAGATAAAGGAGCAGATAAAATGTCTGCTATGGTGTGGTGTGGGGTGGGGTGGTGTGGTGTGGTGCCAAACGTTTTTAGAAGCCTGATGAGTAAAAGAACGCGCGCACGCATGCGCATACTCACGCACACGCACACAAACACACCCGCACACACACACATATGCACTCACACACACATCCGCGCGCGCACACAGACGCGCGCACACACACACACAAGCAGGCAGGAGTACAGATATTTTAAACAGAAAGTATGTGCAACGAGTTGTGCCACGGCCCTCTGATGTCGTGGTGTTTTGTAATCTTTTAGAAACCGAAGCTTGATTTTCGGTCACGTGGGAAAAGGCCCCAGAAACCTACATTTTTCTAGACACCGTCTCACAGCACTCGCCACGCAAGACTGGCTGTGTTATGCTATGACCTTGCCTCTTTAGCAGTTTGCCAGATACGTAAGATTCTCACATTTCACTTTAAATTAATTCTAAACTACACAGTCACAGTGTGAGATCTTTCATTTTACAGTATCACATTATTTGAACATGTAACTGATATGTTTATTTTATTCCATTCATAAAGAAACTAATTATGAAAACGTTTTTTACACATATAGCAGCAGTCTTGACCAGTTCTAGCATATGGGTGGTAGCCAAGCGTTCTATCTCGATAAAAGGACAGTTATACGTCACAATCTACATGCATTCCTTGTACATGTTAGTAACAATGTGAATGTTTAGATAAACTAGTCAACAACAGATTTCTCTAACAGAACGTATTTTGTTCGCCCAGCGTGTGTGCCATGCGGGCCAGGAGCACTTAGCCAGCTAGAAATCATGGCCTACTTTGGATTTTGTGTTCACCCAGTGAAGTGTGTCGAAGTTCATATTAATGGATTCCGGATTTCTAAGAGTTGTTCTCTCACGTCGGTGACCGTGTACAACACTTCCTCGTGTCCTTAAGACATGTGTTGTCTCAGGCGGTGAGCGTGTAACATGTACTACTGTGTTTAGAGGTGTGTGCACACGTTAGCACTGCAAATCTTTAATCTGTACTCACCATACAGCATAGGTAGTCCACATAAAGTGACAAGTATCCGAACAAGCGGCCACATCCTGGTCACCCAACTGTCCATTTCTCTCTCGGTCTGGCCCCCTCCCTCTGTTTACCTGGTGCCTGTACTGCACGCTGCCATTGCCGCTGCACGCGGGCCGGTTCCCACTCAGCGTGTGACCATCAACAGGCGTGTATTGATACACCCTGACACACATGGGACTGTGACGCGCCTTGGCTCTATCACACAGTCGGGCCGCCTCGCACGTTCACTGCATTGTTGGTTCACCCACACCAAGAACTACGCCAGCTGCCACCCTAACCCTTCTCCGTCGCCCTTCCCCCAACAGCCGAAGACGTGCGTCCGGCACTGGCCTGAAAGCAGCCTCGATCTCCTTGCGTTACGTCAACAGAAGCCCGTCGAAATTGGTTGCAGGTGATTGCGCTGGCGCAGTTCGAATGAAAACGGGAAGCAAGGAATGCGGCTTCTTTTTTCGCTTCTTTTCATAACCGAGCCAATAGAGCAGTTAGGGGGCGCAGGCAACTCCAATGTGTCTCCGATGAAGGGGGATAATTGAACGAGCTTCGTCCTGTAAGATCCCATTGCTGGCGGAAACCACGTGACATCGGCAAGACAAGCTGCGCAGTACTGACGGATGTGTCACGAGGATTGTGGACTCCTCATAGCTCTGTCACGGCTGGTGGTGCATTACTGACACCAGTATCAAGACGGGTTGCGCATTACTGAGAGCGGTGTGAAGATGCGCAGCTGGGGCAGCTGTGTCACGAGTTGTGTACCGACAGGAGGGTCTGCACAGCACAGACACCTGTGTCACAACTGGTTGTGGAGAACTACCATCTATGTCATGAGAAACTTGAAATTCAAACTGTAGTGTCATGGTAGTAATGACCGTAGTGTCATGCCCTGTTGGACACTACCAACATCCGGGTTATGAATGGGGTTTGCCTTTTCAGCCTAAGACAAAGTGTTGAGGTCTGGCACCATCTGACGTCACATGTTGCCTTCCGGAAGGCCTATATTCGATAGTGTACACGTGAAGACACCAACGGTCTGATGTAACAGAACATCTGAAGGACGTGACAGTTACCGGACAGCGAAGACCCCACCGCCTCAATAGAGTGTTGTGACCCCCAGCCCCGAAAACCACACAGAAGAGCCCTTCCGACCTTTTCTGCGTACAAAGTGGTATGTAAACACAGCTCGTCCACAGCGCGAGACATCTCAGTTTACGGCCAGTGTTGTGTTCTTCGCTCTGTGTTACTTACACAGTCAACTGGGACGGGGGCGACAACAAACCAGTCGCCAAGAGCACCCGACTGACATATATGGGAGGAAAGCTTCAAAGTTAATTTTATCTCTCTTACCCTCACCAAAGTCAAATGTTGGAGAGTTGGGGTCGTCTTCCAGTTTAGCACTTATGTAACCACAGTTACCGAGAGAGAGAGAGAGGCAAAGGCGGTTATAAGGAACACGTGACCTCCCACCTGCTGTCTGCTTATTTCATCTTCAACACTCACTCTGTGGCGTTCGTTCTTTCCTAACACCTAGAGAGATGACTTTGTTTTGTTCACGGACTTGCTAGCTTTTACACCAGAGAAGGCTGAAACACAGATCCAGCATAAAGCTGAAAAAATACGCATTTATTTGACATCCATAAATCATTTTCGCGTGTCCTACTCGATTGATGCAAAGAAGCTGTGAGAGTGTGGACGCGTGTGTGTCTCCTCTATGTGGCTTTCTGAGGTAAACCGAAGCAGAAATTCTACATTCGATGTTTTTAGGACTCAAGGAGCACACAAACGACAAGAGAGTAACTTCTGCTGAAAACTTTTGTATAAATTTTAGTGAAATAGACATGGTGGCGAATTCAAACCATTCCCCCCCCCTTTTTTTCCGCACCTTCCCGTCGTGTCTCTGACTCCTCCTGCCGTTTTTCTATCTGCTCCTGTCGCGTTTCTGACTTTCTGTACCCACCTTCCCCCTCTCAGTTTCGTTTTCTTGCGCCCAACCCATCCCCACCGCTTTGTGACCGCCTCGGTGGTTTAGAGGTTAAGACGTCCGCCTCCGAGGTGGAAGGTCGGTGGTTCGCGCCCCGGCCGAGTCATACTAAGACAAAATTGCACGTTAACTTGTCTCAACAAACCGTCCTGATAGATATGTACCTAGTTTGTCGGCGGGACGTTAAGCAACAAACAACCAAACCAACCAACCAACCAACCCCCACCCCCACCTCCTCAGTTTATCATCGCCGTCGAGAAATCATCGTCGCCATTTACACTGTCATCGTAGCTGTCGTGGTAGTGAATAGCAACAACAAAGATTTGGAATTTGCCAGAAGCCATTTTGCTGATTTTGCCCGTGCCCTGCCACTTTGATTCATGCAAGACCAGGTGAAATGAGCATCAGGACTGACCAGCAAAATCCGCTAGTTAAACACGACTGGTTGCTGGAGAGGGTTTTACTGGAGGAAAAAAATAACAACAAAAACAAAGCGCAGCTAGAGACGTGCGTCGACAGGGACAGACAGGGACAGTGCCAGCTGGAGACTGCTGTGAGGATTACTTGATAGTCTTTAACCTCAACGACAAAGAAGCTTGGGATGACGCCTGGAGAGAATAAAGCCTTTCGCTCTACGAAAGATCAGCAAAGGAAATATCAGATTGGTTTGCGTTGATAGAAGTGAAAGGCATTCAGCCAGCAAGACAGACGGAAAAGAAACTTTGACTAGCTTATGTTTATAGAAATTTCAATGCACTTAGAAATATTTGCTCACTTTGAGAAAGCTCTGCCTCACCAGCGAACTTAAATGAAGCAATTAAGGATGGTGGGGGTGGGGGGAGAGGAAAGAAACGAAACAAATGCAGGTGGCAAAGAGACAGAAGCGTACTTTTCGCGTCATACAGAATTTCGGAAAATAGGTTCTTTTACGTTGAATTGTTCAGTGTGTATATGTAGGAACTCATCAAATTGTGCATGATGTACACAGATGCTACAATATATTGCATAACATGTGTATAGATAGGGACTTGCACAGCTACTTTGTAGGTGTGTGTCACATTGTACTGTTAATTGTCTGTTAATTGTACTGTTAATTGTCTGTCGCTTTTCACAAAGTAGAAAGAATGTAAGTATTTCTCACATTGCACGCTGGTGTGCACCTCGATATGTGCATCTCGCATTATACTGTATCTGTGTAAGTATATGTCAATACTTTTTCTATTGTACAATATTCAATTACTTTTCACATAGTACAATGTGTACTATGAAATTGTCATTGGCAGAAAGACGACACAGGAGCCCGCATTGTTGACTGACGCCCCAAACAGTTTGTCGGCATGCCTGGGAGAGCTGGGAGAAGGGGGTTTTTTTTTGGGGGGGGGGGAGAAAGCGTATTGGAAGACAAGTGAGCCGTCACACCATGGAGGAATCTGAGCTCTGAGTAGAAATTCTGTGATGCCCAACATCAAAGTCTCCTTGTAATAATCACCCCCCCCCCTCCTGCTTCCAATCGCGCCCCCTCTTGCACGCACGATAATCCTAACCCACGGACCAAAGCAAACTTCCCCGAGTTTCTCACCAGCTACTGCGTCATTCAGTGGTTTTCTCCCAGCCAGACTTTGTATCAGGCTACATCTAATGATTAGGCTTTGTCAGAGACCAGGTGTCAGGTAACAGAATAATAACGGGTTGACCGGCGACCCGTGCGCCAAGTCTTAAGAACCAGAAGACATACGGCTGTACCAGTACTGGGTCGGCTGTCGTCAAGGCGATCCGATACTAGTTAAATTGATTGCTTGAAGATAAGTTGTTTTAACGGCTGAACGTTTCGGTTTTCAATAAAACGTTTGCTGAACTTTGTCAGTGATCCTCGTGGAAGGCTTGCTTGTCATCATCTTCTTGTCTGCTGCTGCCCAGGTGTTGCTGTCTACATGTGGACAGTGTCCTTTCCTGTCATTCTGCAGACACGGCGGTACGCGTTCACGGCCGAGATCTATATGTGCCACCATGGATACATTTCTTGGCCTTCACAGAATGTTTTTCTTTCATGTCATAATTCGTGCATGTTGATCTGCCATGATGTTATTTTACGTCATCTTTATATATATATATATAAAGTCCATGCTGTAAGGTATGTGTCTATCTGCAAGATTCGTTTAATTTACAACGTTTTGTAAAATTATTAGTACAAAGATATTGTGTTGTCGAAGAGATGTGTTTAGTGGTAATGGTGTTTTGTAAACAATTAAGACCAAAAAAAAAAAAACCCCAGGTGACTGGGACTTGGGGTAATTGAGGTAGCAACAAAGAGAACATGACTAAGCGGGACTCGAGAAGTCGACATTTCGGGGCATGGCTCCTTCAGGACGACACAGACAGATAACAATTAACAATTAACAAGCTGACAAAGACGCTGGTCATCACAGCCGATGGACAGGAAGAATGTGTGGAGAAGAATAGCTCTACTTCCCACTCACTGTCCCTCTTCCCCGCACTTTTGCCTGTCCATCGACCGTAGATGACTATAGCGTCTCTGTCAGCTAAGTGACCATTTTATTTATTTATTTATCTGTTTGTGTCTGCCTGAAGAAGGATCAATGCCTCGAAATGTCCACTTCTTGTCTGTCTCAGTCTCACTTGGTCAAGTAAAGAATTATTTCGTGTTACTGTGTATTTTGTTTGTGGAAAGGATCTGTTTGGTGTTATTGGTGTGTTCTGCAAAAACAAGTTATTTCATGTTGTTCTGCAGACACGAAAATCGTTAGTATGTGCGTCCCTGAACAGCCTCTACAGCCACAGGCCAGAGATTCCGTCTGCTGCTAACTCAAGGCCGGTCACTCTCTATCGGCCAGGAACAGACTTTCCGGGCTGCACCGGGGCGGAAGACTTCCACCCCGCCATCACTGCTCAGACAGCTGTTTCCAATGACACCAGCAGCCTGCAGATGGAGAAGGGGCGGGGTGCCACAAGGGGTGGGCTGTACGGCAGTGTTCATGTTACAGATGCCACCGTTGGTCGAAACTGTCACGTGACGGCTGTCAGTATCTTTTTTGGCGCGTGTTGGCAGCCGCCTCTCGTCTCGTTGTGTTTCGTGTCACAGCGGGGGCCCTGTACCTCGGCACAGTGCTGAAACCTCATCGACCACCCACTCTCCCGGTGACAGGAAAGATTTGCTGAAATGGTGTGATATGATGTGATATGAGGAACATCTAGCAAATGTGACTGGTTGTGAAACCAGCGCTGATTTAATTAGTGACCGACGGACTGTTTGTGTTGCTGTGAACATAAAAATATTAACAGCCAGCCCTACACGCCCGTGTTTGTGTTCACATTTGCCTGCAAGGCACACATGAAGTGGGTGTCTGTGGGAACGAAAGGAATGTAGTCTCTATGATGTGGCCATCATGTGAGCGGCTTCACAACAACAGTGTGTGAATGATCCTTTTTTTAAAAATCTTTTTTCACACATTAGAATTGGCCTACATTTTACTTTCACAAAGAACACGATGATATACATTTGAAGTTATTTGTGACGACACCTCTTCGTGAATGTTATTAGTGTAGACTGGTTCATTGCATTTGGTGGTTGCGGTGGTGGGGAACATAGAAAGGAGGAAATGCGAACCATGCAATTATATGGTGTGTGACAAGCGTGTAAGTTTGAGTGAGCGCGAACGATTGCGTCAGCATAGATATGATTGTGAGTGTGTGCGCACTGCTTATGTGTATGCGCATGTGAGCTATTTAGATGATGTTCATGGGTGTGTTTGTGTGTGCGTGCAGCTGAGTGAGATTTTTCTCGCAGAGTATTGTTACTGTCCCCGACCTTCATCGTTTGAGAATATGGACTAACGAACGCGAGGTTCGAGTCACCAGATGCGAAATCTCTGAATTGGTTGACTCACTGACTCACTGACTGAGCTAAAATTGCTGAAAGACCTACTGATTGGCATAATCTGACTGTCTGAACTGAAATTGCTGACCGGTATATTCGACGACTGTCCGAGTAAATCAGCTGCTTGTCAGTCTCGTTGTCACTAACTAACTCACTGACTGGGGAGTTCCAAATCGTCTACCTTGCTGCTATGACCCGTCCCAGGCGATGTAGGTAGAATCAGCGACCAGTCTTATGCACTGTGACATGTGTTCCGAGAGGCGAAACGACCGCTGACAATTCAAAGGGGAGCCACTCCTATGATTTTCGTCTTACGTCGAAAAACTGAAAACGAGGCTATGCCCCTTGGTTTGCTCTTCGCCAGTTTCTGCTTAGCGAATGTTCCTTTCCGTCGTCTTTTCAGAGGATCTCTCTCTTTCTCTTAAAACTCAATACCTCTTGATTTTCTTCCTGTCTGTGTGCGTACGCCTCCGTGTGTACTTGTGTGTCATGCCAATGACCACGCCTCCGTTTGTACATGTGTGTCATGCCAGTGATCACGCCTCCGTGTGTACATGTGTGCTGAGTAGTGTCATGCAAGTGATCACGCCTCCGTGTGTACATGTGTGTCATGCCAATGATCACGCCTCCGTTTGTACATGTGTGTCATGCCAATGATCACGCCTCCGTTTGTACATGTGTGTCATGCCAGTGATCACGCCTCCGTGTGTAGATGTGTGCTGAGTAGTGTCATGCCAGTGATCACGCCTCCGTGTGTGCATGTGTGCTGAGTAGTGTCATGCAAGTGATCACGCCTCCGTGTGTACATGTGTGTCATGCCAATGATCACGCCTCCGTGTGTACATGTGTCCTGAGTAGTGTCATGCAAGTGATCACGCCTCCGTGTGTGCATGTGTGCTGAGTAGTGTCATGCAAGTGATCACGCCTCCGTGTGTACATGTGTGTCGTGCCAATGATCACGCCTCCGTGTGTACATGTGTGCTGAGTAGTGTCATGCCAGTGATCACGCCTCCGTTTGTACATGTGTGTCATGCCAATGATCACGCCTCCGTTTGTACATGTGTATCATGCCAATGATCACGCCTCCGTTTGTATATGTGTATCATGCCAATGATCACGCCTCCCTTTGTACATGTGTGTCATGCCAGTGATCACGCTCCGTGTGTAGATGTGTGCTGAGTAGTGTCATGCCAATGATAATGATTGTACTGGAGGAGCAAGAAAAACCTTACCCAAACATAAATCACAGAGAGGTTTTATCTTTATTTTCCACTATCGTCTCCCCCCAACTTTTGTGCAGATTGTGCATGGGGCAGGGGGTGGATGCATTCGTGGGAAGGCGATGGGTGTAGTTGGATGGTTATTTTAGAGGGACAGTGCCTCCCCCTCGCTTTGATTTTGCAGTATGGGAGAATGGGGGTCCTATTACTAAAGTGTAGCTTGTGGATATGAAACTTGAATTCATGAAATCACATAAATTCAAATATTTTATTAACGATTATAGTGTAACCCCTCTAATTGCCTATCGCGGAATTTTATTTTGCGTTTACAAGAAAAATTGAAAACTATCGCCAAAAAAATCAAGTTTTCTGTAAAAGTCGGAAAACCCGAGCGAGACGTCAACTCAAGAACCGGCCCGAGCCAAGCTAGAAGATGATGTACCCCGGCGTGCTGTGAAGAAGCTGTAGTAACATCAAAGATAACATTAAAAGCGAAAAAGTCCCACTTCATCGGGATCAATCTGTTCCGTTCAATTAATTATTAAGGTTGTTACGCTTATGTTTCAGTACTTTAGTCTGGACCATTTTATTTCTTGCTTTGTTTGTTATTGTGATTATAGTATTTCTCAACAAGTTTTACTCGTGTTTATGTCCATTGTGTTATTTTGTCTCATTAATAGTTTTTATGGTTGTACTTAGTTTTCCATCGTTGTAATGTGTCTTTTGTAAAGGTTTTGACTGCTTAGTGTTTGTATACTTTAGTAGTTATTTTGTTAGTCCATATTGTGTAAAATGCAGCACAGCCTGCATATTACTGGGATATCGCGCTGTAGAAGCTTCCTTGTCACATTTCTCACACCGAAAAAATGATGCGATTTTTATGATGTCTTAATACTCAGTGTACAATTTTTGAAAGCATAGGGTTCTTTGGGTGTGCATGCATAACGGTGTGTACTCCACATATCTGTTTGATTGCAAAATCTTCTAGGAACGGGATGACGCATGAATGATAACGAACTTCCAGTTCAAATATCCTATTCTAAACACAGACCAGGAGAAGAAGCGGTTGAGAAAATAAGTCAAAGGAGAAAGGTGTTGACTGGTGTGTGTGTGTGGCGGGGAGAGGGATGTAAAAGACATTGACGTTTCACCTGTTGACTTTTTTTTAAAACTTTGTCTTTATTCCTTTGCCTTTTTTCTTGTTGCTTTTTTCCCTACAATCTTAACCAGCATGGCATTGGTTTGTGTGAACAACAACCAAAAAAAAAATTCAACAAAGACCATGAAAAAGCTATAGTGTGTTCAGAACAAGGATGATAACAAACAATTTAGGCCAGAGTACTTACATATCTCACTTCTGCATATTTTAAAATAACTGCTATTTGGAACTTGGTGCCGTTTGCGTACACATTTGCTTCGAATCTATATTACCAATACCAGTACTATTTAAATCATTTCACACTTGTACACTTACAGAATTAACTTAACCTGCAACAATGTAGATAACCCGACATTGGTTCACTCATTTGTCAGGAGCTGATTAGGTACAACAGGAGTTGATTCCCAGTCATGAACTAGAAAGATAAAGATTTCTTTTATTTTCTGCCTACAACTACAAGCGATGGACATGATTTGCTGATAGTGTCTACTACTGATTGATGATTTCTATTCCACCGATTCTGAACGACAGTTTGTCACTGCGTCATACAGGTAGACATGTCATATAGGTAGACATGAGGAGTACGAACAATAATGACATTAGTAGTAATAAAAACAGAACATTTAAACAACGAAAACGAAAAATCTGAGCATATCACTACGTGGTGTTTTCGCCGTGTTCTTTATCGCGATCCGTGTCGGTGAGCTGGACAGTACCTTTCTTCTCAACAATCCGGGAAGCTAATGTCTCAAACATATAATATAATGGAAGAAAACCTATTCCTCGGTCTTCTGTTTCCTCATAATACGAACAACCCGATAATGAGTCGCGCGATGATTCTCATGAAGTCATTGTAAAAGCTACACTCTGGTCAAGACTAAACAACAGTAGGTGTAGCCTGCTGTTTCTTCAGATGACGTCACTTCTGCTGTTGTGCTCCCTTCTAAAGTTTTCGGCAATCTCCAGCCCGGGAGCTATCCTCAAGCCCAAGCTCTCTTTAAAGGGAGTCTAACCAATGATAAACCTATACCTTTAACGATTATGATACTATTAGTTTCCAATAGTTACAGCTGGTGTCTAAAGCCCCTGTAGTGTACAAACGCGCCTCATCGGCGACCGAATCGTGAAACGCCTGCCTAACTAGCAGAAACGTGCCGCGAGAGCCTCGATTTCGCTTTGAACGGTTTTCCTGAATGCTGACATAGTAATACCAAGTCGTGGTAAGCATGGGTCGCATGTGCGCTGTATTCATCTGTGGCAACCACTCCCGAAGCAAATGCGGCGTTAGCATATATTGTTTTCCACCAGCAGAAAGTCATTACCGAAGACTTTGGTTAAATTTTGTAAAGAGAACACGGCAAGACTTTGTGCAGCCCACGAAGTACCAAGGTATTTGTGGCTTTCACTTTACCGAAGACTCCTTCGAGGATCAATATACCCGGAAGCTGAAGCTACAGGCATTGGAACACAGTAGTCACATGCAGCCTATGCATGACATTAAAAAAAGCTTTAAAATTCAGCTCTTGAAGACTATATTACTTTCCACAGTGTGCCGCTGCAAGCATATAGTTTCTGAGGTGGAATCTATCCATAACATCTGGGGAAGATTTCCTATATAAGATAGGTTATTACTACAATATTATATATTACTAGGGTTATGTATATCGTGTTAATTTATATCTGGTACATGACTCGGTGATGAAACTAAACCCAAAAATACAGCAGGTACTAATGACGGATGCATTACAATAACAATGTAACAAATGTATTTTTGTCGTAATCACGCACAGTCATGTGCTCGATGAAAACCAGTTGAAAAACGTATGCTTAAATATAAAGCTGAAACATGAAAGTGCGTTGTTATCAAACTTTTTTTTAATCCAACCGTTCTTGAAGATACTCGATGGTTCTATAAAAATGTATTCGTATAAAACGTAACAAAACAAAAACTCGAAGTAGCGAAGACAGTAAAAGCATTGAATGATTGATGAAGACGAGGCAGACAGAGTAAGATTTACCAGTCTGTCTTGTTCAACCGATCAGCCACACTGTCAGGCCATTCCGCAGCCGAGGCCTACTGCAAATCTGACAGTGGTTCAAATTGGTAAGGCTGAACTTCAATGTGCCTAAATACTATTTTATTAATAAAGAACAAATGAGGACAGAGCGCTATAAATCATCAAATGATAACCCCAACAAATGATAACCCCTACTGGCAGCGCTAGACACAACCGTATGCTGACGTATGTGACCAAGGGAGTCTACCGTACCCAAACACGTAGCAAAGATAGAGTCGAAAGTAAGGAACGTGGCAGATCTTCAAAAAAGATCTGCCGCCCCTTCCTTTAAGAGACCCTAGTCTTCACACGGCTAACCATCGGTGTACCACGTGTGCATACAGCGAATCCCTATTTTATGTAGTCAGCTCGCTCACTAAGCGTGTGCTGACCACTGGGATCCAAGACAAACACAACATAGGACAAATACATGAAATCCTCAAGGTGCACAATATAATTAATAAAGAACAATTGAGGACAGAGCGCTATAAATCATCAAATATGTTTGTCTCGGATCCCGCTGCCAGTACTTTGTTGGGGTTGTCATTTGATGATTTTTTATTTTTTGACTGGCGCTTTGGTTAGAGTGATACATTTTTAACGAAGTATAGGCAACTAGCTATCGAATAGCAAAACTTTGTACCTAGTTGGTTAGACTACCTAGGTGGTTAGACTCGTTAGACTCCCTAGGTGGTTAGACTCCCTAGGTGGTTACACTCACTAGCTTTTAGCTATTTTAAAGCTATGCACTGAAAGAACCACCGGACTGATAGCTGGAGCAAGACGGGCTGGAGTAAGGTGGGCAGTGGGAGAGAGCGGAATGGCCGCGGAGTTCGTACATGAATCTTGTCCTAAGACATGAATCTTGTCCTCTGCTGGGTTCAAACACAAAACGCACCGAGCTAGTCAATCCCCGAATAATTAGCGACGGGTGAAAATGAGTCCGAATGCCCATACACGTGCGGATGTGTGCATAGCGATCAACAGATCTGTTTGTTGTCAATTCTTGCGCTTTAAGAAAACATTGCATCATGACTAACTGATGCAGGCTAACCGGACACTTGAAGTTGGACGCCGGCGTCCCAGCGCCATCTGGTGTCACACTTGAAAGCGTGGAGGTCAAGGACTTCTCTTCCGACAGGGTTCCGGGCGGAGAAGACACTTCCGGCGGGGCCCCTAGCCACACTTTCGAGAGGTCAGCAGCGTCACGCTCTGCATGGCGACTCAATCCGGAAATCATGTGACCGCGACATCACGGCAAGCGCCTGCTCTCAGACTGTGATGTCACCGCTTTTGACGGGGATGGCTTGTTTACAGACGATATAACGGCAATTGACGTCGTCCTAGCAGCGGTGGTAGTGGCGACCTCACGACATCGTTATACCCACACGCCATCTTTCTCACTCAATCACGCACGCACGCACGCACGCACGCACAGAGCTCCATCTTTGGCGGCAAGTGAGAATGCCAGCAAATGTTAGCTGAGCCTATGAAAAGGGTAGAGGCATACTTGTGTGTTATATAATTCTGTCCAAACATCGGAGACTTTAAGGACTAGTACTTGTGATTAATACACTTCTGTCCTAATAGCGTTGCGTGTAAAGGGGTAGATGTGTATTTGTCAGTTATACACTTCTGTCCTAATAGCTTTGCGTGTAAAGGGGTAGATGTGTATTTGTCAGTTATACACTTCTGTCCTAATAGCTTTGCGTGTAAAGGGGTAGATGCCTGCTTGTCAGTTATACACTTCTGTCCTAATTTGGACAACTCAGGGAGAAAACAAAACAAAACAAAATTAATGCAAGTTTTCGCATCCCTTGCCCTCCAACCTCACAAGAAAAAGAAAATCAAACAGCTGAGACATCTTTAACGTTTCTTCTGTTTCAGAAACCGGAAGCTTGAAGAACGGCTCTTGTTTGATAAACCGGAAACTCCGAGAGATCGCCTGATAGGTGTGACGCAGTCAGCTTGAAAACTGACTTGCGCCAATCGGTCAACAAACAAAGGGGTGGGAGGTCTAGGGCCTTAACACTTTCTCTTTGTATGTCTCGCTCGTATTAACTTTCCCTCCCATTCAAGTGATGGGGTGGGGGGGAATGGAGGGATGGGGAGGGACATGTTTCACAGATTTTATAGCTGCGCCGTGTTGAAAGTGAGGAAGTTTGAGCGGAAGGCTGACTGGATTGAAAAGACAGATTAGGGGCAGGTGAAGTGGGGGAGAGGGCCAGTCATGTACTGTTAGTACTTATTCACCTCAAGCGTTGTAAGGCTATGGGCTGGGTTTCCATGAGCATTTTATCAAATCATCTTCACCCAAGGCGTTCTATAGAGCATAGAAGTCCTTAGCCCAGGCAAGGCTTATGTGCACAGAGACGTCTTGCTCACAACGTTTTTTTAAAAAAAATACGAATACGTCTCTAAGATTCCGACTGGAAACGCTCTAGGGAACTTGGGTTTGATGTAATGAATCCAGGCATTCCAGTCAATATAAAAGATTCGGGGCATTCAAGAGATTTCTACCTAGAGTTCTGCAGAGTATAAAGATTCTGATGCTAAGCCAGCTATGGAGAAGTTTCAAAATTTTCCCGAGTTGATCTAAGTGAGTAGTAACTTTCAAAATCCACAACCCCTATCATATTTCCACTAGCCCAGTTTTTAAAATGTACAGTAAGTACAGTGGAATCTCTCAATGACAAACTGAAATCTTGAAGAATTCGTTCTTATTTGGGGCTGGTCGTAATTAGAAAGTGACCCTTATTTCAGTGATGCATATGCTGCTGCACATGGATATTTTAGTCATCTATTAGATCAACACTAACACTAACGTCTACAACAGTCGACCCCCCCCCCCAAAAAAAAAGTCGATCCTCTGACGGGATAGCAGTTTATGATTGTTGATGAGCAGGCAAGATTTCTAGCTGCCATACGCCATCGAACAGTTGTGGATCCCCTTCCCAGAAAGAATGGGAATTCGACAAGTGTCCTAGAGATTACACAGACTGCGACCACACTGTAAGCCGAAAATATCATCATCTGACTCCTTTCTCAGCCACCAGTTCAAGCTGTACGTACTCCCGACCCACTGCCTATGGCCATCTACAAGTTTCTGAAAATGTTTACAAATATTCCAGTGCTTAACACTCAGGGACTTTGTAAGTCTTTGTATGTGAAATGTGGGAGTAACATTATGGTAGGAGGCCTATACTAAGGCATATAATACAGTGATAGCTATTAGCAAAATATGATTATCATGAAAACACCGTCTCAGAAAATCCTTATGACTGTTTGGCAGGTAGTGAACATTTCTGTACGTAGGCTAGACTTGACCTTGGAATGCACTTTTCCTCAGACTTTGAGCCTCAGTGCGTACACAGGCGTGTGAATTTCTGTACTAGACTAGTTTTTACCGTGGGACGCGCTTGTTCGTAGTGGAGACTTTGGCCTCACTGCGTACACACACGCGTGTGAATTTGTGGTCGTGCAACTTTCAACTTTGGCGCACAGGCCAAGGGTCCTGTGTCTGGCCACAAATGCAGTGACTTGCTGCCGTCTTGGGGCCAGGGGGTGGTGAGGGAAGATGTCTATAGCATGAAGAAAGCGCTCAACACGATCGAATCTGCCAGTGCCTTCTCTGTTTAAGACCATCTGGCATACAGCTAGTATAGTATATACAAAAAACCATCTCACACACACGCACGCACGCACGCACGCACGCACGCACGCACGCATGCACGCACGCACGCACGCGCAAGCACACACTTCTGGCCAATGTTTATGCCGCATGCAAACGACCATCAAATCTATATCTTGCCAGTGAAAGATCACATTTCCCGTTGCACTTAGCTGGTCTTTGTCTAAAAACCTTGGCAAAACCTTTTCAGCAGATATTCATGGTGACAACACGCAGTGAACCGGAAATGGGACATGCAGTGACATGTTTAATTACATGCATGCGCAGTCAGTGAAATTTTACGTAGCGTCAGTTGACACCAATCAGTTAAGATGACACCCAGTCTGTTAAGATGTATGTCATTCGCTGAAAATATTTTCTGTTATGTAAAGTACAATGTACTCCGCTCAAAGACAAAATTTTACATAAATTCAATTAGTGACACCTTATGTAAAGTTAGCTTCAATATATGTCATTGAGTGACAACAGTTTACAATGCAACACCATACTTTATTGTTTATCAATGAATAAATGGAAAGTTTTCTTCGCAGCATTGCTTAAAACCAGATGAAAGAATATAATAATTACACCCACTTTCATGTAACTTTCCACACAAAGCCATTTATGATGAGAGCAGAAACTATAACGTCTGTTGCACACACTGTCTTCGTGATATGCCATACGGAATGCTTTGATCGAGGGCTATCTTCTATTTGGTGTTCACGAAATATATCTATATCTTCAAACCAACACAATTTTGAGCAACATAATATTGCTATTGAAACAAATCATTAAATTGTCATTGTATATTTTCTACAGTTCGTTCATACTTTGTAAACATACGAGATTTTGTTCAAATATAGATTTTCTGTTTATGTTATAATGAGTACTTCACTCGGGGCGCAAGTTGTAGGGGGTAAATGTACAGTATTTTGTGTGAAAGATAAGTTTATAAAATTGTTGTCCTTGTTTAATTTTGCGTAGATGCGTTTTTATACTTTAGACTAATTGCGTATTTCGTATTAGGGAGTTCCAAAACACGAACCAATCTGCAAGTGCTTGAGAGTTGCGACAAATTTGTTCACATCTCCACTAGGGGCTCCCATCTGCACTGAGTTTTAAGAGGAATACTATTTCAAATGCTTTTAATGCGCATACATAAAAAGGTGTGCAGTTTCGGTGACAGAAAAAAAAGTTTGTGGAGTAAGATAAAGAAAGTGACATTCGCAAAACTGATTCCAGTCAAATCTTTCTGTAGAAAATATGATGCTGTACAGTGTACATGGAGAATGAGGTCTTCCGGTGACTGGAAACTATGTTCGCATTAGTCCAGATGACTGTGTGCGGTAGGCTGCAGACGAACGTGTACCAAGCAAACACTGTGGGTAGAACGTTGTCTTCTACACTGAGGAAATGAGGGGACGGGAGGAGGGCGTCAAGGTTAATGCAGCTGGACTCCGCGGGCGGCCGGTGGCCACGGTGGGAAACCAATCTGCACAAGGCGCATGGAAATGCGGCAGAAATTATTCAAAACAGGGGAGAAAGTCCTGTTCGCTCTGCCTCGCCACGGTGCTTTTGAAAGGCGGACCCTGTGATTGGCTGCCGGTGGGGTGACTGACGGATATTTTGCAGGCATCGAACTACGCCGGCGTGACGTCTGCTGGCACAGCTGGTTACGGCACTTCCGTAAATCTTCCGCTCTCAAGTCCTGCCGCTGTCCGCACAGCACCGTGGACCCACCTTCACACGCCGCGCACGCTGCAAGCGCCCCGGCAGCAGACGACGCCTTGTTTCAGCAGACGACACAGTCGCCAACAAGGGTACTCCAACTACGGTCAACGTCTGGGGAAAACGTTTCCAGGGACTGATTGTATCAAAAGGTAAGGAACTCAGAAACATGTGCTTTTCGTGAGACTGGAGCTGTGACTGGATAGATTTTTTCCTCATTTCATGCGGGCTTACCATTGTAACCCCTTCGCCGCATGCTATTTTTGTCTTGTCTATTTGCAAATTCTTCAACTCTAATGATTTGTGTGTTCTTTGATTATAATCAAGATGTCATATGGGTAGACGTATCTGATTTCTGTCTTACTTTCTTGTCGAAATCTGCTCGCCCTTATGCTGATATCTGGGCCCCGTTTTCCACGACTTTTACATGAAAGTCATACTATGGAAGAATGTATTAGTTGTTACAATAACCTGTAACAAATTAAAACTAAATGACATTGTAAATCAACATTACGCATTGCTAATATTTTGACATTGCTAAAGCCCGATAGCAATTGATACGTCTTCTGGACGAATTATATATTTTGTATAGCGTTCCTAGATAGTGAATTCGTCTTTGAAAAATACTTCTTGCCGTTCGACCTCGAATCTGTCAGTAATCAATTTCTGCCGGAAATGCAAAGAAGCTGGTGTAAAATTAAACTTGTTGGTTCATTAGTGGAAGACATTTTCACTCCAAATACAGCAGCTCAACATTTTGAGCGTGATGTTCACAGCTCAAAAACTGGGGATTTGGAAAACTGTAACAAGCGGTAACCTCATTTTAGGCAATGCCTTTCATGTCTTACTGCCGTGACATCGCGTAAGAGGGAGGGGGCGGGAATCGGAGGGAGGGGCAAAAGCTGCCGGAACCCCAGGGTTTTGATGCGCTAATGTAACGTGCCAAACCTCTCCTTAAGGCGATGGCATTTCGTGGCTTTATGGACGGGTTGGGGAGGGGGGAATAATATCGGGTTGTTGACCTGTTGTCACTTTAGAGGGTCAAATCAAGTCAAGTATTTTATTCTTCCACCCTCAGGGAAAACATACAGAAAAAAACACAAGGGGAAAACATACAGAAAAAACATAAGGGGAAAACATACAGAAAAAAACATAAGGGGAAAACATACAGAGGGTGCAAAACAATCATAGGTCACCTGGCATAAGAAAAATTACTCACAGAGACAAGTTTCGCTGTGCAAAGTAATAGCAAACTACAACACACACATTCAATGACTTTTTCTGGGACTGCTCTTCATAAACAGTAACACAGGGGACAATATTTTAACTAACATGAGAACTCCTCCTGATTTCCTTGCACACTTAGTACGGTTTTGATAAAACGAAACAAATTTATGGATATGAACGGAATCGGTATTGTCTAGCTTACTTTCACACAGACAGGATATGTCATTGCTGCTAATCAGTTAAACTAAGTTTGTGGAAATCAGTTTCGATAAAACACCGCATACATTAAGTGTCAGGCCGGGCAGACGAGATGCGGTTCTTATGTGACTTTCCACAGCGGACGACTGGGGGTTAGAAATGATGGGACAAGTGTCGAGACTGACAAGGACTGCATAGGATGGCTTGAGGCTGGTGACACAGATACTATGCTGGGTCCGTGTTGTCAACACAATAGAGCTCACACGCACCCACGTTGCTGCAGGTGGTAAAAATACAACCTCATGTTGTAATAGCAATGATGAATCTTCAAAGTTAGTCGAATAAGGTGTTTCTGCACCGGGTTCTGCATTACGATCGCGTTCAAGTTTGCCACTTAAGCTGAGTTTCCGCACGAGTCCTTTTTTCCACGCGCAAGCAGCACGGGTGAATTTAAAGGCTCGGCTCTGACCTAGCACTCTGACCTAGCACTCACTGGCTCAGAATGGAACCTTGGTGGGCTGAGAGTTACTGGGAATTTCCACCTTTTCTTCAGTGTGGTTGGGCCACTCTACCCCCGTGCGTTGAAAACAACCACTACTATCTGAGAGAATGGCGGATGCCGTAGAATTTTCAGGTAATCCATGAGAGCCGGTGGGTAAGAGCGGTGTTAGGATTTCAACACAGTCGTAACCAGCGTTACTCGGGGTTGCACCAACTGTCTTCGTAGCATTATCCACGGAAACTTCCATGGGTAGTTTGAGGCGAGTAGGACCCGGTGCGCCAATAGTCGGTTTTGGTGAGGATAGATTTGTTACGTCACCTGCAGCTGGATCTGAAAATTCCACAAGGCTGTTTATCCGCTCTGTTCCAATCAGCTGCATACAGACAGGAACATCAAACTCTAGGAGGCTGGCAGCAAGCTCTCCGAGACTGGTAGCCGGCTTTTGCGCAAGGTATGCTGGGGTTGTAAGAGTGCTACCCCCTGGCCCCCTCTAAACTTTAAGGGGGTGGGGGGATGTTAACGTCGCCCTGTTGACCTGTTAAGTCGCGCATTGTCACACAGCTGCAGACGATGTACTGCGATTCCAGCTAAACATACCCGCTGATGTTCCAGTGAGCTCTATTTAAGAAGAAACCATTGCACCAAACTGGGGTTTTGAAACTTAAAGACAGTTCGGGCTGCTACAAGATGTGTCCACTAAAGCAGTGCACTTCAAGTGCGTTCTTTTTCTAGGCAATGCCTGTAGAGTGGGTTCAAAAATCTGACGATAACTGACTCTCCTATGTAGACACATTGATGGGGAGTTCCCACATTTTCACTAATCGACTGGCTAGTAACTTCTGGAATTCGCTAGCCCACTGAAATTTCCACTAGACCAGTTTTCCTATCGCTTTCTCTCTCGCGTTGCCTCAGTAATACATTTAGAAAACTACAGACAAAAAATAAATTGGCCATTTACGGTGGAACCTTTTATTGAACGTTTCTGAAAAAATTGGTCCTACTTGAGAGAGGTAAACTGGATTCAAAGTGACGCTCCCTTCCAGTGATCCCTATGCTGCTATAGTACACATACAGTATTTGGTCATCAAGTAAGATAAACACTAACGCACTTGCAGCAGTGGAGAAAAAATCGATCGTCAGATTTTCAATGGCCCGACAATGTTTCTAGTGGCCATGGGTCACCGGACTACCTTATTTCTCCATTCACGACATATGAAAGCTGCATGGCCAAATCTGTGTAGTAGGCTCTATCAGTAAATTGTTCTCGGCTCTTTACGCATAATATCCCGAAAGCTGTAATATGCACTTAGTATCGATGGTGATGTATGTACAAGCGTAATTTACCCTGCGGTCTATGTGTAAGTTTAATATTGCCGGGTTCTACACACCGACAAAATATCCCGGTGTTGTATGTACAAACAAAATATCCCCGGGGTTATATGTACCTTGACTGATGTCGCAACTGCCTGTCTGCATTAACCTACAGCTTCCTCTTTTATATACTTTTCCACCCATCTGTGACTGAAGGTCGATCTATATCCCAACCTGTGTTTCGTTCATCTCTCCCTCTGTGTGTTTGCTGCGTTCATCTCTCCCTCTGTGTGTGTGTGTGTTTCGTTGTTTTCACTGAGTATGTGCCTCGTCCGCGCGAAGTGTGCATGAAATGTGTTCTCGCGCGTTACAAATCCACATTTTATTTTAGTATTTTTATTTTATATGTACAATAATACCATCCCCGGTGTCCTATATATAAACGTAATATCCTCACACACATACGCCCCCCTGACCATGTGTCTACAAACGTATTATCGCCACCTATGTGTAATCATAAGCTCTCCGTTGTTGTGTGTACAAATATGTCCCTGGTGCTAATTGCTAAACATAGTATCCTTGGAGCTGTATATTCAAATAAAAATTCCGATTTTTCGTGTACAGCCGTAATATCCCTGGCGTTGGATTTCCAAACGTATTATCCACGACTCTGTATATCCACGAGCAGCCAGGGCCTGCAGCTACAAACCAGCGCTATTGGAAACTTGCAACCACGGACCTATATCATATATAGAATATAGTGTCCATGTTGCGTCTAACCCTTTGCGCCATCGCGGATCCATCAGCGCTCAAGGCATCCCCTGATTTTAACTTCCGGCTCTTCACATTCGCTTGTTCCTACTTTATCAGCTGATCGCAGTTTTTCTCAAAGAATATGTCACATCGCTACAGAAAACCTTAGTGGAAAATTCTAGAGGACGTTTCAAGGAGAATGGCTGAGAAGTTGTGGCAATATGTCCGGCATCTGCAAATGGTAAACTGTCTGCTGGCTTGCGAAGCCTGAGACGAGGAAGCCACGAAAAATTTTTGTTTTAGATTATTTGTTTTTCAGTTCTATGTGAGAAATGCAGATTTTGTGTAGTTGCTAGCAAAATATGAGAATCTAACGAACAAAGATGTAAGCTGCAAACGCAGGACAGGTTTCAATGACTATCTGAAGAAAGAAGGAAAATTTGAGTTCAGCATTGGCGGTTTCTTTTTTTTTTTTTTCGTTCAATTTTTCTCTCTTTTCCACAAGCACGCTCACATTCATTCATGTGTGTGTGTGTATGTGTGCAGGCGCGCGCCCGTTCGTGCATGAATGCTTGCCTATTTGTTTTTGAGAGAGTGAGTCATAATTTATACATTTTTTCCGCCTGCATGCACGTGCGCGCGGGTTTGGGCGCGCGGAGCCAGAGAAAAACTAACAAATGAGGGACAGAGGACACTTCAAAATGTTCGTTTTCTGCTTATATGTCCGCCTGCGAGCACTTATGCACACGGAAACATTAAGAGGAAACCAAATACAGATATGATAATAAAGAGACGACACACCATATATATATAACACACGCACACTCGCTCTCTCTCTCTCACGCACACACAGAGGGAGAGAGGGGAGGGGGAGAGAGGAAGAGTGAGAGGAGACAAAGATTCACAGATACCAACCCTCTGCTTGGCAGAGTGCCAGAAGGGGCAAGCCAGCAAACCTCTGATATGCATGACAAACTGCAGTGTCCTCTGTGCCTAAACGCACGTTTTCGACTGCTATTCCTCTCCCCCACCCCCCCACCCAACAAAAAACAACAACAACAAACCTGTGTCCTCTGTGCTTAAACGCAGATTTTTCGATGACATGTAAGTATAGTGAAACTGAAGTTTTCTTTGCGTAAACATATGTTTTCGTGTAGTTTCCACACCTGCTATGCTGAAATCCAGGTAAACAAGCTTAAAAAAAAGTACACATTTTCAGTTCCCAAAGAATGCTGTAAAAAATTACAAAGGACGTATTCTTTGTGAAATCCGATAAGCGGTGGTATCGGGGAAAAAGAAATTGAAAATGTTAACGGTTAGAGTTCTTAATGCTGAAACTTATGCCGACACTATCTTTTGATGCTGCACTCAAAGCGCTTAAACAGGAAATCAAAAGCAGCGTGCTGGATGTCGCAAAGACGTTGCCAACAATGGAAAATACAGAACCACGTGTATTTTTAAACCTTGTGATGTTGAAATGAAAGGTGGGATCTACAGTATGTGGGGTAACATATATCAACTATCAGGCCCTTCCATTGGCACTCGCTTCAGGGCCGCTGCTTTTTACAGTCTGCTATGCAAACAGAGCGGCAACACAGACAGTGTTTGGTTACTAAGGCCTCTCTGAAACAGTACATCAAATACTGATTAAAAATATGAAACTAGGCTATCAAACGTTATTTGACAAGACTCATATATATTTTTGTACTGATGATGTCACGTGACTTGCCCACGTGAGTGTTCAGTCAGTGGGTCAGCGAAGGTTACCATGGACAAATGCTGATCGTTATAGTGATTATAAGCCTCTAATTCGTCCCAAACTCTGTTGGCTTTTCTGCTGAATGCTAGTCCCCAGCTGGTTGGTTATTGGGGATGGGGTCTTATTGCTAAGTTATGCACTGAAAGAACCACCATAATGATAGCTGCAATAAGATGGCAAGCAGTTTTAACGTGCGGGGAAATGGTCGATGAGGTTTAAATCCAGGAAATAATCCTTGACCACACTTGGAGTCGAAAGAGCAACCTTCAGCAAGCTAGTCTGCAGCTCTACCGACTGAGCTATCCAGGCCCCCTTGCTAGCTCTCTTGTACTGTAGAACCCTTTAAGCTTTGAAGCGAACAGGAAATTGAGGTGCTGCAAAGGATGTAAACGTAAGCGTGCACAGCTATTCTTTCTGCATGGTGACATCCTTTGGAGAGTCCCAACTTCCGGCAATCTGCCGTCACCGTCTTATATGCGGAGGGGAGAGAGGGCACTAGTGTTCCACCTTCAATACGACTAATTCGCTTTCTGTTTTTTGTCTTTCTTTCTCTTCTGTTGCCTGTACTCACTTTCCCTCCTCTAGACACCTCGGACCAAGTCGGCAAGTGAGATTCCGACGACTTAACGGGGTCAGGGGTAATGTCGCCTTCTGCGCATGCTCAGCAGACGAGGAAACTGAATTGGCGACAGAAACAAGTTTATCGCGAGACCTATCTGAGTCATGCCTTTGAGATTACCTTCATTCTCCCAAGAAAAAGATTCGGTGCAGCCCCAAACTGAGCGCCCAGAACAATGGTCTCTCTGTTGGAACCACGGCCCTGGCGGGAGTTGTCTACCTTAGTTCCGCCCCGCTGCAGGTCCCGGTAATAAACTTGTGGCGTCTGCATCGAGCGGGGATGACGCAAGACGCGAGGCGGGTAGACTTTTGTGATCCCAGATGGCGCCATCTGAAAAAAAGTGTTTCCACCAAGAAAATGAGGAAATGTCCTGATAGACCCTTGCATGCAATCAGTTCCCTCTGCACGGAAATCGGCTTATCTTGTAGATCTATTTCCATTAGGAGAAACACCGTAGTAACTAATGGAGGTTTTGTAGAATTCCAGTGGCCCCTTAATTTTACATTAAAACACAGGAATCATCGTTAAAGATCTCTCCCTGAGGGAAGATAGTAGTTTCCGCAAGCTTGACACTTCCCTGAAAACCCTTTTTATCACTGAAGTCATCCAGCGTCACTTATCTTGGAGATGAATGTAGGTAAAAAGTCCCGACTTTCAACAACGGAACTCTTTGTGGCCACAAGTGCAAACAGTTTGTGTCACGTAACAAACATGTTATCTCTCGCCATCTTTCCACGATCAGACATGCGCGTTACTCGGCTTTTGCATTCCCTCCTTTTCCCCGTCCCCCCTCCCCCTCCAGAAGGTACAGTTTCTCTAGAGTAAGCGCTGTTTGCGTTTATCGTTATTCCAACATTTATAAAATACACTTACCGAGATTATAACAGTCATAAATTACTTTTGCCTTGCTTCTGACAGTTGATAAACACGATTTAATTACAATAATAGAAAAAAACGCCTGCCTTTATTCTATCTGTAATATTGGATTTAATTTTGACAGCTGTCAAATACGCCTGCGTGTTTCCAACAGTTGTTCCAACAGCTTTCTTGATTTTGACAATACACCCGTTGTGATTCTGACAGTTTTAAAATGATCTGGCTTAAAGTCCAACATTTGTTAAACACACTCACCTTGTGTAAAATACGTTGGCCATGTTTATGACACCTGTAACAGATCTAGATAGCCCCTTAATTCTGATAGTCGTGAAAAGCACCCGCTTAGATACTATTTCTACGAGACTTCGCTCCACAGTATACTCAGCTGTAAATAGTCGTTGGCAGGACGCTGGTACATCAGTACTTATAGGTTCGGGAAAACCAAGCAAGGGAGACAACCCTTAATACACCCACTTGACGTAGATCACGGCATCTCCTTGATTTTTGATCTTTATTGTTGATACTTAGGTCAAGGTGAGCATTTTATAGTGGGCCTGGTTAGCTCAGCTGGCAGAGCTGCGGACTAGCAGATGGAAGGTTCGAATCCTGGTGTGGCCAAGGATTATTTCCTGGAGTTAAGCATTGTGCAAACTCCATTCGGCCATTTCCCCTCACATTAAACTGCCTGCTCGCACTGGCCATCTTACTGAAGCTATCAGTCTGGTGGTTCTTTCAGTGCATAGTTTAGTAATAGGACCCCATCCCCCATAGTGCGAAATCACCGCGAAGCACTGTCCCTCTAAATAACTACCACCTTTATGGTGTTTAGAATTTGCTGTGCTTGCGGAAATCTCAGTCACCAACGCTGTCGACACAGCGTAATTTGAAAGTTGACTTGTTTTTTAAAACATCAGCATTACATGTATTAAGGGTTGTTAGCTTGTGAATCGTCCGCTGTACTTTTGGACTTTCAACATTCATATATATATATATAACAGCAATGTGCTATATGTACGTTCTATAGTCTGTGTTATGAGAACAGTTATTGGACTATTCGGGTGCCTTATTGTGCATCGTTCGTCACGATTAAGTACTTCCTTAAAGTTTCTCTGCGACCTGTTTACTGAGTTTTAATTGTTCAAACAGTGATCTAGAGTTCTTAAACGTATGTCTGTCAACAGTCTGCAAAGTCTGTAAAAACACATGAAACAATAGTTTTCACTTGGGATTCGCGTATTTCATTACACTTTTAATTTATTTGCTGATAATCTCAAAATTTAATATTGTTCTAGTTTTCTGTGTTAACAAACGTTTAAAAGCACGATTTATTTTACTTAATTTCCCCTTATTTATTTTTTCGTTGCCTGATCCACACACGCATAGGCGCAGTGAAGCCTTCCGGATACCGGAAAACTGTTTTTACAACACCGGGTACTTTAACTAAAACTTTTTCTCGTACATCTTCATCGTAACTAGGTTTTCCGCTAAATGCGAAAAGTGTGCTGGCCTGTGCGCGTGCATGTGCGAATTGACGACCGCCACTGACAGTGTAACCTGTCTAGAGTCCCCTAGGTGACAGGCAAGATGTGCGACTTGTTCGAGTGGCTGACTGGCACGCCTGTCGTCTCTCTGTCTTCCCGTGGATTGAAAGTCCTCGATCGTAGCTGGGCTGAGTAGTCGAGTGGGGGTGGGGTGGGGGTGGGGGTCTGAGGTGCAACGCGCTGCGCTTGACGCTTCTGTTTCCTGCGCTCCGCACGCGCTCGCGCCCGCTGCAGTGAACGTGCGTGCGTGTTGCTCCGCTTTTGCGTCAGCAGCCACTACGCGAGACAGAAATAGCTGATGGGTAATAAATCACCGAGTTTGACGCATGGCACACGATGGGTAATTAATCGTTTGTTTTTTTTTCAACAAGCCCGTTGTTGGCGATGGGTAAATTAATTGTTGATGTGTACCCTTCGCTGATGTAGGGTAGTTAATCACTGCAATGGACTAGCTCTTTATTGACGATAGGCTGGGCATTGTGAGGGATTACAGGCAACACTCACTGCCAAGTGAGGAATGAGTAGCGTTAAGCCATCAGTGAATTCCGTGGTGAGAACCCCATGCAGTTTTTTTGGGGTGGGTGGGTGGGGGTGGGGTGGGGAATAATATGGGACCCTGAAGACGGTAAACAAATTGAAATTTTCTAAAGTGTTAGTATTTAGTTGTTTTGCTGTCTTGTTGGGGTGGGGGTGAGGGTCGACGCGTCGTTTTGGAATGGATGGTACATATAACATGATGTTTAAACTGGAGTTAAGGCACGCAAAATCATAAACTTTAGGCAACGAGGTCAAGGAGATTAGATTCCAGAAGACACAGACCCAAACACACTTGGAAATGATGTCATTGGATGACGGGTAAGATGGAGTCACGCCCCCTTCCCCACCTCCCTTGCTATATTTTCAGACTGGCCCTGCTATAGTGTCACGTTTTGGGGTTTGGTGGGTCAAGGAAAGTACACTGTAGACTCTAGGCGTGATCCAGCCATCTTGCTTAAGTTAGGTCTACAATAAATAAAATAAAATAAAATAAAATGTGGATTTTTAACGCGCGAGAACACATTTCATGCACACTTCGCGCGGACGATGGACACAGACACGCTAGTGAAAACAACGAACACACACAGAGGGAGAGATGAACGCACCACTGACCAACAGGTTGGGAAACAGATCGTCCTTCAGTCACAGATGGGTGGACAAGTATCATAAGAGACGATGAACAGAGGAAGTTGTAGGTTAATGCAGACAGGCAATCGGGACGTCAGTCAAGGTACTTTCGGAAAAGAAAAGTTTTTAAGTTTCGTTTGAAAGTCTGTAGTGATGGGGAGTGGCGAATGTTGTGGGGAAGTGAATTCCATTGGGTGGATGCCGAGAAGGTGAACATGCGCTGTCCATATGTTTTTGTCCTGATGCGGGGTACTGAGAGAATGCGATCGTCGGAAGAGGAGCGGAGCTGTCTCACTGGAGTGTAGATTGTAAGAAGTTCTGAAAAGTAGCTGGGGCATGCACCGGTGAAGAAATTGAAACAGAGAGTAGACAACTTATAATCGATGCGAGCCTGAATGGGGAGCCAGTGCAGAGTGCGGAGGAGAGGTGTGGCATGGTCCGTTTTGCGCGCTTTCAGGACAAGGCGAGCGGCCGAATTTTGAAGTTTCTGTAACTTCTGTAGCAGATACAGAGGACAGCCGGCTAGCAAGGAATTGCAGTAGTCGAGTTTAGACAGAACGTAGGCACATACAAATGTGTTTGCAACCTGATCGGACAGAAGGTGACGGAAGCTGCTGATTTTTCTGAGTTCAGAATAAGCGGATCTGCAGATGTTGGAATCATTTTAAGCTGCCACCTAGCTCTCTTACGTAATCACCAGGCCAGGTGGGCGCAGTAATTAGGTGCCTCAGGGGCCCTGTTCACACTTCCACCCCAGGGTGTTAAGCATCGCCGGTGATGGGTGTAGCTTTAGGGCGTGACGACGTGTTACTGGGACCTGATAGCTCGTGGGCACAGCTGGGATTTTAACAGCCATCAAGTAGGTGCCATGTTCCAGCCAGATAGAGGCTTAGTTAGGCAGGAGGAACTACGTTACAAAGAAGGCTGCTAACAACTGTAGTGTCAACCACCCAGGGGCAGGGTCCACTCTCAGGTCCACTCTCGAGGCCTCCTAGGCAGGGCTAGGAGGGGACACGGAGGGGAGGGGACACGGAGGCGTGGCTACTGCTGTCTTTGTCCTGGTTGGTTGATGTATGTATTTTGATGACACTGTGTGTGTGTGTGTGTGAAAGGTTAAAATAAAAGGACAGGTTTTAGAATGCCAGGTGATCTCCTGCTGAAATCTGCTAAATCAGCTGAGAGGCGGGGTTTTTTGCGGTGGAACTGCTGCTGTAATGTCTTCTGCAAAGTCTGCTGAGGACAGTCTGCTGAAGGCTGATGGTGTTAAGCATTGTCGCAGAACCAAGCGTGGCCTCTCTACTGGACTTGTGTGAAGTCTAGTATCAGCTGTACGTGTCTTGAGCAAACCATTTGCCGTAGCGCAAGGTAGTCTTCGGGGTTGTTGTGTCGATTCTTAGCACATGCGTCGTCTGCTGTGGAGAAGCCGCAGAACGTAGAGGAGGAAGTCAAGAGACAAAAGGAAGACAATCATCCAAATCAGAAGCAGAGATCCGGTCTTGAGGGGCCGTGTATATATATATATAACTGAACTACAGTGGCGTGAGTTCAGAGGTCGAGAGTCCACCGAGAAGCCTCCCCCCTCCCACACACACACAGTAAGATGACTGTGTGACGTCAGGTACAGTGTTTACAATCCTCAGTACGCGTTGTGTCCAGAGGCAAAGGACACAGACAACGCGAGTTTGATATTACCAAGGAACAGCCAGGAAGACCTTCTGCAGCAACGTTTAGGGCAGCAGAGGGGCGCCCCGTGGTACAGATTGTAACGTTGTGCGGACTGTGCAAGCAACCAGGTGACGAGAGTGGGTGTGTTCTACACGCGGTCATAGTGTGTCATCAGTTGAACCAGGTACGCGTGTCTTTGACCTGTGGTTAGAAGGGCAGGCGATGGAAGGAATTGTGTGTTTTATCTGAACCAGAAAGGAAGGCGAGAATCGTCCCTCTTATGAGCCTTGATTTTTCCTTCTGTAAATACTCGCCATCCGTAAATAATATTCTCTTTTTCTCTCAGTGTATTAAAAGTCTGTGATTCCTTGTTTGTTAGGAGATTGTAGGTGGATGGGGGCTCGGACCACAGTGTGCAGTGAGATAGTTATATGAAAACCAAAAGTAATACAGCGATTACGTTTCCACCTCCCCACATGTCTTCTTAGCGGCGGTCGCGTGGACCGAGCACAAGAACAACGCGTTAGGATTTAAAGTCAGCTCCCATGTGGCGACCGTTAGCTTTACTGCACGGCCCGTCCTGTGCGACTAGAGGACAGCCAATGTCTAAGCGGATCTGAAGGAGAACAAATTAACCAAACCTTGGTCTTGCCAGCTATAGTACGAGGGTGGCCGACAGGAAAAAAGAAAAAAAAACTTGTGCGATCCTGTACTGGCTTTGATGCTCGCGGTGGCTGCGTGATCTTCAGTCCAGTACTTTCAGTCACATCAAGTGACCCTGACCCCAGGAGGCTGCTGCCTTGACACTTCCGGACGTGAACACTTAGATGTGTCCGGAGATGACAGCTGCTCAGAAGAGAGCGCTTAAACTGTACACACAAGCTCTATTATTACAGTATACACAAGTCTTTGTTTCTCAAACATCACAATCTGGGCCAGTGCAGTGAACGTGAACATGAAGGTTTGTTGTTCTGAGAAGATTTTGCTGCAGGTGTTCACTTTTCTGACATGAACCGAACAACAGCACATTTTGTGCTGACTATAAATTCACTAAATGTTTCGAAACTTTCTGATATGAGCCGAACATCAGTACATTTTATACAGACTGCAAGCTCACTAAATGTATCGAAACTTCTGATATGAGGTGAACATCAGTACGTTTTGTACTGACTATAAGTTCACTAAATGTATTGAATCCTTCTGATGTGGGCCGAACAACACTAAATTTTGTACTTGAAACTTTCTGACGCGAGGCGAACAAATTATATTTTGTACTAACTGTAAGTTCACTAAATGTACTGAGAAACAACACAACCAAGCCTTGGACGTTTAATTTGCGGGGTTTTTTTTAAATCTCATCCTTTGAAGTTTACTTTGGTACATGATGTCCACCTGAGTCTTGGACTGGTGGCGAAAGGTGGATTTGTGTAACAAGGGAAGAAACAGAGCAAAATCGGTTAAACCGCAAGCTTCAGTTAATCGAAGCAGAAGAAATCGAGCTGACCTAAGAACTCTGCGATAGATTTATGTCACAGATGAACGTATTAAGCGTAATGCAGTTCAACCAAAGGCTCTGCTACGGAGCAGGAAGGAAGCCAAGGCAAAAGGACCAAGGCATGAAAAAAGGGGCATTTGTTGTTCTCTTTGCACGCTTCTCTTAGGGTCTGTCTTTTGTCAGCCATTTTGCAAAGTTGCGAGGGCAGGCCATCGGGATATCTGATGGGGGCGGGTGCACGGCACGAGCCAGGGTGGCAGAGGAAAACACCCGGCTATTTGGTCTCCACCACCCGAAGCCGGTGTTTACAGACACTGGAGACACTAGCGGCACCTACACCGAGTTCCCGCTTGTCAGATTAACCGAGGCCCCAGATGGCTGCTGTTTCTCTAGTTCCCGCTGCAGGAAGGTCCAACTCTATCAGATCTCCATAAAAGAGGGGGTCTGAATTCGTTACCCAGCTCTACCAGGCGGCAAGAAGAAGGAAAGAGTGTGTTGGTGGCGCGCGCATCTTGCGATAAAGAGAGATTTCATCGGAGATCTGCGCGTTACCGATGGATTGCGGCGGTAGGGTGTACAAGCGGCCGAGAACCACGCCAAGAAAAATAGCAAGACACGTAGCTGGGGAAGGGGGAAGGGGGGAAGTGAGGTGTGAGAATGCCGCAGCCTTCTAGAGAAACACATATAGTCGACCAGCGGACCAACCCATTCACGCCCCCAACTTAACCCCCTCCCCTAACATGCACCCTAACGTGTGACGAGAAGGAGGTGTGGCAGGAAAGAATAGTGCAGAGGTCCGTACTGACAGACCTCAGATGGGGGAAGGGTGGGGGCGAAAACATTGGACAGTGATTCCTTCTGGTGTATAGACAGCCTGTGCATATCGCAGTGGACTCCTAGGGGGCGCCAAAAGGGGAACTTGCGTAGCTAAGTAATCCCACTCTAGAGCTACAAAACCAGTCTGTGGTTGTACAATTCCATTCAGCTACACAGTTCATGGTGTAGCTGTCCAAGTCATTCGATAGCTTCATCGTGAATTTTGTACCTCTCCCTTATCTCTTGGCTAGAGACAGCCAGGCTTATTGATATCGTGACTGTAACATGGTGCAAAATGAATGTTATGCATCTGGTACAAGCACTGCATAGGTCTAGATCGGGATCATTATAGCTAGAAACAGAAATTGTTCGTGTCACAAGACATCAGTATTACCAAATGACCGTTTTGGCCCCCATGCTGTACCAGCTTTACATTTTCGGTTTAGACATATGGCCCCCTATGCAAGAGAAAAGAATAGCTGACATTCTTGATGTGGCGGATATCACAGAGTAAGTTCGTTGAATTTCCCATGCACGAAATCCGAAGAGCCTATTTTTCCCTCGGTATTTGGTAATAGTTAAGTTATTCGGTCGTTCCAGGAGCTGACAGCTTATTCTAAGTTCGCCAAAACAGCGTTTTCAGAGACAGAAAAAAAATCCGCTTTTAGGGTATGAATTTAGTACAACTTACATGCATACGGGACCTGGAGGTGTAACTATACTGCATCTGCCTGACCTTGCAGCTACCTAATCGGCCCTAACGAATGCTTAAACATAGAAATTAAACAAAGAATATGCATAAGAAGTAAGACATTCTATAATCTAAATTATTTGTCCTACCGAACACAAAACGTGACACACACACACAGGGGTCAGCAAAGAATTATGGAACTGCTGACCGAGCTGATGAAAAACATGTTATAACTGCACCAGGCCAGGTGGCAGCAAAAAACATTGTAACTCTTGACCACAACTGAGGGGGAAAATAACTGCACCAGGCCTCGCATGCAAGAAACCTAAATAGCTTACTTATTCCAGAATATTCCTCATGACAGGAATACGTTTCTTTAACTTCCCATTCACGAAAACCGAATAACTTATTTTTCCCTCGTTATTCGGTAATAATTAAGTTACTCGGTGGTCCCAGAAACAGCATTTTCGGAGACAGAAAAATTTAGTAAAAGTAAATTTAGTACAGGCTACATACAAGGCTATGTGGCAGCCAAGAATGTTGGAACTGTTGACCACAAGTGAGGGGGAACATGTTATAACGCAAAATGTGGCAGCCAAGAATGTTGGAACTGTCGACCACAACTCATGGAGAATAATGTTATAACTGCTCCAGGTGGAACCCCAAAAAATGATGGCACTGTTGACACAGCTGAGGACCTAAAAAAATGTTATACATGAACCAGGTGGTGGCAATAAATGTTGGAAACGTGTACTGCAGGTAAGAAATAATGCAACAGGTGGCAGCAAGCAGTTATCCAATTGTTTACCGCAGCCGAGGACAAAGGAATGCAAAGACGCGCACCAGCTGTCCCGTCACAAGACGCCTGCAGTACAGTGGGACCTGGCCAGCCAGTGCACGTGCATCTCGTGTGCACTTGAGTTCAGGTCCACAACAACACTTCAGCCTGCCCCCACCCCCACTCAGGCCAGAGTGCAGAACAGTGGATGCCAGAGGTGATACGAGGCACCGCCTGGCGGGGTGAAGGCGATGCGAGCACCAGATAACACTCATTGTGCACGCTGGCCACAGCAGATACGCGCTTGGTGGCCTGGTCCAGTCCTGCCCGCCACAGAACACAACAACAGGGGCAGGGAATCGCCGCTCGAGTGGCACCAGTCGAGAGGGCAGGCGTCACCTCGCGTCCCCCGACACCACTGGGCTGTCGTCGTCTGCTGCTGGCCACTGCCGTCTGCTCTCCACATTTTTCGAATTGTTCACGCGCCAGATGTGACGACAGATAGCTCTGAGAGCGTTGACCTTTGCAAGTGGTCTCCGTTGGCCAGCGTTGAAGCACCGTCTAAGGTGCCGCAATATTTGTTCCACCCCTTCCATGACAGTTGCTTGCGTCGCTCTCAACTTTCAGCGTGTCCCGTCCAGCCCTCAGCACAGCGGGAGGTGTGGCTGACCGTGTGAGCACGTGACTGTCCACCGTCTGAAGATCTTTGCCGTAGTAGGACTGTCTTTAGGTGGGAATACAGGCATTAAGATCTCTTTTTGATATCCTTCATTTACTTGCATTAAAAATAACGTTCTTTTGCATTTCTGCACTTCCGTTCTTTCAAATATTGAAATCTAAGTTTTGAAAAGTTATAAAGGTGTTAGTCCAACTGTCGTCTGTTTAAAGTCAGTGACACTGGGGGCAAATTTTAACATGGCGCGAAGCATGAAGTTGGAGAACGGAAAAAACTAAGAGTTCTTGATTAATTTTTAAGGTATGTTCAGCTTTCACACTGAGAATGACCAGTACTTCGTGGTCATGTCGTCTGCCAGGGGCTGTCATATTGTCCTACATCTGTTTGTGAAATGGCTGACGAGACCATTTTCAGGATATCAAAACTTTCGCAGCGTATTTTTGTCCAGTTTCTTTAGCAACTACGTTTAAAACATCTGTTGTGAGTGGTTTATTTTTACGCACGGGTACCCCCCCAAAAAGGCTGTCGTGTATAGAGAATAACTAAAGTGATGCCAGACAAAAAAAAAAACTGGTTAATGATTAATTTATTGCTTAAGGTCAACTCAGTAGAAGAGAAGGGGTGAAATAATGAAGACATGAATAATCTTCAGAACCAAGGATAAAATGCTAGACCAATGACATGAAAAGGCGATGCTTGAAAATTTCAAACTGTAATTCGTTCTTTATATTAATCTTAATCAACAACCTACATTAAAATTAATGTGCAATCATTTCGTCCAATCAGCAAAGAAAGAAAGACTCTTAAAATCGTTAATGCAAAACGTTGTGTTAAATTTCTGCTTCAAACTCGAATTAATCCTCCGCTGCAGAAAACTCAACATGTATGTTTAATTGATGTGTTGTCAAATTGGAACATAAGATATGTGTTTTAATTAGTACATAGACTCAGGGATGCCCACCATTGTCATTTTTTTCCCAAGGAGGGACCCAGCCACCATTATCTACGTGCTGCAATCGAGCTGTGCGACTCATGTGCTCGTCCACGAGAACCGATCAGTATAGTTTCGATCACGAATGGAAAATGCACTCCCGCTCGCTATCGTCGTTTATCACGATATACAGGTCATCGGGTGAAGAGGAGTTTCACATACACTCAGTATGAATATTCTGTTGGAAAACGTCTGGTTTCTGGTGCCGTTGTGTATGTATTGATTTCACCTTTCACTTTCACGCCCGTTTTCTTGTCGCTTCGTTCGCGTCCCGTGGGTGTGCGACAAAACTGTGCCTCCAGCAGCAGCAGCAGCAGCAAAAACAACAACAGCAGCAGCAACAACAACAACAGCAACAGCAGCAACAACAACAACAACAACAACAACAAGCCCGTGTCTTTGTTCAGGAAGCCGAACGACATCAGGGTAACCCGTGCGACGCAGTGCATTGCTGAGGACACCTCTTACAGAACGAGGCCAGATATCCTATCATCGTCTTATCAAATTACGCGAGCGATATCTCTGGTCACGAAGTGTTTTAAAAGGTTTTCTGCTTTCTCAGACCCAGTTCTCAGGAGGTTAAATATTTCTGTCTGACGTCTTGTGTTATATATGCCACCAGTGGCTGAGGTCACTAAGAAGTATTAAAACGTTTTTTTTTTATTTTGTGGCAAACATGGAGACTTTCGTTGACCACCGGTGATAGGTGTAAACTAGGCTTTTGCGACCCGAAATGTTTTTCGTAAGAAATTCAGAACAGTGGGATCTGAGAAGTACCATATTTCTCCTTACCTGCCCTTTAATGCATCGCCGGTAATTCTTTTATACCTAAGCTACAGTCAATATGTAAAACCTGTATCCAACACATGACTGAAGCTTCGTATAATAAAGGCTGGGATACAATGAAAAAAACTGTCATCCTGATTTCATTATATGATCAGGAGTAAAGAGGTCGTGCAGAAAGCGTGACACATGTGAAAATAAAAACTGTGAAAATTTTTATGGAAAACTGCACTTGTTGCAAAATGAATTAGGAGTATTTTTAAATGACTACACGTGGAATTCATTGCAGAATTTTTTTTGTTGTTGTTGAGAAGTTTTACTCAACAACTATGTAAATTAGTTTGAAGTGGACAAAGTCACAGCCTTTGCTCTTTTTTTTTTTCGTAATTGCTGGGATTGGCGATCGCCTGATTTTACACTGGAACCATAGGATTGTTGAGTCTAATTGAATGACCCGAAATCCACGGCTTGCGATGTCACGGGAAAAAAAATTGAATAAAGAAAAACTGTCACACAGTTTAGACATGCACATTTCCATCAAAAGTTTTCTGTTACTAATGACGAACAACGTTTTCTTTTTAAAAAAAACACAAACGATCAACTGTATTACGTCACTCTCGTGCGCATTGGGAATGTCACGCCGGCCTATATTTTCACTTTATAGACAGAAAATTTCCAGAGGAACTTAACAACAATGTTTATTGTAAACCAAGCATACAAATAAAGTGACTCACGAACACCAGGATCTTTCATCTCTGTAGCGACTCTGTATTGAAAATTAGTATGACTGAGATGTGATATCCTAGGCTCGATATGTGCTTGGGTAGGCGAACTGGCTCATGCACGACCTCTGTATTCTTGACCATATAACAAAAGAACGAATTAGGTAACTATGGAATTTTTATGGTATATATATATATAATAAAAGTTTATAGCAGGTGTCCATAATGAGGGGCTGCACAGTTATCCTGGCCTTGCCGTACTACAAACAGGATCGAAGCTCTGGCAGAGAAAACAGCGCCTGTTGACTGAAATGATCGCAGAGCTGAATCAGCTTAACATGACAGCCATAGTTATAAAATGAGAAAATGTCAAAACTAAAGAAACTTATGATCACTGCCGACTTCGATCCATTGCCACGTTCGGGAACCTGTTGTAAAAAGCTCCAGTCATGATATAGATTAAATTAGAATTTAAAATTAGTTGTACAACCAGAAATCAGTATAGCTATAGAATGAATCGTATTTTAATTTATCCTGGATCCATACGACATCCTAGTTTGTTTTTTTTTTAAACACACATCGACCCAAAGAATCTTGTGGACAAAGGAACACAAAGAGTAACCACACCGATCGGCATTGGCTGGAATCAGGAACTCGACACAGCTGTTTGCGTCATAGGTCAAGGTCACATTCCATCAGACAGGGCGTACAGACACGCACTTCAGGCCCACAACTTCTTGGCGTCTCCGCCAGGCAGGGGACAGCACTCACACTTACCGGAACACAAGCTGCTCTCAACTCACCGTCAAGTGCTGCGCCGAACGCGTGAAGGCAAGAAAATTGGACGGCCATCCCTCTCCAGCTAGAATAACATTCGATCTCTTGTCAGATACCTGGCCGTTATTGGTCACAATAACTATCAGCTGAGCACAGGTTGTACTCTCGGGTCAGCGCAGGTTGCAACTGCACCAACATATTCACACTGATTCCAGTCTTTCATAGCCTCATGATCAGCTGCACTTCAAACAAACAGTTTTGCCTAGGCTTACTGGAAACTGCTTTGACCTCCAGAAAACCAAACTTTTGGCCCAACATAAAAAGATGTTTTGCAAACGCTTACACGTCAGTGAGGATTCTTCGGTCTTAACACACATCAGCTGAGCGTCATATTCTCAGTGTAGAGGACAGAAAGAAATTCTGTTTGTAGCTGCTTAGGACAGCCATGAGTTCACCTAGCTCTTCGCTGAGACTGACGACACTGGCATATCTCCATCTCTAATAAAACTGCATGTCGTTTGTGTGCACACCTGAATCTCGAATTCCCGTTAAAGGCTAAACTGTTTGAACATTTGAAACTTGCCACCATTCGCGCCCTTACGACACACTTAGCCTGCCTCGTCCGTCCACTTAGGCTTGAACACACGTGGTGGAAAGAGATGACGGCTGGCCACTTGTCCGTGTCGCCGCAAAAGGGGCTATGAGTGCCGCGAGGAGAAAACAGTTGCTGCTTTTTCTCCAGAAACGCCGTCACATCTTTGCCACTCAGGGAGAGAACAGTGGCGACTCGTCAAGGCTCGATCAGCAAAGATAAGACAGAAGTGCAGAATAAGAGAGAGAGAAAAAAAAACAGAGGTAGGGGATTGAGGCTGGAAGGGGGTGGGGCTCCTAGGTGCTTGAGACTGCACTCGACATAAGGAATTGATGATGAGGGTGATGGTGTGGCTGTGGAATGCGCGATGGCGTATAAATAAGGCGAGCAGAACCAGAAAGTTTATCACCTTGCACTCCGGAACCGCGCGCTCGCTGTGTTGGAGACACTCTCCTGCAGGCGAGCGCCTCGTGCAGACAGCGATCTGGCCATTTGTTGCTCAGAACTTGAAACCCGACTTAAGAACAGGTATGTTTCTCTAATCTCACAGGTGACTTTAGCGTCGTACATCGAATTAACTGAGATCTATTTTGTAATATTGTCGACCCCATCCTACATTCTCACCCCCGTCGTATTGTTATTGATCTGTCTGTCCATCCATGTCGTACGCAAAGGTAAGGAAGACCGAAATGTACTAGTAACTTGATGGTTTATCGTCTGCGCAAGAAACTACAATTTATTTGGTAAATGTCTGCTGTATTCTAAGTACTGGCAGGTTCTGCAAATTTCAGGCCATAAGTGTCTACATTTCTATAAACATTTTAGGAGTTACTCCGAGTTAGCAGTGTATTACCGAACAGCCTGATTTTCAAGATTTCTGCAATGTCTTATTGAAACTTTCTTATTCCAGAAACTTCCATAAAGTCCGAAAAAGTCTTATTTGCTACGGAAATTAAATTCTGGATATTACCAAGGCACTAACAAAACAGACCGCGTTATTCAGGATTCTGCAAAGGTCCAAAAGTTTCATAAAGTGTCTGGCACTCTGTGTTTCCGTTGCACGCGTCTGACCTCTTTAGGATCTCGCGTCTTTCCTGTCGTCTTTCACGTCATATTTCAGAACGCGAGGAATTTTTGTTTCCTTGCAGTAATCTTCATGACAGTCACGTGTCACTTTTTAAAGGTTTGTATAATTACCATGCCTATACACCGTGTCCAGCACGATATATGAAGATGCCGTCTTTTCAATGATGTAATTTTTTTTGCGAACCGAGAAGATAACTTACAACGAAGACTTCTGGACCTATAAGTCAATTCATGCATATCGATCGTGCCGTTCATTATTGGATCGGAGAAGTGTTCTCTCTAAAAGGCCTTTGTCGCAGCCATCACGTGGTTCTGTCCCCAGCATTCTGCACAAGCACTTTCTGAAGTGGATTCTAGAAAGGGAAAGGTGGGTGGAGGGTTGGGGAGGTAGCACGCGTTGTGTGTGAAACGGATGATGTTCGTACGTCTGGGCAAAATCTCTGCTTGTCTGCTGTGCTGGAGGCGTTTGGTGTGCAGCGAGCCCTCGCGTTAGGAAACGTGCTGTATCCCAAGACTATCGCACTGGCGGCCAGGCAGATTATCGCCCCTTCATCAACAGCAAGGTTTGTCAACAACGCCCTCTAGCTGGTGCCGCCAAGTTCTCTGTCTGCAAAAGCACTTATCTTCATCTCTTCATCGTCCGGTTATCGCTGTTTCAGTTTCGTTTAATTTTTTCCCACTTTTTCTTTTTTTGGTATAGAGGATAAGTGAGGTTTCGTTGTTGTTGTTCGTTGCTAATATCACGAGGTGAAACTGACGATATCAATTGTGCGATCTCGCACAGGCTAAAATATATTTCCTGGCGATTATAAGGAATGTTAAAAGTTTTGGTTTATAACTTGTAAACACACGAAGGACTTTATCCTTGATTTTATCTATATGCGTCGGATTTTCCGCGTTTACGTGCTCGTGTGCACGTCTCTTCTCTTCTCTTTCCTCTCTCGTCTATGTCTCTTCTCTGTCTCTATTAGAAAAATGATTTATTCTTTGGAATGTCTAATTGCAGTGTGTGTGAACTAGAGGTTTGTGCATAGGGGAACTGGCAGTCCACGTGCTGTTTCTACGTTTGCAAACAAATGACTTCGACCTGTTTAAGACCTGCGTGTTTCGCGTGTTTCGCATGTAGCCTCAGAGTTTACGAGCTGTTCGAAAGCCGGTCTGACAGGATACAGCTAAAAGAAATGTACAATGATAAATAAGCTCGGAACTAGTCCATCAGTCGGCAATAAAAACACGAGTCTTTTTGTCTTTCGTGTACTAAGTCTTTTAAGCATAGTTGTTGTAGCCTTACTGGTGCAAATTGTTTGATTGAAATTGTAGTTGCAAACTGTCGTGCAACTGAACGTACAACTTAGCAAACAATTTCACAAAGAAGGTTCCCGTAATAAGCGCGGCACAGTTATTCTGCCCTAGGTAAACTGGGAATTCCTGGCAAGGACAACAGCACCCATTGGCTGAAATGATCGCATGCTTATTACGCGCACGGGGGAAAAAAACAGTACTTGGAAGTCGGAAATTCCCAAATTAAGGTGACGCAATCACTGCCGACTTCCCCCGCCCCTTTCCGCGGGAACAAGCATCTAAAATGTGTCTGCTGTCTTTCAAACAGACGAGTACTGTTTTTCTGCTAATAGGCCTGACCAGCAAAAGTCTGTTGTAAAGTATCAGAAGGAGACAGACCTCTAGGCCAGAGCAGTGAGTGACAGCTGGGTTTCTGTCGCTCAAGACCACTGGAATTGTTTATTATGGAAATAACGCTACATTAGACCTTTAGACGCCACCGCCATCTTGGTAAGCATCACAAACTGTGCAGGCTGCCGGACGGCACGCACGCAGATTTGTCTGGCTCTAGCATCACGATAACGCCATCGCATCTACCACACCAACTTTCGTCAGCTACGTTTTATCTCGTCGGAAGGTCTGCAACACCTTCCAGGGACATTTTCCACGAGAAGTCACTAGCAGCTTGGCACTCTCCACCACTGTCCCTCCGCCCCTCCTCGCACTGCAGCACGTGCAGAGACGTATTTTGGGTAACAGAGTGATGTCTCGCTATTGGTTTTTCCGTCTGTATCTGCACTTGTAGGTGACCTTGTGACCTTACGTCGGTGGTGACAGTTTCTGACGTCCTGACGGTGCAGGAGAAACGCATGGTGGACGCCAGTCCTGACGTTGCGCCTCGTGCCAGGAGGCCCCTGGTGCACCCCGCCTATCAGGCACGTGGAAGGGTGGCAATGAAATTGACGCTATCGCCGCCATCCGACACGCACGCGCCCTCGCGCGCACAAAAGAGCTTTTCTCTGCTTATCGGACGCGCGTCACGGGCAAGCGAAAAATGTTTCTGCAGTCATCTTGGGGATGCTGCGCCCCCTGTCGTCGCCGCTGACAGGAGTTGTCCGCCGTTTGATGTTGCTTCCTTGGCCACGTGACCGAGAAACATGGTTGTTGATAATAAACTCGCACACCCTAGGTTATGGTTCGCATTCTCGCGTCCTTTGCCGTTCCGAAACTGTGTTTTTGCGCAGAGGAAACGCTCGTTTATCATGTGTACACGTGATGCCCTTACCTCTGATTGATTTCCCGACACAGGTATCTCGCTTTCCCTTGGACAGGTAGCCCTTGGTCAAGTTAGTAAGTGTCTGGAACAACGCTGACTGCTGCTTCGACCTGTCCCACTTCTGGTCGCAAGTTTGGTGGCGTCGAAGAAAAAAAAAATATATATATATAGTGAACAGGATGAGACACTGGTATCCTCGAGATCTCGTTAAGTAAAATGATCCTTACAAGAGGAAGCTTGAACTTGGATCTTTTAATTACGTCCACTTTCAGTATCATTCTTCGTGAAAACCTAGCAAAACCCACAAGCATTACACGAGATGATATATAAATCGTAATTTTAGACCAACAGATTTTTTTTCGTTAAAAAATTTGCACATAACTTATTGCAAGGTTGCTGACGTATCGGGTTTCATTATCTGTGCATGATAAGCCCTCGTCGCTAATATATCATGTATCCCCCCCCCCCCCCCGACCACCTCGTTTAGATTACGCCAGCTACGTTTGGCTACAGTGTGGGCGACAGACGAACAGCATTAATGACTATACTGGCTTTCAAAATAATTGACGTACGACCGCTAGATTAGTCTGTTACACTGTACCGTTGTCTCGTTGATCTACCTTTTGACAACAACTTTGTTTACCCCTCACGACTAGTCCCACTCACCACCCACCCCCTTCTTGTACCCATAGTCTCTACAGCTCAATCTCGCGCGAGCCCCACGACTGCAGTCACTCACCCACCCACCCACAGTTTTATCGTGCAGAAAATCATTATTTATAAGGTGCCATATCTTATAAAATAATAATACACTTGCCCCCACGCGCACACACAGTGCCACACACACACACACCCACTCAGACCCACGCACAGACACTAGTATACACAAGCTACCCCCGAGTAGGCGCAGATAGGACAGAATAAAATATTTTATAGGAAAGAGAAATAGGTTTTCAGAGCATTGTTCAAAGAAAGGATGGTATGTAGATTGCCGGGGGGGGGGGGGAGGTAGACTGTTCCAGGTCAATAGGCCGAAAATCGAAAATGATCGCGACCAAAGGTGCTGACCTTGGTGTGAGGATTACGAAGACAAAGAGGTTTGAAGAAGAATTGAGACTGCGAGAGGTTGCATAGATGGCTAACGAGTTGGATAGTTAGGTGGGACATCTGTAGCAGAGAACGGCAACTTCGTATTGCTTAAGAATTCAGACAGGAAGTCAGCAGAGTGAAGAATAACTTCTTTGTGTGTGCGTGCATGATTGTACTTGTATGAGGGTTTGTGCCTGCTCCCACCTCTCCCCAGTACACCACTGCCAAGAGTGCCATGCTGATTTAGCAGGATATCTGGTGGTTAAACTGATGGGTCAGATAGGTCAAGAGGTTGTACTTCTGGAGGATGTTCTTTGTCTTTCGTCTCTCCCACTAACCCGGATTTGCAGGAAAATATTGCTTCCAAACACGGCTGTCAACCGACATATCACGTGATGTCGACCCAAATTGTCCTTGTCCTGTCGCCAGTCATGCATCTTTCTATGCAGCTGTCGTCACAGTTCATTTTCATTTTGGGGGAGGGGTATTTACCGTATTGTGATGCATGGCTCATCGCGACAGTATGCACAGACGGTTCACAAGAAGTATCCACACGATCGGTTCGGCATGCATACCAAAAGAAGTAGATAAATACCAAATGCAAACGACCTCACTTGTTTGACTGTTGTCCACAAAATATGCCCCCACAGCCAACGAAAGCACCCTCTTTATTTCTTTGCTTTTTGTCAGGGTAACATTCACAACTGCGTTGTACAACTAGTTGCTGCAGTTTCTGCACCGTAGTCTGTACTTCCGGCGCGTCAAGCCGTTAGGTTTAATTCCTTCCGGCTCAACTGTCTCTCGGGCGCGAGCTGCGATCGCAAGACTGAGAGCTCCGTGGCTGTCTCACAACGCGTCAGCTTCGTTTGCAGGCGGGACTCAGGCAGGGCGGGGAGATAGGATCTCAAGCAGCTTAGCAGCGGCGTGCGGCTGCTATCAGCAGGGACCATACAGACCACCCGGAACAGCCTAAGCCTGCTTTACGTGCGCGCGCCACTCGTTGCCAGCTTCCGGATCTTTGATGTCTCCTCCTCCAAAGCAGGTCCGCTGTCTCTGGCGACTGACAGCCGACTGCTAGCTTGTGCCGGCTTCTTGAAGGCCCGGATTAACTGCTCGCTTAAACACCGCTCAGTACGTCCGCGAGACGTCTGCGTCACTTCGAACGCCGTAATTCACATAGCTTATTACAGCCAATTCACCCTTGATAGTCCTCTCCTCCCCTCCCTCGCCATCTCTCCTCCCCTCTCTCGCCATCTCTCCTCCCATTCTCTGTCAGTCCTTGTACGGTTGAATATTTATAATCTTTATTTATTTATTTCTAATTGTCATTTATCTTTCTGCAGCTGGACCGTACGAAAACAGTCTACGGGGTTGTTGGTGCTGCTACTGTAGCTGTGCTGACAGGAAGTGGCTTTGGCTTGGCTGCTGTGAGATTACGACAACAGCGACTGAGAAAGGGGACGTGTTTAAACTGCGGATAACTGAGGACTGGTGACAGGGATCCAGACCCTCGCCAACCGACGCCATGGCTAACTCGCGCACGAGCATCAGCTCGCGTTCTCACCCCGTCTCTTCACTGACGTCATCGGGGGACACAGAGGACGGGCATCTGACTCCGGACACGGACGAGATGGAGGACAACGTCTTCAGCCCCGACGTCGACCGCGACGCCGAGGAGGAGGTGGATTACGATGACGACGACGTGGTGGAGGAAGAAGAGGGACGAGACGCGGGTGGACGGGGGTTGGCCTGCGAGCTGATCGCCCTGGCCAGTGCACCCTACAGATTCATACCCCCAGCCCCTCGCAGCGTGGTCCTGCGTTCTGCCCCTGCTGCTCTCAATCAAAGCCCCATGTCACCACCTTGTCCCATGACCTTGCCCGTGTCATCGGACATGCGCAGTCTGCCGCTGGACTTGCGGCGAAAGCAGCAGCACGGTGCGCACTACTCGCTGGTCCGGAGCGAAAGCGATCTGGGCAGCCCGGGGGTGGGGGTAATGGATGACAGGGCCGGGGGGTCTCGCCATCGACAGCCGCGACGCGTGTTCACCAACAGCCGCGAGCGATGGCGCCAGCAGAAGGTCAACAGCGCCTTCTGCCAGCTGCGGCGTCTGGTGCCCACTCACCCCCCAGACAAGAAGCTGAGTAAGAACGAGATTCTGCGGCTGGCCATCCGCTACATCAACCTGCTGAACACCGTGCTGGATTACCAGCGCCACCAGGTCAAGGCAGCGCAGCAGTCTGATGGCGCCCATGGCAACGGTGAGGAACACCGACGCGGTCCAGGCGATAACGCTGTGACTGTCGAACGCGACGCGCCGCTGCCGGCACGTAACCGCCCGCGCTGTCTGCGTCTCTCGGAAGGCCGAAGCAAAATTTTCGACGGGGCGCTAGAGACTCTGGGCGCCTCCCAGCTGCGCAGTCCTTCTCTTCGCCGCAGCGTGCAGCCGGACCGCGCCTGCCGGCAGCAGAGACCTGACTTCTCTGAGCGCCCTCGCTTGCTGCAAGCGCCAGAGTCATGCAGCAGTCCACGGGACGCCGTGCTGCGTGACAGTGAAGGACAGGAGAACCTGCCCCCCTTGCGGTGTTCGCACCTGACCATCTTCCACAACAGCTCCATGGGCTGCATGCTGGTGCGTGAGCACAGCTCACTGTCTGCGTGCCACCCTGACAGCGACATGGTCAGACTGACCTCGCCCTCGTCTTCCAGGAGCAGTTTCTCGCCCGACACGGCTAGTCTCGACGAACTTCCCCCTTCGCCCAACTAGCTGGCCATGGCTCAGTCCACTGGTGGTGGTGTCACTGTTTCACCAACACGAAAAGCTATGTGTACTTTTGAGACTTTACTGTCAGATATTTCGCACCCTCCCCTAATGTCAATATAGAGTGGCTATGCATATCCAGAAATGTTCAAGTGCTTCTAGACCCTATAAGATTTTCAGCTCACCGTCGGAACCCCATGGCTGCGCCGGAAGGTCCATACCAACGTGAACTTGACGGTGTTCTCGGGTTTCTCTGACGCACGCGCTCTTTGTCAACCTTGACCTGTCGTCAACATGTATTAATCCCTATAGTTGCGAATAGCAAGTGAGCGACAGTAGTTTTATTGCTTATCATGTAGCTGTAGAGGAGCGGTCGCTGTAAAATATCTTTCAACTATTTCTGTGCAAGTGTCCGAAAGTGCTATTTTCTATAAACCAGATATCCCAACTGGAGAACTTATATTCCTTTTCTACATGTGTATAGCGCATTATTTTGATAGCATTTTGTGTTTGCTTGCTTTTCTGCTTGCGAAGAGAGATTTGTACAAATTAACCATGGTGATATTGTCTCTACCCTAAGTTTCCCAATGCTAACTGACTGTTTGACTTGTATTTTAGTCAATGTTCTACATAAAGTGAGGCTAATGATTGATTTGGGACATCATAAGTTTAATTCAAGGACGCACAACGTGAAGAAGAAGAGATCAGTGGTCTGGAAGGAATAGGTTATAATAAGGAAAGAAGCGTTTTAAGCTAGCTTAGAGGGATTTATCCTTTTGTAAACAAAGTAATATGGCCAGCGCGTTGCTCGCTACGCGTCGTAGAAATAAATTACTGTGATTTTATCATGTGTTTTTGAGTCTTCTGTTCTTTAAGTGCACAGGACGAAAAACATTCTCCTCTTTCCTTCTATCTTTCTTTAGCGGCGAATAAAAAGTTCCATCTGGGATATCTGTCCATTCTATTTGAAAGACACGTAACACTAAAAAACGGACTATTGTTTTATGTCTGTGCAATTCTGATCGTCTTTTGATGCTAGTTGGCAGACAAACAAACAAAACAAGCAGACAACCAAGTGATGTACGCGCCTGTTTAGACGGGTGAGCGGTCGAGAAAGCTCGAGCGCGTGCGTGTGTGAGTGAGGTTGGGTGTGTATGCGTGTGCGTGCGTGAGGGTGCGTGCGGGGTGGGGGTGGGGTGAGTGAGAGACAGAACACTAACGGAAAGAGAGAAGAAAAAAGGAGAGGGGAAAGAGGAAATGGACATTATCGTCGATTTTTCAGCTCTGTGACACCTCATTCTTGAACTTCACGATGTCTCCGCCTATGTAATCCATTTTGATGCACGCCCCTAGTTCCCGTGCATAGACAAACGAGACTGGAAATAGCAAATTAATAGGAATTAAACTAGCGGAGCCAAAAGGCTTTGAAAGTGTGCTTTCCTTGCATTTTTCGCTTGGCTGGCATCCATCAGGGGCCGCTTTGTTGCGTGCTTCCGGCCAAGCGACGCTGCCTTATCTCATTAGCATCGTAAGAGTTACGTCCCTTGCTGTAGTGTCGGCGAGCAGTCACGTGACCGGACATTTTGTCGGCACCAGTATAATGCTTCTTTGTCTTAAGAAATTCAGGACTAATTCATAATTAATGTAAAACAAAGAAAGGACTGGCACATTGTAACAAGGTACTAGACTAGAAAAAATGTTAATTACTGCAGATTACATTTTATCGAAATAGAGAAACTGAGGGAGCAGTGGTCAGGGGCGGACTATGCTATTGATGGGGTAAGGGGTGGTCCCTCACCTGGTTATCTTATACAAATCAGAATACTATTACTTAATAAAGCACGTTATATCGTTCACTACAATAACTGAATGGCATTCACAGCGTTGCATTGTTAAAAAAATCAAAACCATAAAAAGCAGCAACAATAATCTACTTCTGGTCGACAGTGAGTGTTGATCGGGAGAGGGGTGCGTTGTTCCTTACATTTAGTTGTGTGGCTTTTTATTGGGGGGGGTCCGTGTAACTTGCAACCCCCCCCCCCATGCCCCTCCTCTGGTGGTAGCCTACACGTTGTAGTAACTATGCTGTAAGACATGTCTGGTTAGAGGTGATTCCCCACACAGATACTCTCTGTATAAATAAGATTGAATAACATTGATATACTTTTATTGCTTCTCACTTTATTTTTTTGCTTTTGTTTCACTGCCGTCTCTCCTGAGCTTATATGGTGCTTGACATCTAGACAGTTCCTCACATTCTTCCTGCTCAAAAATGTCCACATCGGGTCAGCACTGATG
>SMGT01014454.1:193679-219080 GCA_004794575.1 Lanistes nyassanus
AATAGTATGCGAGAGTAGAAAGCATTTTCCAAAAATGGTTTACTACTTTGCTCCGACATTCCCCATGATTTCGCGGAGAAATGCGCTCAGCCTGTTAGCGAATTTCGAGCTTTGCAACCTCTGACCACAGCGCTGAATGTTAAGCACCCGACCAAGGCGTGACGTCACCAGATAAAAAACTAGTACCGAGTACAAGAAAGTTAACGACTACCGGTTTGGACAGATAAATAGGGGAGGGGTCAGGTGTAGGTCAGTATGTTTGGTTTAGGGTTATAACTCTCCTGGGGGAAAAATACACGTGGTAAGGGGGGGGTTATTTGTTGCTTAACGTCCAGTCGCAAACGAGGTGCATATCAGGACGGTGTTGCTTAGACAAAGTTTACGTGCTGCCACACGTGGGACTGATGGAGCAACACGGGCCTCAGTCCCACCCAGTCACATTATACTGACACTGGGCCAACCAGTCCTAGTACTGTTCCCTATAGCGCCAGGCGTCTACCAGGGCAGCTACTAGACTGCCAAGTTTTAAGTCTTAAGTATGACTCGGCCGAGACACGAACCACCGACCTCCCGCCTCGGAAGCGTACGCCTTCACCACTAGACCACCGAGGTGGTCTACGCGTGGTAAGAGACTGTTGTATAATGGAGACTGTAACAGTCATCGGACACAGAGTTGCAGCTTTATTTCGAGAAAGTTATCAATTAATTCCCCGTGACCCGCGAAAACATGTTTAAGAAGCACGTGTCCAAAAATTTCTCGCGCTGCTCGTGGCCTAAATACAGCTGAAAAGGGCAAAATAAGAATCTTGAGGTCTTGCGCGATTAAATTCAACATTTTGAAACAGGTTTCACCTGGAGTGGCCGAAGGATGGATTTAAAAATCTCGTGCATAAACATTGTGAACGTTGTACAGTAACAACTTTAAAAAATTCTCTGGTAATAAACTGACACTGACTCCGTCGATTTTAGAGATTAGAGCAGTCAGTAGGACACGACGAGCACAGAATGTCCCATACACCAAATCCCAGACATATCGGCATGCTTAAGGGAGCTAACCACATAGATAATATGCGAGAAGATTCAAATAGCTGTCATCCATCAGGTTCAAATCAGGTGAAATACAGTAATATTATTACGACAACAGTTCTGCACATTCGCACTGATATGTCTGACACGACAGGGGGCTCAGCGAGTCAGTTGTGACAACAGCTTGTCTCAGCATGGCGCAGGAAGCCCCAGTATCCAAACCTATAGTCTTGTCCCACAGTGACACAATGTAGTTAATCTCGCTATTGGTTGAGACAGTTAACAGACAACAACGGAATGATTATGATGACTTTATGCACGTTTAAAAAGAAAAAAGAAGGTCTCACGCCAATGTTTTTGGAAAACAGGGGAAGCTTGCATGAGCGTTCCCATCTGTTCGTTCGCAAAATACACAGGGCGAACGGGCCTTACGACCGCTGTTATGAGCAGAAGGGCAGCTACGAACGCTCATGCATGCCAGTCGAGGTCACTGCCAATAAGTCTTACAACATGCACGTGCAGATGTCAAACCCACCGCGAGCGACTGCTCCAAAAGCAAGACAACGACAAATTTACTTTAGCAGCTTTGTCTGCGGTCAGCGTGACGATGACATCGATGTAAGCACCGCTTTATGAGTGCTGGCATATTCAAAGAAGCTGAATTTTCTGTGACCATTACTAGCTATAGGTGCTTTCAGTTGTTATCCTCCGTTCAAACCTATTTGTGTAGAGACGTGCACAGAAGACAGAACAGGGAGTATTAACATGTCAAAATGTGGTGTCCGTGAGTAACAGTTCCCCAATTGTTGTACAAATGTTCAGTAGTAACAGCTTCCCAACAGCACAGTAGTACAAATGTGCAGTAGTAACAGCCCCCCCCCCTTCACCAAACAGTACAGTAGTACAAATCCGCAGTAGTAACAGCTCCCCAACAGTACGGTTGTCTAAAAAACACCGTCCTGATATGCACATAGTTTGCGGCGGGACACCTACCAACCCACCCGACATTCTGGCAGTCTGATAGTAAAGTGCTACATTTTCAAGGGTAGTCATCCAAATGAGTTTGAAGCATACAACGCGAACTGCTTAACCGTATCCTCATACTCATACTTTCGGAGCATAAAACCTTCATATATATATATATACTTATATACAAGGCAAGCTCGAAACATAATATTCCACGAAGATTACGACGTAATACCTCAACCATAACTTCCATATAATACAATGCAGGTATAAACAGCCTGCGTACGACCTGTACTCGTATTGCACTTATGCTTTAATTGACTATACAATCCTCTCTCCATCGCTCTCTCTCTCTCTCTCACGACATAGGAAACCCTCATCTACCAGTCCTGTAACCAGGTGCTCCATACAGAGAAAGTGCGACTAGCGGGCAGGGGATCAGACATTGCTGCACGGGATGGTGCTAGCAGAAACACTGCCGACAGCTGGCTGGATAGGGATAAACGGTGTTTGGAAAACCTTAAGTGGTTTTAACTGTCAGTGTGACGCCCAGAGTAGGGGCAGGAGGGTACTTATGGGATGGCGCTATTGACACTTGGCCTCGCGTGTGTCCTAGCCACTACCGTCGATTCCTCAAGTTTCACCAAAGTAACAGATATACATCTTGTTTAAAAAAAAATGAGATTCCCCCCCCCCCCGCCCATCCCACTGATCTTCCGCCCCGTGTGTGTATGTGTGGGTGGGCTGAGTGTGGGTGTGTCTTGCATGGAATGTAAATTTTTTTGTATTATGACTGATTTTGATTTTGATGTTTTAAAAATGACATCACATTAAAAATATAATGCGACATAGTTTTAAATTTTAATAGTTGTCAATTACTGAATGTGCATCACACGCCGAAATAATGTCACTGCTGCATCATAGCAATGTGCAATGATTAAAATTTTGCGTTATTCTGTCGTTGGGAAGTCCTACAAGACAATTGGAGAGAATTGCCAAGGTTACACACATACAAATAATCTTAAGACTTGACACTCCATGCACCTGTTTAGCACATTTGATGCACCTTCCAGTGACCAAACGACCGGCTCCATTCACACGGTTTTTGCAACGTATACCTAAACGGTGGGCTACAGTGTGTGCTTACATGTGTGTACAGGAATACTTTCTCAATATTAACCGTTAGTTATATTAACTGGCTATAAACATTTTTAAACTAAACCAAATCCTTTTATCTTCCAAAAAATAAAAAAAGCTATAAACTCTTATCTGCACTAACGATTCATTAATCTCTATTATAGTAACACCTCCAATATACGACTTTGAAAAAGCAGCCAAAATCAGGTCTTATAATGGAGGGGTGTTATAGGGGAGGACTAGTTGCACTGAACCGTTAGTACACGTAGGTACATGTACGGTGATGGATGGGGTGAGAAATAAACACATCTGCATGTATGTTATCATAGCAGTCAACTGCAACGTGTGTTTTGAAATTGCTTTTTTTAATTTACTACTGAACTACACGTTGAAATAGCTTTTTTTCGCATCTCAATTACTGAGATCACACGTTAGTGTGACGCAGCTCTCTACCCGCTACCTACCCATTGCAACTCGCACAGTTAACATTAGATTAAACGTTTCAGGCACTGTCTGGTGAATCGGCCGAAACAAACGCTTAAACATAGAATATGAAATAAGACTTTCAAGAATGGATTACAACAAAATTTGTGATATAATCTATTTGTCCCTCTGTGAAATGTCGAAAAGACACGCAAATCGAATATTGTACAAAACCGTCACTTCCTTCAGTCCGCTAGGCGTAAAGTCGTAAATGGATGTCGGATGCAATATTTATTGCCGACTTCCCTTTGTTGCTTATTTGTTAGGAACACTTTCAATCTCTTTTCTAGATTTAAAACAGTTCTTTTGCCCTTCTCATGCGAGTTGGGGTCGACATTTCGCTTTTCTCAGTGAACATCTTTGCAAAAGAAAGTCTGCTAACCTTTTTCCGCTCAACCAGGGAAAATCGTATACTGCGCAAAACCGACCACTTTCGTAGATCGTTGGTCGGGTTAAGGAGGGAGTCGTAAATGGGAGGTCGTTTATATTGTAAATGGTCTCCGTCAGAAACTTTTGGGAGGAGGCCGTATAAGGGAAGGTCTTATCAGGGAGGTTTCATTGTACCAATTAGTTGGTATGATTAATAGGGACAGATCATGGTTCTCTTGAAAGGGGGTAGGAGGTGGGGGGCAAGAAAACGGTAAAAGTCAGTGTACACCTGAGCGGCAATAAGTACTGGTCGAATGAAAGATGGTCATTTCTAATTGCCAACAAAAAGCCATAACGTCCACCCCTCTCTCTCTCTCTCTCTCTCTGCTGGGGGGAGGGGGCATGGCTCCCTTCCTTCCCCGTCCCATAATCCGCCCTTGATTAATAAATAATTTTAATCGTAACCCCTTCTCTCACGATCAAGCAGCTTGCTTCATTCTCATTCAGACTGCATTCAATGCTGGCATCTTTTCATCACAAAAGAGTCCCATACCCCTCCTTCCTCTACAACACTTCCCCCGCGTATTTCTATTTTTAAGCATTATTCCACAGCTTGATTTCTGATCTGCCAGTAGAGCTTCAGAGCAATCTTACGGACGACTGTATTTTATTTCGCGCAGAAAAGACCCCGGGGAAAAGTGTAGTCAGTAAAGTGAAAAACGATTGGTTTTTGATTAGCGCTCGACGGGGGAATCAGCCAATGATCCCTTTATCTCCCCACACAGCTTGCGCGCTCGCCTCATCCCCAATCAACAGTCGCGCAGGCGCAATATAAACTATCAACAGCGGTGTCCGCAAAATATTTGATACCCTTTCAAAGTGGTTTCTCTGGGGTGTCAGAAATAAATGCGCAACGGGATGTGAAATCTTTTTAACAACAACACTGAACGGTAATTAGCTGCTTTACTGTCCTTCTGAAGATTAATACACCATGTCGTCGGAATCAGTAATAAAGTATTGGGAGGAAAGAACTTTTTCCTAAAAATTATTTTTCTGTCTCTTCATCCGCCTTGTTCTGTCTCCCGTTCTATGTACGTATCTACCGCCAGTCTCCCTTCTTTCTCACCCCTACCTCTCTTTATCCCTCCTCCCACTAGCTGCCGTTTGTCTCCCGTCTTGAAAACCAGCGAAATGTTTGGTGAAATTTGTTGACACAGTTCTTTTGCAGCTGTCTGGTGTTTATCTAGCTTTGTTTACACAACTCCTCCAAAGTGTCGCGATTATCGCTAAAACAAATTTCAAACACAAGGGGTTTTTTTCGCCCACGCACCGCAGGAAGTGCGCCACCGGAAAGCTCAAAAACGACGAGGTGACGATTTGCGGGCAGACAACTGTTGTATCAATTAGTTATGACCGAGCACGATTTATCGCCAACAAGCGGCGGAAGCAGAGAATGGCTTCAGCCTCTAATCTCTGTCGTACACTCCAGCGCACCACACAATGCGCGTGCCTGATGCACGTGCTGTCTGCAGGGGCAGATAACACTTGCCGTCGAGAAGGCGAAATGTAAACGAGCGTATGATCCCAGCCGGATGATTTCTTGAGAAATAGGAACGGTGTCACAAGAAGTGTCCACGCGTCGCAGGAATTCACAGAAAAGCCAGAGAAGGAAGGACGCAGGAGCTATAGTTAACTTGAAAAAAAAAAAGTTGAAGTGCAGCATAAAAGACCAGAAGGGCTGGAACTAGTGAACAGAAAGAAAGAAGAGGATGCGAGAGAACGTTTAACTTTTTAACACTTTTAAAACACAATATAAAGAATGAGGGACTCTATTTAATGATTTATCTAATATATAAAGCCGATTGTGTGTGTGTTTGTTATACAACTTCCCACGCCTGAACCGATCCATACCAAATTCGTCACGCGGGTTTCTTTTCCCCCGCAGATGGTCTTAGGCCATATTTCGACCCTGAACTAAATTTTGTATACACGTATAAATGAAATAATAAATATGTCGAGGCCCTTAGCACGCGTACACGGCAATCAGCGTGCAAGGGAGATCATTAATGTTTCGTACGAAGAGTACTTTCTCTTGCCTCGCTTGACAAGTCTAAACGTACAAGACAATGCGTACAAATCAAATGGCGATCGAGCTGTATACCCGGGCTGTCTGTCTAGGGGTGGGGGGGGCTATGTTTTCAGGGAACACGGCCAAGTGTTTTTCGGGGGGGGGGGGGAAGGGTGGGGGGGGNNGAAGGGTGGGGGTGGGCGGGGTAAGGCCGGATTATGACGTCTCGAGGAGGGGGCAGAGGGTGTTTTCGGGGGCGGGGGAGGGGTAGGGTGGTGGTTATGGAAGGGGTAGGGGTGGGAGAGAAGGTGTAGACGTGAGCAGGGTAAGGCTTAAGATTATGACGTCCCGCCGTTGATTGGCTAAACAGAATTGTGACTTTTTCATGCTGTTTATTCAAAAGGGAAAAAAACACGCTCAGCGCCGGGGCCCCTGGATAGTTGACTCCTTCCCACGCATGAGTTCTCAAATATTTTTCCAGTCAAATGGTTAGTTTTAGTTTTTCGTTTTCCCGGCGGGTGCGACTAAGCGCACGAACCCGTAGCCTATTCTTGTGAAGTTCGATGGATCTCTATAAGTGTACTTTTGAAAAGGAACTACCTAATGAGGCGGCGATCTCCCAGTAGCGTTGTACCACAAGTGACACCCACCAAGTCTGTTTGAAAACTGTCTTTTGTGTGAACATCACACTTCTGTAATGTCTTTTCGTATTCTTTTCCCATGCTTGCTCCCCACAACCCGTTTCTTCCCTTCAGAGGTGGTATAAGCTCCAGACTGCCGGGACAAAATACTACGATGTGCATAGAGGATAGCTGGCAGGCAAAGTTTACGATTATTTCAAGATTGGTACAGCTCAGTTAGCCCCTCTCCTTACCAAAAATAAACCCTAGGAGTCTGGGTCCTGCTTGGTTTTTTTTTTTGCATGTCGTCATCGTGAGCGGTGAACCGAGCTGTATATACCACATTTCAAGTAATCTCTCTAATCAAGTCTTTCTGCTCCTCCCTTTTTCACGTTTTCTTTCTAGCAGTTTTGCATGCGTTCAACTCCTGTTCCAGATTTTGTTTCCTACACTGCTGACATTGTTTTGGGCTTCGAACCTTTATACCGAGGACAGGCAGGCTGCATTTCAGCAGCAGCATCGTTAGCGTTTTTATCGTGAATGATCGATGGCACAACTGACCAAAGTGACGTGCACGTTTCCCCTTCTACGTGTATTGTGGCTGCTTCCGTTGGTTGCTTAAAGCGCGTTGAGCCCTTCGAAGGACTAGCGCTGTATAAAAAAAAAAATCCTTTCATTATTACATGTATTAATCCACCATGCTCTCTCTGGCAGCACTTTCTGGAGCTCCCCCTCCTCCATACTGCTGAATAAAACGAATACCGAAAGCGGCACCTAAAAATAGCGTTTTTAAAAAACAAACTGACAAATTTCAAACTAAACCGATACTACCACAGTTACTAAAACGTCAAAATTCCATCACGCCGTACTCATTTGGCGCAGGTTAACGTCGCGGAGAGGCTTACTACAATGAAGGGCAATAACTCTTTTCCGAATTGAAAGAGGACACAAGCTACTTCCCCTGATTGAGTTGTCCAGTAAGATGTCGTTACGTGCACTCTTCTTGAATTTTACGCAGCTGTGTTGGATGTAAAGTTGAGATTTCGTTTTAAAATCCACTGCAAGAAATGATTATAACTGCACAAAACCTTCCACAGAGAAACACCCAAAACTGGACCAAAAGGCAGGAAAAAATGAAAAAATATAAAAAAAGACAGGAGAGATGAGACAGAGGACACGAGGCTAGGGGTATAGAAAGACTTTAAAAAAAACATTGACAAAAGTTGTGGTGTTTTGCTCTTTCTCTACCCCACCCCCCTTTCCTGTGGAAAAAGAGGTAACTTGCTAAAACAGCATGGATACTGGATGCCTATTGTATTCCCTTTATATCTGTATTCAGTGTTTGTGAACAAAATGTTTTCTGCAAGTGGCAAAAATCATTACTACTTTTGACAGTCAAATAACAAATAACACATGGAGAATGCATACATTTCGAGATGGTCATGTCATCAACTGAAAAAGATAACAGCTATATGTAATGTTTCAAGATAACAGAAGTGAAGGAAGTGGTAATAATAAGGGGTTGGAGCTGAAGTCAAACTAAGATCTGTACAAAACAGTTTTTGTATTTATTTATGTTACAATGTCAAATTCCTTTTGCTTGTAAAAATTAACCATATGGCTTATTTGCAACAAAAGGTGACATGGAAGTAAAATTTTCCAGATATAAATACAGAAAACGACAAATTAAAACTTACAAGGAGCACTTACAGTATGCTAACAGTATGCAAACAGCATAAAGCCTTCAACATGGCAGAAATGAGGGCCAAAATATTTTATTTAGGTGTTGTTTACTAACATGCTGATATCTGCAACCAAGGCACAAAAAGCCAATTTAAATGAAACCTGAAGGAATAACCAACATTATACTACAAAAGCTTTGTCCATCAAACTAGAAACGGTTTCCAAGATTAACAGCCTGTCAATACAATGTTCTCAAACAAGCATGCAGATAGTCTTCACACCCACCGCCACTAAGACTAAAAACACTCTACATACACCGCCTGTGTTTGGCCCGCTTAGCTGTTGATCTCTTACTGCCCAAATGGCAGGCTTGGGGCCCTGCTTTTGAACTACCAGTAGATTGGATGGGCTTATAAGACTTCAAATTTGCAGAGTGGATGTAAACACTCCTTAATAATGCAATGCTGACAGCCGCTGCCCTGTCCGTCTTAGAAGACTTGATCATGCAGCTTTTTTGTGACGATAAGGAAGCACTCTTTGGTTTCAGTGCAGCCAACAATGCATAAACAGCAATCTGCTGATGACACCTTCAGATGGTATTAATTCGAACGCATCAAATGAACTGAAACCTACTGACAACGGAAGATAAACACAATGCAAGGTGAAAAAAAATAACTGGTTTGCAACTAGAACATTTTAAGCTAGGGGTTCATGAAATTAATGTCTTCATCCCCAAACATTTTCAGCAATCCAAGAAGTTTGCAGCCATTAGAAGTTCCAGGGCAATCTCAGGTGCAATAGGGAATTCCGGTATTTCTGTTGAACTGTTGGTATAACGCACTTTGTATGTGAAATACATGCACACCTTCTGCAGAACATGAGACCTGCAACAAGATTTGGAAGATGTTTTGTTTTAATATATTTGTTAAAACTGAACATTTTCTATTGCATAGCTGTAAGCATGGATGGCAAACAACAAACATCACAGGTGTAAATGCAATGAATGCTATCGCCAATTAGTTAAGTTTAGCATCAACAGTCTATGGTCTCGACACTAACACTAAACTGTGTGATCTCTCAGATGGGAATGGGAAAAGGCCACAAAACCTGTTTATTAGTTTAGATCATCTGGAAACTGCACTGAGAATGTTGTAGCCAAATCCACAATCTATGGAACTAATTATAACTCATGGAAGAATGACAAGGTACATTATAAGTGCTGTTAATTTTCACAGTCATCTTCCCTCCACAGCCATCATTGAAGAGTTTAAAGATCTGCTTATTAGGATTTGCATGACAGTAACTTAGATTGCTCCAACAAAAAAAGCAACAGTACTACAAAAACAGACACACTCGCAGATCCATTAACCAAATATACAAAAAATTGCATCAGCAAGCACACGTAAACAGTAACACTAAACAAATTTGATACTCACGGAATCTCTCTGAAGTTAATCTCGTTTGTTTCATTCTCTGCAAACTGGCCTGAGGAAAGGGGGAAAAAAAGAGAAAATTCACATGGGAAAAGAACCACAGAAATGTAATGGATCACACAAATATTACACGGCAGACAAAAGTCTTTACATATTTCATTAAAAAAAAATTAGGGTAACAAAATTCCTATAATTTTTAAAGCCTAAAACACACTATTTCATTACAATATCTTCTTTGTTTGAAGAAAACAACAATGAAAAACAAAAAACATCAGGAGTTCTATAATATTTTGGGGGTGTGAATTTTCTCAGATTTTCAAATTCAAGGGTTGGACAGCAAAGTACAACATTTATTTCATTTAGTGCAATGCTAGATCAGTAATACCAAATCAAAATTTAGTCATTAAATGACTTTAAGTACCTGTTCACAACATGACATTCAATAAACTCATAACCCCCTTCTACTTCACCTCACTCAGCTAAGTGCTTTTTTTTTTTTTTTGCCTTTATCAGTTTTGAGTCTCTCTGTTGTCATGACAAAGGGGTAATGCCCCGAAACCACTGACTGTCTGTGTCGTTTAATGTAGCTTGGCTCGGTTCCTTTTTGTTAACTCATTAAATACCTTGGTACACAATTTATAGGGCTGCAAAACCTGTGCATGCTGAAACGTTCACCACTACTCACATGCTGAATCCAGTTCTGCCATCTACAATCAATTATCTGCTCTTGAAACATTTGCAGGAATTCATTTACTCCTCCAACACCTTGATTTATCCATACAGGCAGATGGAGGAGGAGAAACAGAGAGACCCCCCAACAAAAATGGATGAACTACAGATTTTCAGATTTTAAATTTTCAATGGATTATTCAATTTGTTCAAACAGACTGAAAAGTAAACTGTAAGCATATTGCACGTGCTGATCAATTTTTGACTCGCGCAGAATACATGTAACCTGAATATGCTTGTCAAAAAATGTAAAACCCAGGTTTACAACACTGACATACTGATCAAGCTTTAAAATCAGTCTTTTCTTGCTGATGATTCTATCTAGATTTTCTGGCTCACTGACCTAACCAGTAATGATAGGGCACACTAAAGATTTGAAAACGAGCTCATTGATACAAATTTTTTTTAAAGATGAATTATGCAGGTATGACAAGGTAAAAAAAAAAAAAAGGCTGGTGGTGGTGGAGATTCCAAGCATGTAAAGCTGTTCCCTCGTGACAAGTAAAGTTCAAGGTATGTCCCTAAAATCACTGTCCCTGTTCCATTTGGCAGGCATCCGTTGGTCAGGGGTAATTTAATGTTAGGAACTAATCCGTGTCAATCATAGGTGTCCAGAGAGAGGAGATGTCATCAGACAAAGGGTCCACACAAGGCAGGTTTCACTGTAAATCTGATTTGCTAGAGAGATGTACAGCGGTCAGCAGTATTATTAGCATTAACAATTGATAAATCTGAACTACCCAGTGCACTGAACATTCAAATTACATTCAAACCTAATGTTAGACTTAAAACCTACATGTGGCATAATCAAGCAATGCAATATTGTCATGACAGTACAGACAGAATCCCATAATAAAGAGGATGGAGGCATCTGATTTCTAAATTATATGAATGATGTGAGCCAGAAAGAACAAAGACTAATGAGACAAGAGCATAGGCTTCGTGAAATTACTGAAAATGGTGATCTGCCTTGAGTGACTGCATTATATTTTCAATGTGCATACCTGGACCACTCAGCATGGCTTTAATGGTGCCAGAGGTCAGCGCATGGTCACGTTTCACAATGAATTCATGACCATCTGATGAAATGAGTTTTACATACATGGCGTCTGGCCCTTCACAGCCTCCATATACCTTCTCTTCCTCTCCCTTCTCTTCTTTTGAATCAGACATTTTCTGCAAAACATACCTGGAGTCAGCACCGAGATAAAAAGAAATTTCCATGCACAAATTAACTACAATTAACAGTAAGGTTTTAAAAAAACTGACTTTACAGTCTCCCCATGTAAACACAGTTAATTATTTTAATAACTTCATAGTCAATTACAATCTAGACAGTACATGTCTACAATGACATTTCATCATCATCATCATAACAATACACCTACGCATAATACTTTTAAATAATTGCTGTGACACAGCATCTTGTGTAGACACCCAAACTATACCATAATACACTAGACAAAAATAAAGCAGGAGTGAAATTCTTGTAAAAATGATCACAAACAAGAGCATATGATTACAAATGCTTGCTTTGATCACAAAGAAATTGAGAAGATGGGGAAGGGTTGACTGTCAATGTCACCTATAACAAGGTGCCTTTTGAGTTTGGATGGATTTTGAATTTTGGACTCTGTGTGGCTGTAGATATAGAATAAGCTATCTTGATTAATTTAGCTGGAAAAAAGAAACTTTGTCAAGTACAGTAACGTAGGGTAGTCTTAGTTTGTAGATCACTTATCAGTTTTCACAAATTAGTTTGCATACCCTGATGTACTCCATAACATACTGATAACCATGTTAGTGTACAAATTATTTAAGACGATTAAGAAAATACTTTATGATGGTCATCACTCCTCGTAGTGTAAATACAGATATAGAATCCATACTTTGGAACAATTACAATACAATGACGCTTCTCTGATGTACAGAAAGAATGCCTTTAGTTTTAGTAGTTAAAAAATATTAGTAACTTGACAAGTATATTTATAGTTAAGGGACATGCAAAATCAACTACCTTTTAACTAATATATACATTACTAAATAGTAAATGCGCACATAAGGAGGAAAAGTGTTTTCCCTTCTAAATAAAAACACGTGTTCTTGATGCTCTGTTTAGAGCAGCTGCACCTAGTTTAAACGGGTGCACAAAGAAAGTGAAACTGATTAAGTCTACGTCATCGTATTTTATGTCGTACGCAATCCCACGTAATACCAATTTTTTCATTATTATTAACCTGCTGATGTTGTGCTAGACCGGAGCACGTTTCGATCTTGAGTCTTCGCTCTTGGTCAGTTGGTGCTGCTATGACGCCATCCAGAAATAACAAGGATGATTCATGGCATCAGGCATTCGGCAAAAATCATTAAGTAATAAAGTAGGTTTGATCGTGACTTTAAGAAACGTCTTACCGAAACTATGTGTGGCTAGTCGCAGGATCCCAAAAATAGACTCTAGCACTAGAAGAATTAAACCCACTCTCCGTTTGTCCTTACCAACAAGTGACCCGGATGTTGATCACATGACCAATAGTCGGCTCGAAATTCCGCTAAGGGAAATAACTCGTCGCGATTTATCGTTGTACGGCTGACGAAAGAGAAAGAAAAAAAGTGTTCGATAATTTGACAATTGATATAGTATAATGTATTATTTAGTCACACAAACACTTACAAATTATATTTATTCAGATCGAATTAGACATTTTGGAACGGGAAACCAGACATTTTAATGAAAGACATTTAGTTTGAGCTCAATTTTTTGTTTTAGTTTGCTACACTTACGTTATGTTTATAGTTTTGTATCCGATACTTTACAGTTTTTTTCTGGTGTAACCAGCCACCCACCCACGCACCTTTTCTCACCCGCAGCCTCCCAAGCACACACACACACACACACAATTTTTAGGGGTGCGTAACGCTCTACGTCTACGACTTGTAGATGCTCTGGGGTGTCCATTTTGCCCGGGCATTGTGAAATCTTAAATACATTTTATGTTTTGCTGTCCTTAAGTACAATGACTTGGTAGACCAATTTATCCCACAAAAATATTTTCAGCTTCCATCACCTGTTCGTTTGGGTATGCTACTAGAATATGTTGCTAACTTTATTTACAAAGCTTTCATGGTTCACATATGTTCAGCGTTTGGGACACTTAGAATTGTATCTGTAAGAATGGTTATGTATGGCATTGTTTTTAATGTATATAATGCTTGTCATGTGAATGTATATGTTTAGGTATGTTTGGAACGCCCCGGCAAGGTGGGCGTGTATATATATGTTGTTCCTCCCTTGAAATGAGCCATGGGCCTGATCAATAAAAAGTGAATCTCTCTCTCTCTTTCTCGTGCACTGTTCATCTTGTTGTTATGGGCCTAGAACAAACGTTTGAGTCATGAGTCTATCTACTGTTCATCTTCTTGTTATGGGCCTAAGCCAAAAAACCATTTGAGTCCCGAGTCTATCTACTAAATACGGACTTATAAAAACTGCATTGCTAAATTTGTGAAAAGTAATCTGTTGTTTGAACAATATAATTGTAGACATTGTTTTACGGACAGTCTGGGATCTTGCGTTGTGTTGTCTCGCCAGGTGATGTATGCGTACCTTGCAGCAGCTATACAGGCTACGACTGTTCTGATCAGAGAAAACGCGTGGCTATTGTAGAGAAAGCGTAGACTCGCTTGTAACACTGATCCCCGTAAAATGGCAGGCCACCAATTTTCTATGGCGACACTTTGAGCCTTACGCGCGCTCCAGATCATTTCCCCTGACAAGCCTCTGCGGGGAACGTTTCGATCTATATTTATCCAAACTAGAAATCCCCTAACACTTAATGGCGATTGGTTGAACATCTTCACAGCTCCCCAGAAGCCAGAGATAGTGAGTCCCTGTTCTGAGCGAAGCTGTACGAACTCTGCTCGGTAACAAAGCACTAAAGCAGCCGGCATGCTGAACATGCTCAACAGACCTTTAGTCGGAACTGTGAGACTGATTACGACTGTGAGTATGTTACAAGCCTTTCTTATTATTGAAATGGAATGTTTTTAGTTATTTCCCCAGCCCAGTAAATTACTGAGTAACAGCTAGTATGCTTCGCTATAAGACTTTGAGAAAGAAGCATTCCACAACGTTCAGATCACCGTTTACTTAGAAGCTGACGGCACGACAACACTATGTGTAATTTTCAGTCCCCGTTTTATTGTTAGTGACATTGTTGCGATGAGCTACCTTTATCAGTAGGCGCGGTGGGAGATGAAGGTTAACGATTAGTCTCATGAGAGAAAGGAGAGATTTATAGTTCTAAATTTAATTGGTTTTCCTTGAAATTATATCAGTTATTACGTGGAATTCTAAACACACAGAATAAAGTGTACACCATTGCCATTTTAAAGGTGTACATACAATGCACAATGCTCACCTTGAAGACTGAAAAAGGCACTTCAAGGTAACTACAAAAAGGAGGGGGAGGGGTAAACATGTCTGTGTAAGGACGTGACGAAAGGCCGAGAGCAACATATAGCTTAGTGCAGGCAACAGCATATCCTGCTGTGGCTGTCCTTTTCTCCAAGGGGCATAATCTTTTGGGACAGGATGAAGCCACATCCTCTAGTGAGTCATGAGTCAAGATAAGAGATAAGAAGGACAGTAGAAGCAATCAAAAGAAAAGGGGGTATTATGAGTAGTGCCAGAGATGAAAGAGGGGTAAAACAGGCGTATAAAGTGTAATTGTTTGGCAGGTTAATATGATGCCCCAACAGCAAACTTCTATCGCATAACAGTGATGTTTCACCATGCTAGTACACACAATAGTGTGCATACTTAGGAAACATGCAAAATAAACGACAGTTTCGCTTGGTATATTTTATAAGACTGCCATCTTACATGCAGACAGCAAAGATCAAACACATGTTGCTGAGGGTCCAGTGTTAATGGTGTGAGCACAGAGACCAGACAGTAGGCACAGTGTTCATACATCACACGCGATGTTCATACATTATTCTTTTAGATACTGCAGCATCTGTGTTTCAAATTCTAGCTGAAACTTCTGTTGCTAACTGTTGAGTGATGTATGTTGACTATACATTGAACATCTCAAAGAAAAAAGAAGGCTGTTATTCAGTGCCGCATCCAAGGTTTCGTTAGAAAGAAAAGTAGCCTGTAGTTCTAGTTTGACAATGTATATTTTGCTAGTTATGAGTTTGAATAAAGACATGACTAAGTAATTTGCAGTGGGTTAAGATCCACCATCCATGCTTTGTTAAGCCTGTTGCCATGGGTGTTAACCCCTTGAAGTGTGATGAGCCCTTATAGAAAATCTTGTTGCACTTTTTAAAAAAAAGAGAGAGATTGGATTATGTGACACTTTGGTAGCAGTGTGCTATGGTCAATGATTGTCTTGTATGACTTGTATAGTCATAAAAAGTCATTGTCTTATGTGCTAAAATTTTAATGTGAACCTTTTGCTTTGATTTCAGCAATGGCTGCCACGCAGAACTGTTTCTGTGAGTTTTAGATCCAAACTGTTGCATAATCACCAGGGCCATGGCGGAGAGCATAGATATTGTCATGTTAGATTACAGATTACCTGAATAATTCTTTGCTTTGGAGACTTGTTTAGTCATAGTATTGAACACACTGTTATCTCCATTCAGAATTTATAGGTATAGTTGTATATTTGGTTACAGGCTCCATTCCCTTTTAGTTACCTTGATGCATCTTGTTTTTGTGCTGCTTATTGCTGTTCTAAGGGTTGCGTCCTATCACTCCCACAACATAAAGAATAACCATTCATAAATGTACTCCCTCCCCAAGATCCAAACAGTGGAACTGTCTCCCCTATCAACCGCTTACATTACAGTCTGTGCAAGGTCTTTAAGAGAACTATTCACAACTCTCATCTGTGGCTTGATGGCAGTCCTAATGCTGTGATAGTGTACAAGATCCTGGTTTGGTAGGGTGATTATTTGTACTTTTTCTGGAAAATTCTTGATTATTTGCTTTAGTCAAATTTTACTTGTTGAATATTACCATGCTGATTTTGTTAATTGTAATGGTCAGATATGGACCGTATGGACATTCCTGGGGATGATTCCGTGTTAGGTGCCTCTCAAGTGCTTTTTTCAAGTTTCAGCTGCTGTTTAGCTGAAAGTTAATTCATTATGGAAGGAAATACAGTCAACATGCTCCCTATTATGAGAAAAGTGCTTGAATTGTCTCCCTTTGGTAAGCAGGGTTAAATGCATGTGACTGTAGATCATCTGATAATCTCCCTTTAGCAGTCAAACCTAAAGTTTTCAAGCCAGTGACATGTTCAGGGATGCAGATTATTGTGTAGAATAACAGACTTACATGTAATACATAGGAATATAACTGTAATATCCCTGAGGAAACAGAAAGTTTACCAGAATACTTTGTACCAGTCTCAAACTACCAGCAGCTATTGGACGCATTGTTTATATTAGAATACCTTCAGTAAGCACATTTATTGCACAAGCTGTGGAGACTTGGAGCCACAGATGATATAGCAAAATCATAATTATTCAAAAGGATTGATATTTCTAATCGTGACAATGTACTAATCATGACAATGTACTGATCATGATAATATACTCATTATGATGTTTGGCATGATTGTACCCACTTTACTGCTCGATGCACTGTGACACAAGCAAACTGAGAGATGGTATATAAATGGGTCCAAGTTAAGAATGTCCATTACAAATGTATTGATGCATTCCATCCACCTAGAGGTGTCTGGGCCATCAGGTACAGGGTACTGTACTACTCCTGTGGTGTGCCTAAGCAAACCTGAAGGGAGTTACCATGACTAAGTCTCAATACAGCACTGTTCTAAATGGACAACAAACTTTGGATATTAACTTTTACCCTAGAAATCTTACACAGCATTTGATAAAGAAAACTATAATTTACACACAAAAGCTTTAATTTGATTCACAAACATCTTCTGCCATTGTGTACAGCTTATTTCTGCATTTTGGTGAAGTGTTGCCAGGGAAATGGAAGAACAAATTCGTTCACCACCTGCTGTCACGATGATTGCTAATATAAATGTTAGAACATGGGTAAGATTTCAAACACGAGGTGTGTTGTCCACTTAACAAGGCCAGTGAAGATGTATGTGTTTGTGCAAAATTTGATAACCACCCTTGGATTGGTTTGGTCCATCCAGATTAGTGCCGTGGAATTTTCAAGAGGTACTGCAATCAGACAAAATTCCATCTTTCAATGCCAATAAGTCAGTAAAATAACAATGCACACACTATTTTGCGAAAAACTGTAGTTAATTTATATTTTTGGAAAAGCTCACCTGGTCAAACTCGAAAAGCGGAAGTGAGATCACATGACGTCATGATTGTGCATTAGCAGATGACGCTCAACACAGCCATGTACGCATCTTGTGCAGAAAACAGACCCCAGAAGGACCGATGGGATGTGCTGTGGTTTTGGAGAATGTGCACTAAAGGTGTTATAGTTTACATTCCCTTTCTGCAGACCTGAAAAACACTGAAAGGGTTAAAGTTGTGCAAAGGTCCTGAGCAGCCTTCGATTGCTGCTTCAACTAATAATTCCAAGATTCATTTTTCATTTCACTCTAGACTGCTATATGCATGCATAGAAAAGAGAGTTCGGTCAGAAAACAGTCAAATGCATGTACATTTGTGAGATTTATGAATATATATATACACATATATTTATATACATGTGGTGGGAGAGTCTGTTTAAGACACCTGCCACAGTCAGATTCAGTTAAAATCAGAAATTATATTGTGTTGTAATCTAGTTTACGGATGTACATATCTGAGCAGTATACAAGTATGCTTGACACTTTAGTACCATTTAGCTAAATTTTAAGTGTGATCAATACAAGTTTTATTAAGCCGTTCAAGACGACATAAAACATAGGACCTGAAGAGCCTAAAACATAAACACATTTTGAATGACTCGGAATCACCTGAGAACCAGATCTAACACCAGCTTACCAGTCAGAAAGAGGTCTGCTTTTTGGATTGTTCTGTGAGTTAGACAAAAAGAAACTCGGTCCGCCACACGACTGCGCATGCACATGCACAGTGACATCATAAAAAAACTTAGTTCGCAGAAATCTCCGACCGTGACGCGGCCGTGGTCATACAGGAGCGGCCATTAAAAAAACGCGCTTTGCCCTGTATATTTTGCGTGCACCTTTACGTATGAACAGCAGATGCGAACGCTCAGACATACCCGGCCCATGTGCGTTCTCAGTGCTGCCGGGGTATGGCTGACATGGGATTCCAGAAACGCTGGCTTGCATGAGCCTTCGTATCTGCACTTCCGGTCATAAAAGGCGCCCTAAGACCTTTCGCTCCGTGTATTTTACCTGTACATTGCCTGTGAACAGGCGATAAGAGCGTTCACGCAAGCCAGCCCTTAGGTGCATGTCGGAAGAACAATGGTCCCTGTTCTGCTTCCCCGCGCTTATGGCTGTGCGTCCGTATGCGAGCGCTTGCGAGGGGGGGGGGGGGAATTGATGCTTAACGTCCAGCCGCAAACTTATGTGCATATCAGGACGGTGTTGCTTAGACAAAGTTTACGTGCCTCAGTCCCACCCAGTCACATTATACTGACACCGGGCCAACCAGTCCTAGTACTGTTCCCTGTAGTGCCAGACGTCTGGCAGGTCAGCTACTAGATTGCCAATTTTTAAGTCTTAGGTATGACTCTGCCGGGATGCGAACCACCGACCTCCCGCCTCGGAAGCGGACGCCTTAACCACTAGACCACCGAGGCCGTCGAGGGAGAGAGGAGAGATCCCTTATGGGAACGATTTATGTAAATCTGAACTTATCGTCTCTCTGAGGATGGGAGATGAGGGAGTGAGGAAGAGATTGATGTACAATGTCTCATTATGTGCAAGATGGGGACAGTGCACACGGGCTCCTCGTCTGCTGTGCAATTCTCAATGTAACCATAACGTGTAACAACAGGCCCACCCTGGGCAGTCTGCTCGATTATAAGCGCGTGGTTATCATCAAAAGTTTGAGACCTTACAGACCGGCACTTATAGTACTCTCATAAGATTACAAAGAGATGGATCAGAGAATGTAATCGAGCATTCAAACGATACCTTTTTTTTGCAAAAAAAAAAAAAAAGAGAGAGATCGTGTTCATTTTAAAGTTTATTGCTGCTTGAAAAGTGCTGCGCCATTTGATTTACGGATCTCCGCAATTTCTCTCAAAAACTTAAATCTGGGTGAACAGTTTAGCTGTTCAATCTTTTTTCGATTGCTGGTCTGAAATTTCAAACAACGCATTTTAATCTATTTTTTTAACTTATTTTCCTCTGAGGAAAAAACCCCATCCTTTTCAGCCTCTTTGATGAGCAGTTTGAGAAGAGTTTGCTGAAGATTTTACTCGGTATGCCTAGAATGATGATCACGGTGTTACTGTTGCATGCTGTGTGCTCTTGAACGCGGCCAGAGATCACGTGACACGTGCAGCGCAAACACAGTTTCGGTCCTGGCGTTGCCCACATTCCTGCCAGGCTGAAGAGTTCACATAAACTGCATACACACCTTTCTGAGAGTTCGAAACCCAGTGTCTTGCACCTCTGTAGCAAGTCCGTTCGCAGCTGGGGCTGGTGGCAGCCGTGTATAGTCGTCTAACTGTGACAGTCACCACTACTGTCGCGCCGATCTAGTTAAACTGCCACCTCAAATCACCAACATGCAGGTCAGTGATGCACATTCTGGCAGCCGATTCGAGTTTACTTGTTTGCATACAGTTTTGAGAATAATTTTTAAATCGCTAGGGTTTTTTTTTTTAAAAATCCAGACGAGTGTCTGTGTTCTTCGCAGATCGCTGCCAGTTTTTACCAGTGGGCCAGTAGGTCACCAGCCCAGAGCTGGTTTGTCTTGTCATTTTTATCAGCTGTTCATGTCAGCTGCAGAAAGTGGGACGCAGAAACATACGGCTCACCTTCAACCCCTTTTTGTGGTCGACGCCGCGGTGGTGCGGCAATATCCCCCTCGTGTGGTGCAGGCTTCACCCCTTTACCGCAGTCGGCTGCATCGGTTACCTGCCCAGCGGGGTCTCTGTTGTGACTAGCTGTTAATGAAGGCTCTAATTATGCATACCGCTTTTGTCATTGTGTACTTTGCCACTTTGTGTGTGATGTTCCAAGAGGAATTTGACACTCTATGTACACTGTCGTAGACAATGGAAACCCGACTCGGGTTTGTCAGGCGTCTCTCATATGTGTCGGGGTCTATCGTTAAAACCCCTTACTAGACAGCTAGCAACAGATTTCGGCTAGAGTTTGAAATAAAGGAGCTATAGTGTCTGGTAAAAAAACTCCAGTTTTCATACTTTTAATTTGTTTTCTTTGGGTTTTTTGGGGTGGGTGAGTAGTTATATCTTCCCTGAGATTTTTGTTTTCATTTCCATGAGACTTGTTTTTTTTTCTTCCAAGAGACTATTTTAATTTCCCTGAAACCTCCTCGTTTTAACTTCAGGGAGACTGCTTCTTGAATATCAACAAGACTTACGTATTGTGCGAGTTGCTTTGTGTTTTTATTAATGTTTCCTACAGTCTAGTTTTTAGTTTATGCTCTTTAAGGCCGAAGTTTAGATTATGTGGTTTAGAGCATATGGCCATTGACCTCTGTGTGTATGAGGCTGTTGTTTGAGATTCCTCGAGGGTGGGTGGTTTTTTTTCTTTTTCTTCGGGTCGCGGAAACTAAATTAGGGGTGGACTAGCCAGGACAGGCGCCTTGCTGCATGCTTGCTCACGTTTCAACTGAGAGCCAATCAGAGTGTATACAGTCGTCCGTCGAACGGGTGGAGACGACTCACAACTGAGCTGGGGGGGGGGGGGTATTTGTTGCTTAACGTCCAGTCGCAAATTAGGTGCATATCAGGACGGTGTTGCTTAGACAAAGTTTACGTGCTGCCACACGTGGGACTGCTGGCGCAACACGGGCCTCAGTCCCACCCAGTCACATTATACTGACACCGGGCCAACCAGTCCTAGCACTGTTCCCTGTAGTGCCAGGCGTCCGGCAGGGCAGCTACTAGATTGCCAATTTTTGAGTCTGAGGTATGACTCAGCCGGGATGCGAACCACCGACCTCCCACCTCGGAAGCGGACGCCTCAACCACTATACAGCCGTGCTTGCTTTATGAAAAAAAGATGATACATATTCCGAATATGTGTCTTTTTATTCTTTAAATTCTACCACTACGCAGAATCTTTATCAGTATCCGTGTGTGCGTGTGTGGGGGGGGGGGGGGTCTCGCAGAGGGATATGGCCAGGTTTAGTATAGGACTGCCTAGGTAATGGCCAAATGGAGACTATTTATCAATGATACCGGCAGAACGGATGCCTTACCAAATCTAGAGACCATCACATTCAGTCTGCAAGCCTGCCCACACATGGCATAGAATACATAGAACAGATTACATAGTTAATGTCCCACACCCAGCTGGAAGTCGGGACTAAGCACGAACCTCGTGTACCTGGACGGAGCTCCAGACAGAGTATAAGGACGTGACAACGCACTCAGTGTGTCTTCTCAAAACATCGAGATAAGGCGAAACAGTGTCAATACTGAGTGAGGTCAGTGCGTCTAGAAGAATATTAGCACGAAGTACACACACTTCAGATTTCGAAAAATTTGAGAAGGGTGAGCTTGAAGGGAGGGGGGGGGGGTTGCAGAAACTTGGTTTGTCAGAGGGCGTGCGACCCGGGGAAAGATTTCATTTCGTGCGGTAAAGAGTTCATTGAATTTGCAAACAGCACATTAATTCCCTGCTTAGATGCTGCACGGGCACTGAAACCGGGAACAGTCTGTCTCCGCCCACTCGACATTCATCTGGCTTGGGCATCACGAACCGCACACACGTGCAATATTGATATGTGGAACGGATGTAATGCACTTTAGAAGTACAGCGGGTAAAGCTACCCTGCAATGCCGTACAACTGTTACCCGTTTAAGCACTCCACACCTAGACTGTAAATGGTTTGTACCTATCGCCATCTTTAAAAACCTGTTTGTCTTGCTCTGCATAGCCAAATAGTTTAGGAAGGTGTTTTTTGCCAGGGGATAGGGAGGTGAACTTGAGAACACCGTGTTTGGTTTAAAAGCGTTATGGCGAAGATGTGAGCTTTAGCTAGCAGTATGGCGTTGACAGGGTGGATGTGTGTGGCTGCCGGCCTGACAGTCTTTGGTCTTGTGCAGAGCTGCGTGAAGCCCACCAGCATCAGGATTAAACGTCTGGACCACTTCGTCATCACGGTCAAGGACATCAATGCCACAGTGGACTTCTACACGCGCGTGTTGGGTATGGAGGTCACGACCTTTAAGGTCAGGAGCAGTTTCGTAATTGTAATTCACAAGTGTGAGCTTATACGGGTTATTTCCATGTGCAGAAATGAAAATGTTAGATGTATAATATACAACTATATGAGGTTTTACAGTATGTGGGAAAAGCCGCTGGGGCGGGGAGTAGGTTTTGTTGGTTCAGTTAGGGTCCAGGGACTTCCTGCACGCACAGTTCAGTTGTGATGCTAGTACAGGTTTCTGGTTGATAATACTGGAAATCAGTGTAATTCAAATGAAACATTTAGAGCTATACAAAGGCGTTCACACCCATGCCTATGATAGTAGTTTATCAGTAAAAACAACGAAAGATATATGTCAAAGTTACAGAACCTGTTCATATGTGTTTAATGTTATCTTCAAGGTTGCAGCAGCAGCAACAACAGCAACAACAACAACATTAAGAAAAAAGGTTTTCGAAATTTTTACGATCTGCGTGTAGTGTAGTTTCTGTCATTGGCACATTTCTCCACGACGCCCACAATTTCTTAAAGAATTTAGAATGGATGCACATGAAAAGGACACGTTGGTAACCTCAGTTTGTGTCTATTATTATCCAGGGTGGGCGGCGGGCTCTGAACTTTGGCATCCAGAAAATAAACCTGCACGAGAAAGGGAAGGAGTTCGAGCCCAAAGCATCCTGGCCCACCCCGGGTTCCGCTGACGTCTGCTTCATCACCACAACGAAGCTGGAGGAGGTCATTGAGCATTTGCAGGTACATGTGTACCGCATACACGTGTCCGTGCAGCGTCCGCGTGCGTGGTTGTGTGTAGACTGATGTGTTGATGATAAACGGTTGTGTGTAGACTGACATGTTGTTGATAAATGGTTGTGTGTAGACTGACGTGTTGTTGATAAATGGTTGTGTTTCTCTACTTCCGTTTCCTTTTGGATTACATTTTGGAAAACCCAATGCTATCTCAGTAAATATAATAGACGATCGACCATGTATTTTTATCTTAGTTTACTTTGTCTTTGTCGTCAGCTACAAGCAGAGACGACATTCCTCGTCCCTATCGTCATAGTTATCGCGATTGGTATTGTCAACGCTATCATGATGATGACTATTCTCTGCAAGCTGGTTTCCTACTGCCCAGCACGTGTTCTTTGTGTTGCAGGCGTGCAACGTGCCTGTTGTGGAAGGGCCTGTAGAACGAACAGGTGCATTGGGTGCCATCCGGTCAGTGTACGTCAGGGACCCCGACGACAACCTTCTCGAGTTATCCAACTACGTCAGAGCAGCAGCGACACCGAGCCCCTGAAAGAAGCCATCCATCTGAAGCGGAGTTCTTTCAAAGCTTTCTGTCGACATGTATCTCAAGGCCAACCAGTAAGAGTCAGAAATAGGGAGTATCGGATTTCTGTAGGGACTGGCAGGTTGCGGTAGTAGTTTATTCCGAAGTAATTTCAAAATTTCAGACTTTCTGAGCCGTAGGATAAAAGTACACATGCGCCATTTTTGGGCTTTCCCATCATTTCTCACAATCAAAAGTTCTTGGTTGTTCCGGTTCTTATAGACCAGAACAGAGTATTTGAATTACAAATATAACAGGTTTTAAAAAAATTTTGAAAATATTATTCAGAGCCTTACATAGCACTGGTGGCATACAATTGTTTAATCCGTTGTGTTTCTCCCAGTGAAGGATTGTAAAATGAGTTGAAATTTTCACAACTTTTTCGAACTGTTACGCCATTAAGTGGCGATTATAGAGTTGAAAACTGTACAATGCTTTTTCAATACCTGGTTTGCTGATGACTACAAACAATGGCGGCATGAAACATCGGAAATACGTTATTCAGAATTAATACAGATGTATTGAATAACACGTTATAGTTGTAAGAATGGCAGGTTAAGTTCCACTGTATAAATCTAATGGGCATATGTGATTGGACTTTGGAACGGTGCTAGGAACTCGATTTTTTACAACGTCATGCAAGAAACCGCTGTGCGTCCTGCATGATTTCCCTAAGAGCGCGGTCGAATGCCGAGTGTCGAGTGTCGAGTGTCGAGTACGACCTCAACGCATTCCAGCACAAGGCTAGCAATGACGTACTTAAGTATAGAGACTACTTTGGCACTAATGCCAAGACTGCAGGTCGATGTAATGCATGCTCATAATCGGTTTGAAACATGCCTATACATGCCAGTTGTTTTCTATGGGTACTTAAATAGACAATACATATATTTTTATACGCAGTTGTGTGTGCTGGCCGTTGTCATTCTGTGAGATTGCGTAATTACGTGTGTGGCTGCTAACAGCCCAGTCATTGTCATGTGACTGATAGTCTTGACTAGATTTTAAACCAAACTTAAAGACCATTTCTCTTACTCCTTTTGTACGTACTGTAAGAACACGGGGAACTAACCGTTTATGTTAAAGTTTGTAAATATGTTGTGATTTGTGTGTGGTGTCGTGGGGAACTGGATGGGCAAGTGGTTATAAAGCGCAGGCATCCAAACCCCGATGGCGTTGATTTGATTCTCATGTGCCGCACTACACCCCCCC
>SMGT01014454.1:222510-255929 GCA_004794575.1 Lanistes nyassanus
GGGGGGGGGGTGTCAATTATTTGCAGGATCAAAATATTTCGTTTCATTGAATAATTAAGTATTACTTAGAAACTTCCGTTGTAAAACTTAAAAACAGTTGTAGCTGCACTAAAAATTTGTAAAAGGTTAAATGCATATCGTAATTATTATTGCATGTAATACCACACAATAATTTCTATTATAAAAATGGCGCCTGCCCTGCAGAAAGCTCTCAGCTGAAGCAGGTAACAGCTGAGACAAACTACGAAAGCCCTCATTTGAAGCGGAGACAAACTATGAAAGCCCTCACATGAAGCTGAGACAAACTATAAAAGCCCTAACTTGAAGCTAAGACAAATCAAGGTGAGACAAACTACGAAAGCCCTCACATGAAGCTGAGACAAACGTTTAAAACCCCACATAAAGCTGAGACAATAAACAACGAAAGCCCCGACATGAAGCTGAGACAAACTACGAAAACCCTCACATGAAGGTGTGACAACCAAACTACGAAACTGACCCAGCGTGTCGACAACCATGCTGTGATGGATGCTGTCCTCGCCGCCGCTGATGTTGGCTGACGTGACGGCGACGGGACCTGCCAGACTGACGATGTAGGCCAGCGGGGCGCAGTCAGGTACCCGGATGCAGATGCTGTCTTTGTTCCCCAGCAGTTTGGCGGCCTCTCCGAGTCCCAGACGCTGCAGCCAATCGCCTTTGGGCACCACGCAGCTGATTCCTGTGGATATTAGAAACGTAGAGTAAGCATGGACGGCAAATTGATCAAACCAGTGAATTTCATTTCACAGTCCAGAAAAATACATTGTCAGAAAATGATACAGAGATGTGCCCGATAGTCAAGTGGATTTCTTTCACTGATTCTTGTCTTTCTGTTTGTGGGACAACCCCAACAAAGTACTGGCAGCGCTAGACACAACCGTATGCTGACGTATGTAACCAAGGGAGCCAACCGTACCCAAACACGTAGCAAAGAGAGAGTCGAAAGTAAGGAACATGGCAGATCTTCGGGATACTTTTCCTTTCGAGATGAAAGATTAAAGAAATAGGAGACTGCGGCTTGGGGTAATAAAGGTACAGCCAAAAGAGAACTTGGCTAAGCGAGACTAGGGCAGACCGGAAATTTTTCGTATTTTATGACGAGAGTTACCTTCCTCCAAAACCTACTTTTTTCAAACTTAGTTTTTTTTAAAAAAAAGTCTACAGTGAGTGTTAATCTTCTTACCATTCATCCACATCGCGTGTCAGTGAACGTTGCTCAGCGTTGTTAGGTCATCTACGGGATTTGCCAGAATTTGTGCTTTTATACTGGCTGGAAAAACGTTTAAAGAACGTTGAGAAATCTAGCTGACGTACGTCATGGAGATGTGCAGGGTAACATGAAGCTAGGAGCTTACCTCCGGGGTAACATCGCTTCATAAAGTCCCACAGAAGCGGACTGAAGGGTGGGTTCACTGCGGCGAGCTGGTCCAGGCTGGACAGACACAGACAGATGGGCTTCTCGGGTGGCCGGCCTTTGACGTGGTACAGGCGGGTGATGCTGGCCGGATGCTTGCACGAGGCAGCCAGAGCGTACACGGTGTCTGTGGGCACCCCGACCACCCGACCTTTCTCCAGCATCCGGGCCACCTCCTGAAGAGTGGACGCTTTCCGGGAGTCAAGCTGGGGGCAGGGGGAAGCACCGAGGCTGTCCAGGTCTTTTAGTAGTGTACTAAGGGGAGGCAATGTCTTCATCTCCACGGGCTTTAGAGTAATCTCCAACTGTACCGAAAAAAAGAAACCAAACGATGCTGTAAAGTATAGGTCTAAATATTCATAATACTTTATTAAATAAAGTGTAAAAACAAAGTTTTTTTTATCATGGATATAAGGTCTGATATCTACTAATTTTATTTCTCATCATCTTTCAACAACGAGGACAAACATGTTCCGAGGCACCTATGATGGCGTTTTGTAGCAGATTAGCAACCATGGATATGCACTGAACAAAGTTCAGAGAAATGAAATATTACGTATACAACTTGTACAAAAGAAATCTACAGCAGATGTAGACCATGAGATAGATTTCTTCTTACTTTGGAGACGAAGATCTCTCCTAGGCTGGTCGGCATTGTTGAATACAAGCTGGCCGCTTGTGAATCTGAAACCAGACAGAGACGATGTCATTCCTCTCTTAAGACGATATGTATTTTCCCATTTGTTATAATTACAACAGAAGCAGTTAATATCCTGTACAATTACCTTGCGCAGAACTCATTTTCAGAGTTACTGCACGACTGCTGCAAGCTTGTTTTGAAGGGGGTTTGATCCCCACCCCACCCCCATCGATATATCAAATTCTTGTAAATTTCCTTAACTGGAGCTATTTTCAAGTCTCCAAGCGTCGAAAGCTGCAAAATACATTTATGTTTAAGCGATAAGTCAAACATTTTGTTGTGTTAAAAAAGACAGGTCGTACCAGATTTCCTCCGCTTGCTGCAACTTACAAATGATCTGTTTTTTAGCGAAGCGCAGCCAATTTATTAACACGCCTCCAGCGCTGGAACCTGATGACCTCATAGGTCACAATCTGACGTATAAGCTTTTAGGTATGAATATCTCCATCTCTTATATGATTCAGATGATCGAATTATTTTCCATTGTTATTATGTTTTTGAAAGCATTTCTCCTACAGCGGCTTGCCTCATTCAGCTAAAGCAGAGGGATTTTTTTTTACACTTCGCTTACGATACGATGACCATTGACAACAAAGCCATTGTTTGGTGCATTCCATCCATCATAAAATGAAATCCATAGGATTGAAAGATGACTTGCATAAAGATGATCATAATCACGAAGACACATTATATTCACAAAGACACATTATATGTCAGTAGATCATTCCACTTATCAAAGTATCTGAAGTGTAGCCGCGGCAGTCACGAGTAACACATCGTGCACCGTTATGCCTCACGTCTGTGCATCGAGCTTTATTTGTCAGGAAGGAGATGACCGAACGCTTCGTCATCACTATTATGTTCTTATTGTAGTATTGAGCGCAGACAGAGGGGACCACAGCTTAGTGCTGAATCCTGCAACAGCAAGCGGTCCTGTCGAAATGTCCACGTAGGGAAAATTGAAGAAAATGACTTTGTAGAAAATTCTTTGTTCTCCAAACGTACTTTGAGAAGAAAAACTTTCCTTAACATGACATTGCAAGTGACATTTCACAAGGAAGAGGATAACTGTTCGAAATTCACTAGAATTAGGTGAACAAGCAAAAGTCAAAATAAAGTAATTATAACCGACCAAACTGTAAACAAAAAATGTGTTCAAGCATTCTCTCAAAATGAAATCTCGTGTTTGTAGATTGTGCATGCACTTGTAGGCTCGTTTCTGTGTATACGATCGGTGCGTATGTACGTCTGTATATGACAGTTATAGTGTGTAACTGCATAAAGCTGTGATCGTATAATATGGGCAGGATATTAAAAGAATATGTTTGCATTGTCTACGTTTAAGTTGCGTTTGTCCTCGTGTATGCAATAGCCGGGTCCGTATGCCATACCACAATCATGTTTGATGTGCTCCTCTACGCGTAGTCGGGATTATTTGTTGTACTCTTGTATGCTTTACCAGGATGATGTTCGATTTGCTCCTGCGGGCCTTATCAGGATCATGTTTGGAGGACTCCTGTATGCATTATGGGTAATGTTTGGTGTGCTCCTATATGGGTAATCAGGATCGTGTTTTGTGTTCTCCTGTAGGCGTAATCAGGATCATGTTTGGTGTTCTCCTGTATTCGTTATCAGGATAATGTTTGGTGTGCTCCTATATGGGTAATCAGGATCGTGTTTTGTGTTCTCCTGTAGGCGTTATCAGGATAATGTTTGGTGTGCTCCTATATGGGTAATCAGGATCATGTTTTGTGTTCTCCTGCAGGCCTAATCAGGGTCATGTTTGGTGTTCTCCTGTAGGCGTAATCAGGGTCATGTTTGGTGTTCTCCTGTATGGGTAATCAGGATCATGTTTGGTGTTCTCCTGTATGGGTAATCAGGATCATGTTTGGTGTTCTCCTGTATGGGTAATCAGGATCATGTTTGGTGTTCTCCTGTATGGGTAATCAGGATCATGTTTGGTGTTCTCCTGTATGGGTAATCAGGATCATGTTTGCTGTGCTCCTGTATGGGTAATCAGGATCATGTTTTGTGTTCTCCTGCAGGCGTAATCAGGGTCATGTTTGGTGTTCTCCTGTATGGGTAACCAGGATCATGTTTGGTGTTCTCCTGTATGGGTAACCAGGATCATGTTTGGTGTTCTCCTGTAGGCGTAATCAGGATCATGTTGGTGTGCTCCTGTATGAGTATCAGGGTTTCGGTGTATTTTTCATACCAGTAGTATGGGTGGATGGTTGGATAAATATGTATTTAAGACTTAATCGATATTTCGCATGTGCTTCGTTCGTGTTACTGAGTGCTTCCATACGATTTTATGTAAAAGTGTTCTTGCTTATCATTTTATATCACTGTGTTCTTGCATATGATTTTTGGTTAGTGCATGCTTTTGTTGACATTATAGCGATGGTAATGTTTTTGTATTTGTGTATATGTACTGCTGTATTAATGTTATGTGTTTTATATACGTTCTTGGTGTTCCCACAATCGTGTTTTATCCTACTACGTACACTGCTATATAGGTTTTGATGTGGGTGCGTGTAATGCTCGTGTTATTGTGTGCTTATGCACATGATGATGTGTTGGTTGGCTGGCTGGTTGCAACTGGGGGAGGGGGGGTTGGATCCTATTACTAAACTATACACTGAAAGAACCACAAGACTGATAGCTGGAGTAAAATGGCCAGTGCGGACATGGTTGAATGAAGTCTGCACAATGTATAACTCCAGGGAATAATCCTTGGCCAAAACTGGACTCGAACCAGCAACCTAGCTTCCAGTCCCCTCCCCCATGATGATGTGTTCGCGTTGTTCTGGCTCATGTGTGTGTTGGTATCTCTATGTTGGCGTGTTTGTGTACACATTGCTATGTTTGCGTTATTGTGTGTTCGTTTATTGTGTTCCTTATTATTGCGTTCTTCTGCATGCATTATAATGTTTATCCGTTCATGTTAACAATACATTAATGCTCGTGTACGCTTTCTTAGTATAGTGTTTTGTATATTTGAGTTTGTTATTCAGTGATAGTTTACTCCTTGTTATATGACTGTTGTGTGCTTGTGTATGCGTTCTTTTGTGAATGTTATGTGTGGATATTGTTAATGCGTTAAGTTCATGTTTTTATGTACTCGTGCCTACAGTTAATGTTAATATTGTACATGTGTGTGGGCGGTCAGACACGTGGATAAGTAAATATGTATGTAACTGTGTAACTGGATGGATGTATACACTCATGGACAGCTGCAAAAGTGGATGTATAGACGAAGGCATACATTCATAGACACACGCATATATAATAAACACAATCATTAACATATATATAAACTCACACAGATGAAATAGAATCCGAAGTTTTAAGAAAGAAAGTACACACAAGTGGCTTTACGCACATAGAGATATTCACACATAAATTGAAAAATTTTCTCTTTATTTCAAATCTTGTTATATTTCAGATATCCATTAATGAAGATGTCAAAATGAGAAAAATATATCCAATGATTACATGCAATAAAAAGGTTGTTCAAAAATATTCTTGTAGACTTTACTGCATTGGCTATTGTCATTGCAAAATATATTTTTAAGTTTGACAGTTTTATCAACTTTTTCGAATATATCATCAAAATAAAGAGACAAGAAAGAAACGTTAAGGTTTCTTCAATTATTACAAACTTTGCTAATTGTATCCAAGTACCTCTAATATATAACATTTATATTCTGTTTTTCTCTTCTGAATATAGTCCATGTAGCAATTAACGCGTTTCTGTTTCTGTTCACACCAAGCTAGGAAGGAAAGATGCTATCAAGATTGCCTTGTTTTGTTTCTTTAGAAATATGCATGTTTGTGAAGGGTTTTTCCCCCATATGAAAGAAAATGTGAGTTTTTGAGATAATATAAAGTGTTATGTGAATTTTTTACCTTTGCATACAGCTCTAATATTGAAAATTGACAGTCGGTGTATTTTGTAAATAGCTGCTGTTAGTTTGTTTCCATCCCCACTTGTATTTCAGTTCTTAAACACTTGTCATTTATTCCTTAGTTTCAATACATTGAAATGAATGAAGTAAAAAAAAGGCCGTTAAATACGTAAATGTCCTTCAAGACGTTTCATTTAATGTCGATGTTGGCTGCATTTTATTTTCTATGTTCAATAAAACCAACTGTACCAAACAGGCGAAAAGATACTTCAAACGCTCTATGATGTTACATACAGAGTCCATTACCGAAGTTACTGAGGATACAAATCTTATTTTATCACGGCTACTGTATTTCACATAATGTCATTTGGAGGTGTTGAATAGACCTGAAACTCAGATACCAATATCAAATATAAGGAAAATACTTATTTTGTTAGTCCCTCTGTGCTAGATTTCTGGCATGTCATACGCTGCAAGAGAAAATATGATGTACACCATGAAGGTCATACTGCAGCGCTCACTGTTTCCTGGCTGAATTTAGTTTTTGGCACGCTCTTTGTCTTTTGGGAAGCGGTACTAACTGTGATGTAGTCTTGCGACAAACTCCCAGCTCCCTTAAAAAAAAATTCCCTAGAACGTTAGCTTTACGGCGCAAACAGCTCCGCCAATCAGTTGGTCCTCTCCTCAAGCCTCTTTGTGAGTTTGTCTCGCTGAATTTACAGTTACCCACCAAGCATCGAAAGATGAAATCGTCAGAGGATGTAACAAAACTACCCAGGTGTTTCCCAGCTCTGACGTCTACAAACGTCGGCTTGGCTAGCGGTGCAGCCTGACGATGTCGTCATTCGGCGCTTAGTGGGCAATAACAGCAGCGACCAAGGTGTCGACACCAGGCCGACCAACGTGTTGCTGGCATTGAACTTGTCTACGACGACTTTGACTTGCTGGAGCCGAAGCTGTCTGAAATCTCAATGCGGGCGCTCTTGTTGTCCACATCCGACTTGGCATCTTCGAAAAGTTGATCCACGAACTCCTTCGGGGTGCACCCTTCCCGGAAGTATGAGATGATCCCTAGGCAGCGCAAAAATGGTCGTCAGGTCAAGTGAATAGTGAGGAAAGTCCAAGCTCGCAAATGCTTCGTTCTGTTAGTTCATTTGACCTAAAGTAGTGTTCACCGAACTTCAGACTTTGAAAATGGTTTCCGTATACAAATACGTCGAACATTTCTTACAATGAAAAGGATTTTCAAACATTTATTTTGAAGGAATTAAGAAAACTCGCAGACAGTAATTCGCAGCGATAATCACACGCGCTGCTGACAGTTGTCGTCACCTACCTTCATCTATCTTACAACAGTCCACAACAGTCGATGGCTGCGTCTCGTTCGAGTCACCGTCACACACTATGGCATCCAGCTTGTCTCCTGCAGAGACAAATTTGAACAACATTTTTAGTTCGGCATTATATCTTATCAGCATCTCACCAACTGAGCCATCCAGGCCCCCGTTTTGTGGCGGAGCGTGTCTACCGAGTGAAGTGGTGATCGCGAATCTGTGGGTACACACAGGTGACATCCCCCAGTGCTGTGGGGAGTTTACCCACCCAGTGCGGTGACAACCATGCTGTGGTGCGTGCTGTCCTCGCCCCCGCTGATGTTGGCGGACGTGATGGCGATGGGACCGTGGAGACTGACGATGTAGCAGAGGACTGAGGAGTCAGGTACCCGGATGCAGATGCTGTCCTTGGTCCCCACATAGTCCACGGCGTCACCCAGCCCCAGGCGTTTCAGCCAGCTGCCCTTGGGCACCACGCAGCTGACACCTGTTGTAAGACACTCCTACATTGTGAACTTCGTACGCAGGTACCATCTGCTAGAACACCTGTCAAAAATGTATACTTCCGTACTATATATGTAGTAGCAAGTTATAAAATGCTACCTCCATTAATATATTGCAATACTATGTGAGTACCACTTGTTACAAAATAACACAGATTGTGAGCAGGCGTGTAGTCGGACAGTAACTAAACGTTTGAAAAATATTATGTTTGTTCGATTTCAGTCAGTTTTGACGGCCAGGATGTAGAAGAGCATTGTAACATCTCCCATGCCACACCTCCTCGGGGAAATCTCGCTTTCCTCACCTCCGGGGTAACATCTTCGCATGAAGTTCCACAGAAGCGGACTGAAAGGCGGGTGGGCAGCGGCGAGCTGGTCCAGGCTGGACAGACACAGACAGATGGGCTTCTCGGGTGGCCGGCCTTTGACGTGGTACAGGCGGCTGATGCTGTCCGGGTGGCGGCAGGAGGCCCCTATAGCGTACACGGTGTCTGTGGGCACGCCCACAATCTTGCCCTCACCGAGCATGCGTACCACCCGCCGCAGGTTCGATGAACGCCGAGAGGAGAGCAAAAGGCAAGGGTCACCTCCGTCATCAAGGGACTTTTCCTGGTGGAGACAAGGGTGGTTGCAGGCGACGATCAAACAGCAGGAAAAGCACGTGTATTTGGAGCACATGTTATTCTTTAACTAGAGCTAACTTGCAATATATTTAAGTTTTCGTTACCATAATCATTAGAACAAGCCAAATTAGTCCGAACTGATAAATACCTCATTTATTTTCGCGCTCTTGTAAATATTTTTTTAATGTATTTGAATACGGCTAAAGGTAAACTCTATTACCAATATGCTACTGTGGTATGCAGGTATACACAGGAATAAAATAAGATTGCTTTACTTTCATAATTGGTTCCCCGACAGGAATACAGTTGGACATGAGTGTCGTGTTGACGATCTCGGCAAATGCCGCGTACAGCGAGATCAGGGCTGTGTGGAGGGAAAGCACAGTTTACTAGAGTTGCCTTCCTTTCAAGACCAGTGAATGTAGAAGGTTTGGGTCATTTTTAATAAGCGTAATTTCCAACAGGCCAGCCATTTAACTCCTCGGCTATCAAGTTCGTGTTTACCTTCAGCAACTTCCAGTGTTTGAAACGTTTTCTGTAGATAACTCCAACAAGAGGAACTGGCAGCGCTCCAACGTCTTGTTGGAGTTATCTTTCGATAATTTAAGCGCTCGGTCCTCATTTGTTCCTTAACTTTTCTGTAAGAAATGTGGTAGCAGTTATTGACACTGTTCCACAGTACAGCTGCCCGCGGTGACTGACCTGTGAGCAGAGAGGTGATGAGTACCATCCAGGGCGGACTGTTGTTGAACATTGTCACAACCTGCGCGATGACGCACAGCTCCATGAACAGGGCGAAGGGAATCCAGATTCGGGTGAAGGCCAAGGTCATCACCAAGACGACAGTGAAAAGACATAGCATGGTGACAGCTGCTCCTTGAAGGTTCACGGCCAGCGTCGCTGCACGTCAGACATTTGGAACTGTCTTGTTTTGTCTTGTCTTTTGTCTTGTCTTTTGTCTTGTCTTTTGTCTTGTCTTTTGTCTTGTCTTTTGTCTTGTCTTTTGTCTTGTCTTTTGTCTTGTCTTTTGTCTTGTCTTTTGTCTTTTGGGTCTTGCGTCTCTTTCTCTTGTCTTGCCCTCTTGTCTGTCTGTCTGTCCCCTTATAAGCAAAATGGTTTTTTTGGGGGTGGGTGGGTCAAATGCATTTACTACAATTTAGTTGTACTAATAATTGACTGGAGAGACATCATTCACACCAATTAATGCCACCACTAAAAGCAAAGCTGCCACAGGACTGATCCCAGTTAACTGAAATGAGGTAAATCGTAGCTTACATATGTGCAAAATCATGGCACTGTTGAAGAGAATTGCCAAGAGGGAGGTTTTCATGGACTGTAAGAATTCACAAGCTCTACCCACACATGGACTGTTAGCATTGATGAACTCTATTCTCACGTGGACTGTTAGGATTGGTGAGCTCTACTCACAAGTGGACTGTTAGCATTGATGAGCTCTACTTACACCTGGACTGTTAGCATTGATAAGCTCTACTCATGCGTGGACTGTTAGCATTGATGAGCTTTATTACACATGGACTGTTAGCATTGATAAGCTCTGCTCATGCGTGGACTGTTAGCATTGATGAGCTTTATTACACATGGACTGTTAGCATTGATAAGCTCTACTCACACATTGACTGTTACCACTGATAAGCTCTACATGCATGTAGATGTTCCAGCTATGAGCTCTACTCACGATTCAAAAGGAAAGTGGCCCAGATGGCCCAGAAGGCGGCCAGTACAGTCATGACGTAGGCTTTGGCCAGCGAGCCGGCAGCGTAGGCCAGACGAGCGGCGTACAGGTGCAGGAAAACACCTGCCGTCAGAATCCAGGGCACAGGTAAGACGAAATTAGTGGCTTCGACCGGTGACAGCGCCAGCAGGGCCACGGAACTGGCCACGAAACACACGCTGTCCACCACCTTGAGGTCGGTCGTGTCTTCCTCTGTGTACTCGTTCTTCTTGTTGGGAGCGCTGTACACAAGTCACTGAGTATTTAATGTAATTAATTTAATTAATTTAATTTCACATATAATAAAGTTTAATGCAAATTTTAGTTTCTTTCTTACATTATATAAATGTGACCCTCATGCTTTTATTTTAGCGCTTAGCTTATGTAATGGTCCCAAACAAAGACAATAGCCTGAACTGTTTATTATCGGGTTAGTTCAGCTATTGGTTTTTTAAATTCTATATTAGAAAAATATACAGTCTTCCTTGCTGTCTAATGCTGATTACAACAAAATGTTTTTCATAATGTTGATAGATTCGCTGACAGATTCACTATCATAATATTGACGGCAATCAAAACCATTTCTGAAACATTTTTCCTCAAGAAATCAAAGCGATGTTTCTGTTAAAATAGGCTTATCTACAAACAAGTCGAACTAACCTGATAGTATCTATTGTCTTTGTTTGGGACCATTACATAAAGTAAATAAACAAGAAAAACGCTGAAATAAAAGCATCAGGCCCACATCTACACAGGGTAAGGAATCGAGAAAAAAATTTGCATTACAATTTATGCGGCCAAAGTTATACCTAACAACGTACATCGCTGCAAGACACAGTGGAAAATGATAGATCTGCTGTGACTGCACTTGTTAGAAACAGATGACGCTCTTTGCGTCTGAATTTTGAAGCACACCTAGAAGAAAGAATTTTTGTAAACGTCTCGGCTTATAAAGGACTTTGTCGCTCTGGGCTCACTGGAATCCGCCGAAGAAGCTGTCCAGCGCCGCGACCAGCTTGACCTCATTGACGAGCTCGCTGCCCAGCCACATGACCGGCTTCTCGGCGATGGAGTTCTCCAGGTGCGCCATGCCCACGTACGTGCTGACCAGCGCGAGGACAGCGGCCGGCACGCCGAACGTGAAGTTGTGTGCGAACACCGGGATGTGGTCTACGGACATGATGGCCACCACCACGAAGTACAGGTTGTAGAAGAACACCACCTGGGCCACAAGACATCCACGAACTTCAAGACGATTATCTAGTGTCCTCACAAATCGCTTTTATGCTCTCAGACAGGTACGTTTTTAAATGCCGTAACTTTCTTACTGTGTCCTTGTGAAGATAACTTTATTGATATTCCCTGTGATTAACAGTTGCAGACGTTTGCTTATCGACTTCATCCTCGTCGACACACAGTTTTACCCTAAACATTATGGTGAAAGAGAGCATGGAGGCGAGAAATGAAACTGATCCATGTCAGAGCATCCAGTAGACTGAACGTTTGTTTATGAGACCTTGTCTCTGCTGTACGGTATTGGATTGTGCTGACAAAGACAATCGATGTTTCCTGACACAGCTAGATGATGATGGTTCACCTCGAGAAAGATGAAATGGCTTACTGGGACAAAGTAGGTAGATTTACGCTGGTGAAGATAATAGACTTGCTCTAGACAAGACGATAGACTTGCCAAGACAAGACTACAGACTTACCTTAGAAAAGATGATAAACTTACCCAAGATAGGACGATAAACCTATCCAAGACAAGATGATAAACTTACCATAGACAAGACGATAGATTTACTCAAGACAGGACGATAGACTTACCATAGACAAGACGATAGACTTACCTTAGACAAGAAGATAAACTTATCCAAAATAGGACAATAAACGTACCATAGACAAGACGATGGACTTACCCAAGACTTACTCTAGGGAAGACGACGGCTTTACCCTAGACAAGAAGATAGACTTGTCCAAGACAAGACGATAAACCTACCTAGACAAGAGGATGAACTTAACCAAAACAAGGAGATAAACTTACCCAAGACAACGAGATAAACTTACCCAAGACAAGGAGATAAACTTACCCGAGGGAATAAGACGGACTTACCCTAGCAAAGATGACGGAGGTCAGCGTGATGATGGCCAGCAGGACCACGATGGACCACTGGCCGTAGAAGTTGATTCGCTGGACCAGCGCGGCGTCTGCAAAGCCGTCCATGTTCATGAGGAGCTGCGTGATGCCGCGCGACATCCAGAAGGCGAAGTACACCACGAACTGCACGGCGTGGAAGAAGTCGTGGCGCAGAAAGGCGTAGTAGGAGGCCAGCAGGTGGCAGAAGAGGCTGAAGATGAACATGGCCATGGCCGGCCGGAAGTCCTGGAAGTAGCCCAGGTGATGGAAGATCAGGACGGTGGCAGGCACCACGTTGCCTAGGTAACCCATGCCCATGGGCTCGCCGTACACGGTGTTCTTCTTGCGTTCTATGCGGCGCGCGCTGGTGCTAGCGGTCGTGCGGATCAGCAGAGGATCGTAGATGGCGTTGCCAAAGCCAGGCAAGATGTAGCGCTGACTGACGCCCTGAGGACAGCCAGGCAAGGATTGGTGACTCAGGGGCTGCTGTCTGTGATCGCTAACGTCCTCTAAGATGTGTGTGGTATATCTGCTGAAGTGCACTTGGCATGTTCACTGTGTTCAGCTAGCAAGCTAGCTAGCTATCGTGCAGTTTGCAATGCTAACTCACCTACTGAATAAGGATCCGTCTGACAACATACACGTACACGTCGGCAAAACAAAAAGGCAAAGAAGAAATGGAAAGTTGAACGGAAGATTCGAAAATCTTAGACTCTTCTTTATCATCGCAATAATTTAACGACCTTTGCTGACAGCAAAGCTTATCCCTATGATACTAATAGGTTTTACTTGAAGACGCACGCATATATATAACGCATGTATATATATATATAGTAGGCCCCTATCGATTGCTTAGTCTTTTTGTTTTACAAGTCTTTAACTCTATAGCAAAACCCTCAAAAACAAAAGGAAAAGCAGACAGCTTTCCCCGATAAACTACTAACAGACACAGGCCAGGATGACAACGGCCAACCTTGAGCGTCATGACGATAACGGCGTAGAAGCTGCTGAGGACGATGATGATCTCAAAGGCTGCTGCTACACGCCGCCCCCACAGGAAGAAAGCGCCCACGGTCTCGAAGACGAGGGCCAGCAAGATGGCGATGAGCACGGGTGGCATCAGGTAGTTCACTGTCAGGGCACACAGGCACAGTACCACAGACACACCCATGAAGCCTGCGACAGACAGATGTTGGCGTTCAGGGACTGGCGTGCCGAAGAACCCACAGGTAAAAGGAGACTGTGTGGCTGTATCGTGCTATTTTTGTTTGGGCAGTCTGCTAAGACCCATGGTAAACGCTGTGGGTCATCATGTCCCAGTGCACAAATTTGTAAACGTACACTTACATTTTATTATAGCCTGGATTATCTGTCCGTTATAGTTTATTCCTTCGTTGACATATCCATGCATTTTTTGAGGCTATAGTATAATTACCTGTAACATGGATATGCTCGTCCACCTAAGGGATCTGCCTGAGATATATTCACAATGTATTTGTAATTTCCCAGATCAAAATATTTTGAGTATGCATGTGTGTGTATTTTTTGGTGTTACAGAAACTACCTACAGCAACCCCACAAAGGTCAACGGTTCGTAACGCATACGCACAACCTACCCAGGAGCCCAGGCATGATGCCCCTGCTGAGAACCTGCGGGTCAAGGAGTGGGGTTAGGATGTGATTGACCCCGACGACTGTCCAAAGGGCTGCGAAGATGACAAAGGCGGTGCCTGTCAGGTGGTCAGCAAAGCGCCGGAAACACAGCAGCCCCGCCACCAACTGCAGGAAGCCGCCGAACACGATCAGGTGAACACCTGCAAGCCAGGAGCAACATGTACCTGACACCTGCCATTGTAGACTGTGTCTAGCGAGACATCGCCAAGCAATAATCTAGAGAATAAGGGACTAAAACTTCTGTCGGGCAAAAGCACTGGCAAAAGGAATTTTGCTTGTGGGTTTTATCAAGTGTATCAATTTTAACAATACACTTTAATATCATACGTGTTCGACACTGCCAAGTTTGTAACCTGTGATCGTGTATACGGATATTGTATGTTTGGTGTTTTATGCCGGAGCAGCAACTGAAGGCAAGCAGGCGCCATGCACGTACAGAGAAATACGTGTGCGGGAGCCGAGATCTGAACCCAGGACCCACAATTCTCACTGTCGTGTCGGCAAGTGCTAACCGCTGCCCCACTGCACTGCCTGTGTGTAGGAAATATAACGCGTGGCTCCATGGCAACAGACCTGCGAGGGACAGCGCCATGGGAGAGAAGGGCGGGTTGAGCATGTTCTCCACAGCCACCAGCAGGCCAGCCATGATGTTGGCGATCAGCCCCAGCGCCCCGGGCTCGGCGTACACGCTGGCCGCGAAGTCCACGGGCGGGGGCTCCAGGGGCGCATAGGCCATAGCGGTGTTCACTACGGGTCTGACGCTACCTGGGAAACAAACAACAGGCAGATCATGAACCTGCTAGTCTGTCTCTCTGTCTCTGTCTGTTTGTCTCTCTCGGTCTGTCTGTCTGTCTCTGTCTCTCTGTCTCTCTGTCTGTCTGTCTGTCTGTCTGTCTGTCTGTCTGTCTGTCTGTCTGTCTGTCTGTCTGTCTGTCTGTCTGTCTGTCTGTCTGTCTGTCTGTGGCGTAAGTGCATCATTCCCTACGTCATACAAGAAGTGGAACAAGTGAAATTCTTTTTTTTTTTGTCGCCTTGGTTGAATGTGCCCCAGCCCTTACTTTGTTGTGCATTTCTGTGTCAGCCGCCTGGCTATTACCTGCTTCACAGCTCACTTCCCGCAGGGTGGAGCGACTCGCACCTTCTTAGGCCGGACAAAGAGACAAGTTACTCACTACAAACACTTTCCATTCCTCGTTCCTTCACGAACAAAATTGGGTAGGCGTTAGGTCGGTAGATGACTCCTTGTGTTGGCCCGAATGCGTGCACTCATGCATATTTGAAAACAGATCAAAGTGTGCGCTTCTTGTGTGTGTATGTGTGCGCGCGTGCGTGCGTGCATGCTTGTGTGTGTGCGTGGAAAGTAACGAAACTTTAATGCTCGGGCGTTTGGCCTTTTACAAAGGTGAGACAGAGCGAGCGAGAGAGAGAAAAAGAGAAAAAAACAAGGAGAAACAAGGGCAGGCTATATAATGTGCGTGAGTGTTTGTATTCAAATGCGAAAACAAGTGTTAGCATGTGCATTAATCTTCTCACAGCTAATGTCAGGGAATGTTAACAGAAAGAAAAATCGCAAGGATAAAGGAAACTGAAAAAAGCAGCTATAGTGGTCTTACTGGTCTACAGTCCTACTGGGTCATAATCATTTCAATGTGTGTGACTCCTTTCAAGCTATTTGTTTAAACAGGAGCGAACCCCAAAATGTAATTATTTTCTGTCTCTGTTGCTGGTGTCGGCGTCCTTTGTTTTACGTGTCAGTAGGAGATTCTGTACTTACGTGTCCTTGTTTGCCTTGTGAATAAAATTTCTGGTTCGAGAACTTGCTTGCCGGCTTCCTCCTTAAGGACAGTTTCTCGTCCCAACAGCGAGAGGTCAAAGAGCAACGTGGGACAAGCGAGGGGTGGGGGGTTTATAAGGGCATGCAGTACGTGAGGTGGGAGCAACGAGTGCAGTAGTCATAGTGCGACTAGACCGTTAGGAAAACACTAAGACAACATTATAAGCCTTCATATATTTTGATTCCAACAGATTAAAAACCATTTACTATTAAAACTAACCCATGCAAACTGAGTTATAAAGATGACTTTGAAGTTGCTATAACTGCCGCCTGGCTAGATTTTGAATATCTAATTTGGTGCGTGTGCCAACTGCCTCGAACATTTTTTCTGACAACAGATAGAATCTTGTAGAAAAGAGGCCAACATCGATAATGCTGCAGCTGTGCAATAACTTGTGATGGAGCCTTCTGTCCATCAGAAGAATTACAACTTCTCCACCAACATACGCATACACATTCACACACGCACAAACATGAACACACGTGCGCGCATTTGAATACCACAGACACTCGGATGAACTGGTAAATGCACAGGCAGGTGGGGAGACAGACTGTACAGGCAATGGAAACATACAAAAGGATATACACAAGGTCGAACTAAGAGATTTCTGAAACACGCACACATTCGCGCTCACGCACTCGGTCATAATCACACAGAGACATAGTGAAACAGACAGAGACAAACAAACAAACAAATACACAAACATAGGTTGACATTCACAAATGGACACATCGACAGAAATTAGCAAACCCAAACACAATCACCTGCATAAATGCAACGTCTCTTTCCTCTTTCATTCTCGTTGACTGTCTCTTTCTCTTTTCTCTCTTGAGCATACATCCACATATATAAACACACGTGCGTGCAAACACACAAACATCCACGCACACACACGCACTGAAAAAGGAGAAAGAGAGAGGCCAGCTAGATGTTTGAGTCTGTTCCGCATCCCTGTAGGCGCTAGTCCGGCCTTCGCAGCGCCTAATCCTCTTTACACCTAAGTGAGATTTCTCCTGACGTGTGAACACCAGTCAGCTGTTTCTTATAACCCGAGAAAGAAGTTAACTGTTTCTCATAATCTGAGAAAGAAAACCGCAAGTGCCCTTTACAGTTTATCATTCATAGCCTGTGTCTGGTGCAGATGCAGCGTCAGAACAAGAGACCCAACGAAAGGCGGTAAGATGATTGTTTGGCACCTGCCCCAACCGACAGGTGCCCAGACACCGTCAGACTACAATGGACAGAATAAAGGAACAAACCGTCTATCAACCCGGCTCGCCAGAAACTCGGATTTTAATTCTGGATTTCGTCAAGTCTACTGCTGAAATGTACTTAAGTGAATTGAATTTCTGCTACCGAGTTTGTGAAGAATCGGAGAAAACAGCACGAGATCGTGAGTTCTCTAGACAATCTAGACATCACCAGGCCAGGTTACAAGTAAGTCGTGAAAATTGATCAGTTGTGTATTACTGATTTTCGTTAATGTGATCGTTTTCAATAAGAACTATTACTGCATTTACTCACCTGCGCAACGTGTCGTAGTCAAGTGCCGAAGCGGTTGTCTGCTGAGGCCTGTAAGCGATCTTTACCGAGGCCTGTAAGCGATCTTTCCAACACTGTTAGGAACAGGGGGACTGCCTTGCATAAACTTTCTTCCAGCGAAAGCACTGGTTCTGAAACTTTACTGGCTGTTCTTGAATGATGCAGTAGTTTATTTTTATGTTTCTTCCTTTACAATTAAAAAAAAACTCCCTTATGTGATCAAAAGCGCAAAAAATAGGACATTATTATTGTTCTAGGAAGAAAGGACTTCAGGCTGATTGTCAGAGAGTGTCTAGACGTTTCTGCTGGTCCCCAAAAAATAGGGCTCATTTGATGTTGGCGTACCGTATGCCGGCCCCTACGGGAGGAGTCGGAGAAACAGCGCGCCAAAAGATTTAAGCCCTGTGCACGCGCTCTTCATTCCTGACCCCGCTGTCATTTGAATATCGAGTTTTCGTCCGTGTCAGCCTCATGCCATTGTTTTGTGATGATGAAAGCTAGGCGTGACCGTGACGAAACGGTGTGAGGTGGGAACGGTGGATGAGTGGGGGGTGTTGAAGGTGGAGCATGTTTCAAGCACAGGTCATCAGTGACGTCATGTCTACCAGCATAGTTTGAAGGACAATAGGCAAGCCGGACGTTCCTGGAAAGCTAGTGTACTGACCGCCACCTATTGACGAGCTAATCAAAGGATGAATAAGCTTTTTTTTAAGTCTGCATTCCGATGTTTCTATTGTTGGTGATGTCTTGCTCCTGGTTTATGTCATACAGACGTGAAACTTGGGGAGCCATAGCGCGTTTGATAGAATATTTTACGGTACACTGTGGTTTTCGTGTATATGGCTAATTGGTCATATACACAGACAACAGTGCAATAATAGCTACTTAATACAACAAACAGGCTATGTAACCGGCCCAGTATCTCTCCGTGGGTACCTTCCATGCATTTCATGAGTGGACTTGTCTTGGTTTATCGAATGTAAGCTGGAGGTTCTTTCCGAAATTAACGTCTCACGCTTTCTGATTGCTAAAAAAAATTATCGTTAAATTCGGACATTATATTAAATTAATCATAAATCGGTCCACATTTTCAAATCAAATGGCTTCCTTTTTCGTCATCTTAATTCCCCGTGTGCAGAGAAAAGTTACTGAAAGTTCATGTTCCTAAGTGAATGGCCCCGCCCAGGTGACTCCTGATCCCGCCCCGTCGTTGATGAGACGTGCTTGAGACTGACAGACGGCCCAGAGATCCGCCCACTTCTACAGCGGTCTGTGACGTGACAAGAAGATTGTCTCTTAACTCGCAGTGCCCCGCTACCTGGCATGAACTCAGCCAGCCGCTGCAGCCAGAAGACAGACAAGATTAAGCCAGAGGTAAGTCGCTTTGGGTCTATCTTTACTTGCAACTGGTGTCCAAGACACACCAAAAATTGCTTTCTTCCTGTGGTTGGAATGTAGATTCAGGCTTTCTGCAGACGAGCAGACCAAACCGCCTTCCCACTACATCTGTTGGGTGCCATCGCTGTGGGCTGGTTTAGGTCTACACCACTGACCTCAGGTTTTGCGTGTATCTAATAATTAATTAAACCACGTCTGTCGGAGAAAATGTCCTCCATGTCTTCATATCTGTTATTTTTTTAAACACAGACCTCTTCATTGTTTTCAGCAGAATCATTCTGGAAATCTAAACAGTCCCTTGTGTCAACGTCAGTTGTTCTGTTCACGGTGAAAACTGACTGTCCTTTTTCTTGCTGTGTTTAAAAGTGAACGCATGTCACCAGGTTTGTGTGTCTGCCACCCATCCCCCACCAACCCAACAAGAGCCTGCAGACAGGACATCTTACTCTCCTCCAGAATCCTCTGTTCCTCCCATACATTGTAATGCTAAGGTCCGTAAATTGTTATACTGGTGCATTCCTGGCCGTTCGGTACTCGTGCAGCAGCTCACTTAAATTTTAGTCTACGAATCTAATCTCTCAAACACAGTTTATCCTTTACTAAAATTTCACACGTCTTTCCTAAAGGCTTTATTATTTATTATCACTCCTACTGAAGTCGTCAATAATGAACACACACACCAGTCTAAATGTTATCATAAACGTACAAAGAAATTTTTGTCACAGTTCAAGCTGTTTTTGTTGGGTTGGGTACTGGAAGATGAAGAGACAAAGACATGTTACTTTCCTCCTGATAACAGAGAAGAAATCTGAGTACCGGTACAACTGGCAAGAGGACAGGAAAACCGGAAGTTCGGGTGACAGAGCAAGATGGCGCCACTAGTCCGCCGGTCTTCTGCCACTCTGGCCTGCATGTACAGCAACTTCATTCTGTTAGTCATCCTGTGCGTCTTCAACTTCACCATCCTCGCCAACAACCTGCCCGTCAACACGGGCTACGGCATCGCCCTCATCCTCTTCTCGACCATCGCAGCTATAATGGGTGCGTCATACTGCTGTTATTTGTACGTCACACTTGTACGGTACACTGCTGTTATGGGTATATGGGTATCACACAACTATTGCGGGTACATCACATATATATATTATGGGTACGGCACACTTCAGTTATGGGTACATCACACTGCAATTATGACGACGGCACGATGCAGTGTGTAGAAGTGGGGCCCTTTGTACAGGTTCTGGACTATCCACATGGCATCGCAACAAGTGTATTCCAAGTCTCCGGAGAAGCTGAAAATACAAAGTTTTAACATGTACATATGCAGCAACAAATAAAATAAATCTTTGTTAATCATTACCTTTATTTCAGTTTATCTTAAGATGGCCTCAATCGTTGTTCTGTTCTTGTTATAACAGAGCGCTCCCATTACCTTTGGAAAGCTTAATAACTTTCCGAACCACAATTTCTCATCAGAATACAAATCTTCCGATGTTCGCGTAAACATTGATTAGGGCTTGAAAGGTAATCCAGAATGCTGAATGGAGGGCTGAAAACAAATCGAACACCTCTTGTTTTTGAAGTGACTATAGTTGGAGTGAAAATCTGTGCACCTGTCTTTGTGGGCGCGTCACTCGGCTTTGTTACAGCTACTGTAAATGTGAAGGGCATTGTAACCTCTGTACAGGTATCACGGCCCAGGACCCGGAGGAAACATTGCTGCGGTCCTTCCTGTTGTGCATCTCCTTGCTGTGGACAGCTGTGGGCACGTATCACGTGGTGGAGGGCTTCTCGCCCACAGGAACAACGGACGCCCAGGCGCTGTGGGCGGGCTATGGCGCCTTCCTTCTCATCTTCATCTTCTTCGTCTTCGGCTCCTTACACCACCGCTCCAAGTTCACCGCCGTCCTGTCGCTAGGTTCGAGTCCAGGACAAACACAATTATTTCTTGTCCACTGAGAGTAAAACTGCGTACTAGCGTGTGGAATGTTTCTGGTTTGAATCTATGTGTGGCCAAGGACTGTGTCCTGGAGTTAGACATTGCGTAACCTCCATTCGGTCATCTCCTGCACATTAAACTGTCTATCCGCACTGACCTTCTTACTGCAATTATCAGTCTGGTGGTTCTTTCAGTGCATAGCTTGTTAATTAATAGAACCCCATCCCCCATGATGGGAAATCACCATGAGGTGGAAGCATTTCCCTTTACAGTTACCTACCTACTTACCAGCGTATCTTCATTCAGTTATGCTCATCACTTCATGATACCTTTAAGCGTATATGTACTAAATTTATTTTTAAAAATGAAATAAATTTAGACATAATAATATTGTGCTAATATTGTGGTCAGTCTGTTACTATCTTCTAAATGACCACACAGAGAAAACATGGATTAGGCAGTGCGAACTGTCTCTATTTAAATTTAGCTAAATGAAATATTTCTAGGTCTGTTTTACTTTGCTAAGTTAACAAAATTCAAACGTTCAAGACCTTGCGTGCTTGCCAGCATGTACAGCTGTAAGCGCCTGTAGGCCTGTATACAGACTGCTTCCCGGCGTGGTAAGCAAGCGGGTGTCTTCTTAATTAATCTACCTTCCAAAAAGGCACCACATGTCTGCGAGTGTGATGCGTTCTGCCTCGCTAACCTAGCTAACCTAGCTGCCTGTGTGCAGGCTACTTCCTGGCGTGCATCTTTGAGATCTGCTCGCTATGGCGGCCGCTCAGGACCAGCGTGAGCGCCTACTACCTGCTGATGGCGGCGCTAGCCTTGTACTGCGTCGTCTCCATCTTGCTGCGCAAGTTCCGGCACGGCGAGCCGTCCAGCACGTCCGTGGCTGCCGTCCACAACCGGGCCGTGTCGCGCGACTACGTGCCTGTGGGTCACGCGGCCAACACCATCGCCTTTGCCATCTACGCGGGTCACGTGACTGGCGTGTACCCGTCGGCTGCCCAGGGCTTCATGTGGATCCTGACGGCCGGCTGCTACCAGCTGCTGGCTGCTGTGGTCTCCGTCAGGCGCAGCGACATCTACAACGGGTTCTACTTCTTCCTGCACAGCATGTTCTGGATAGCCAACGGCTACAACCTGTGCATCGAGTACGTCACTGGGGTCCCCGGGCCGCCCCTCGTCGCTGTCACCGTCATCTTCTTCGTGACCTTCTTCATGGTGGCCGTGGCCTCGCTGTTCAGCGAGATCTACCAGTTCCTGCAGAACCTGGCGCTGTGCATTCTGGTCGTGGCCATCGACGTCGACGGCTCGCGCGGAGCGTTCCTGGGCGCCATGGGCTGGATTCTCTTCGTCCTGTCGCTGTACGGCCTGGCGGCGCACGTGTCGCGCGCCAGACACTCGTCCTTCAAGCTGCCCCTGGGCGTCCGATGCCTTGACGGCCCGCGCTTCCGGAAGTTCGTGGAACAAAGCTGCAAATGCTGCCTGTCCTGCTTCTACGGGAAGCTAGGGAGCGCCGCCCGCGGCGCCGGCACCAGGAGCCTGTTCTCCGAGGACTTCATCCTGGGCTTCTCCAAGTACCTGGACCTCGATGTGGTCGGGTTTGCGTCCAACGCCATCGTGGTGCTGGCCATCATGTGGACGCCGCAAGGACTGTGGGTCATCCCCTGGGCGGTGGTCTTTGGCGGACTGACTCAGTTTATCGTCGGGTCTGTCAGCTTTGCCCGAGGGCTGACGTTCGAATCCTGTACTTTCATGACATTGGGGGCGCTTTGGTGCATTTGGGGGCCTTACAGAGGCCTTGGCCTCTTAGCGCAGGTAAGTCGTCCGTACAACAGCAAAATTATTTGAACCTCACACAGGTTTCTGATTAAAACGATCCGTAGTATAAGCGATTGTATGCGAACGTTTGAAACTAATAACACAAAAATTCTAGAAAGCAAATACCATTGGCTGTCTGCGGTTAATTTATGCAGTTGGCGTAAAGGCATTTAAAATCTGCTGGATTGTGTCAGAAGTGTTAACTAAGTCTTTCTCTGTGCTGTTGCCAGGACAACGGACCTGACGTGGTGGTGGGGCTGGTGGCTTTCCTGTGCGTGGCAGTGCTGCTGCTGCTGTTGTCGCTGACCATCAGTAAGATGTGGACTGTCTTCATCTTCATGTTCATCATGATTCTCATCGGCTTTCTTCTCTTCGCCTTGGGTCTTCAAGCTGCCTTTGTGTACGAGATCGTGGTGCGTAAACAAGAGGTCAAATAGGTCACTTCCTGTCTCTTTTTGTCTAGTGTGTAATGGCGCGTACACAATAGGTCAGACTGGTTGCTAAAATAAATCTATACTCATTTTGATATGCATTACCTACGACGATCTTAGATACAAAATGTGCAGGTCAAAATATCTGAACCAGAAAAGAGGAGCACAGATGGTTGAAGATCGACGTCACAGATAATTTCTGATGTCTATGTAAAGCGAAATTCCCTTTATCGTTTTTGCACGTGCAGATTGGAATCGTCTTTGTGCTGGTGTGTCTCTACTGTTTCATCAGCACGACGCTCAAGTCGGTCATCGGGAGGGATGTCCTCCCTTTCGGTACTCCCCTTGTACAGGTCAGCTTCCTGCACTCGCAGGGCCCCCGGGCGCTGTGGGCAGACGCCAGGAGGGCAACGGGAGTCAAGACCATTGCAGGTCAGATTCAGATCCCAGACCGTCACCCGATGTGTGTTACTGGCAACTACAGCACACAAAGAAACACACGTGTCACATTACCCGATGTGTGTTACTGGCAACTACAGCACACAAAGAAACACACGTGTCACATTACCCGATGTGTGTTACTGGCAACTACAGCACACAAAGAAACACACGTGTCACTCATAGTCAAAAATAGTGGAATAGGAAGTTTTTTTAAAGCAAGTTTAAAAAAAAGAGGAATTATTATATTGCTGCAGTCAATGTTTCAATGTTTAGTTTAACACTGTGCAATGTTTTTCAAGCCTCAGAAAAAGACACGCTGTTTGTCCCAGGCTCATGACATGTTTTATGTTGGTGTTTTCTAGACATCATGAACCGTGGTGGCATCTGTGGCATTCCCACGGACGTAGTTTACGTGCTGGTGGCAGCTGTAAAATTCCCAGACGCCGTGCGGGTACGTTTGTCAACGTGGTACGATATTCTAGAATGGCGCAACACGGGCCTCAGTCCCACCCTGTCACATTATACTGACACCGGGCCAACCAGTCCTAGTACTGTTCCCTGTAGTGCCAGGCGTCTGGCAGGGCAGCTACTAGATTGCCAATTTTTAAGTCTGAGGTATGACTCGGCCGGGATGCGAACCACCGACATCCCGCCTCGGAAGCGGACGCCTTAACCACTAGACCACCGAGGCGGTCCAGTGAATGAGAGCAATATATCTCAAGATCCATGCAGTGAAAAAAACTACATATACATACTGTTTTCGTGGTGATACAAGTCCACGAGAGCTTTTTTTTCGTAACTTGTCAAGATACCCTTAGCATTAAGAGTGCAGAAGACTTCTAGGTGTGTTAAGTTATTCCTTACAAGCTGTAACAGCTGAATGTCAGAAACTAAAGTTGCTGTTCTCGGTGTTACGTCATCTGCTTGTTTCACAGCTAGTCTATTGGCGAGCCCATCGAGCACTATAATATTTACCCCAGGTTTATCTAACACCTCAGCTTACCAAAGATGTCCTGTGGAGGCCAAAGGGCCGTTGGTGCAGATGTTGTATCTAGTGATGGTAGATCTAGGAGACTTTTATTCCTCATTTGGTATATTACTAGACGGACACTTCTTAATACATTTGGTTCCAGAGAGCTTGCAACACGACGTGTTCTAAATACATTTGGTTCCAGAGAGCATACAACACGACGTGTTCTAAATACATTTGATTCCAGAGAGCATACGACACGAAGAAAGACGCAGAGGACCGCCCTATGTCCATGTGGATCTCGCGCGTGGAGCAGCTAGAGGAAGGACGGGGCTTGTTCGGCGAGCTGGTGTGGGCCTTCATGAACGAGATCTGGCCGTCCACTGTCAGTCTAGTCATCCCCAAAGGTAAGGGGTCGCAAAGGTCATGGACAGCTTAAGGCATATTACAGGTCAGGAGTGTTACTGTTGTCGTTGCCACACTGACTCTACAGGACGCGGAAAGTTGTCTCTCGTGTTTTGACTCTTCTGAAGCAAGAAGAATTTTTTTAATACAGACTGTCGGATGTAGGCAAAGTAATATAAAAATTATCTGTGATATATATATATATACCACATGTAGAAACCTATATTAAATTTATAATGTGCTGCCCCATACATTTAAACGAAGTTGATGTTTATAAACGCCTATAAGGAAAATCATGTTTAACTGAGAGGAAAAAATGGTTATCTTAAATCCAGCGTCGACAGTTTTGCTTTGTCTTCAATCCAGCGTGTAGCCTTATACTTCGAAGTGAACCCTTGACATGATATGGCTGGGAAGGTTTGTGAAAGACTTCCATGTAATCGAGACTGTTTCAGGCCAGTGGCTTGAGAATCTGGGTATTGGCTCTGCCAACAGCCTGGTGGGACGCCCGGATAGCATCGCTGTGCGCATGCCCGATAATTGTGTGACGTCATACTTGATCGACCAGACGGGACCGGTGGCCACGACCTCCGCCAACCCCACCGGTGAAGCTGACACGACCCACCACCTGCAGGTGCTGGCCAAGCTCGGTCTGGAGAACGTAGGTGTTGGCTAGGACTGCGCAGTGCACCTGTGCTTGGACTTGTTGAATCTGTGTGTGTGTGTGTGTTGCGCCTGTACTTGTATGTGTTACACCTGTACTTATATGTGTTACACCTGTACTTATATGTGTTACACTTGTACTTATATGTGTTACACTTGTACTACGTGCTGCATCTATACTTGTATGTGTTGCGTCCGTACTTGTATGTGTTGCACTTAACGGTGTGGGTGTTGCACTTGTATGTGTTGTACCTTTACTTGTATGTGTTGTACCTTTACTTGTATGTGTTGGATCTGAACGTGCGATTTTGTTTTTGACATTTCTGGCGATTCATTTTCCTGAAGGCTGAGAGCGTTTTGGAGAGGGGGGGTCTATTCTGGCAATCTTTTTTACAGTCTGAATGAATAAAATTCGTTGTCTTAGCTGCATTGTTGTGCTGCCTTTATCCCGAAGGACGTATTAGACAGGTGTAAATAACTGGTCGCGTCCTCACGTGCCAAGCTGCTTGTTCCCGCAGGTGGACGGGATCCTGTGTGCGGGCCCGTCCCCCGAGAACATGGCGTCCACGGTGGTGGACACTCGGCGCATGAGCCAGGGCCAGCTCAGCTTCTTCCGCATCGGCGTCGTTCCCAGGGCCCGGGTGGAGGCGTTGTTTGAGAGGGTCCGCACCAACTTCAACAACAACGGCCCCAACATCCCGCCCTCCGTCACCGCCAACATGGGCAGCGGCGGCCACGTCAACCCTGCCTTCGTCAACGACAATGGGGACGACAACAGCGACAGTGGTGTCAGCGGCGGCAACGGGGCAGAGGACAACGGAAGTTTCGGCAACGACACAGCCCCCTTAGCATCTCAAGGGGTCGTGACCTCCCATGGCGCACCCTCGCAGGGTCAGAACGGAGTGGACGAGCGCTACTCCCCACAACCTCTCGGTCACGATAACCTCGTGTACGACACTTCGGCCGACGCCGATACCTTCGGCAGCGACTTCTCCAGTCCTTACAGCAGCGGGCGCGTCTCGCCCGACGAGCCCCACTCCGGTCGGAGATCATCGTCCCCTTTCGCCAATCGTCGGCAATCTTCGCCATCGATCGAAGAGCTCAACGACGCCAGCTCGCCTTACGAACAGATGGTGGTGCTGCCCTCTGGCGGCATGCAGGCGCCAGGGTCCAGACAACTCAGTGGGCGGGCGCCTAGCCCGCAGCCTCACTTCCGAATGAACCCGCTTTTTAACGAAAGCCCTCAGATCTAGGCTGGCCAGCGAGGGGAGGGGGGAGAGCCCTAATGGACTCATTTAATTATACAGTGACTTTAATCCTTCACTGGAATATTTCAGGAAAGATTTAATTTTGTTTTGCAGCTGACGTTCTTACGGCTATTAATCTCAATGGTGACCTTTGCCCCACAAGGCAAGTTATCGCATACCGTATTTTATGTCTGCTACTTTTTCTTATCTGCACGAAATCTAATTTTTATAAAATACTTTCATTTTGGCAAGTGTATGCTAATTGGCTTTTATATTTGTTAAGAAAAAATTTCGCATTTCGTCCTAAAGGTGGTGCGAGGGGGTTCACGTACATCGTGCCTAGTGGAACTTCTATGATCCTCCTTGAGGTCACACGTCTTACTTTTATCTTCTGCGTTTTTTCCACACGTTGTACAAGATCATCACCCGCCCCTCCACCTCCTTGACAGGTGTGTCCATGCGCTGCAGAACTGCGCAGTGACGATCGCTACGCCACTTAAAGGCGTATGGTCGGTGTATATTTGATTTTGTGTTATTAATATTCACTATGCTTTTAAGCAGAAAATAATCGTGAATGGGCCATAATCTGTGATTTTAGTACACGTTCATGTACATGCTGTTATATATAAATATGTATAATGATGCTTGATGTCAGTGATAGTAACGGATAGAGACTTGATACTTATGGCTTGGCGCTTCTTTCCCTGTTTGTGCTTTTCAGAGTACTAACTATTTATAACTGTTGGTTTTGGAAAGTTGGAGGAAGAGAGAGAGATTATATGACAAAGAGAAAAGGGGAATTTTAAAATTTGGATATCAAGAAAATTTATTCACAGTTTTGACCTGTTGATACTTCCTGCAGAAATGTTTTTATACATCCAAAAATGGGTAAATACGAAACCAATGGTTCGAGTTTTTATAAGTTAAGAAAAACGTGTGCTTTTGACAACTTTAAAGGCATTGCTTTTTCTTTTTGAGAAATAAACTTTCATTATGAAGATGTCCAAAAAGATGACGAGGGTGTTTGTTTCCCGGTTCGCGCCTATGTTTGCAGTAATCTTTGTGTTTCTCTTCTTGTAGTCTTGTATGCATGACTATGTGTGTGTTTGTGTTCGTGTGTTTTTCTGTGTGTGTGTGTTTATGATAACCTTGAACTAAACGATCTCTATTAGTGAAACTACAAAATGTGTTAAATGTATATTATCTCTGTATCAATAAAGCGTTCCACTGCATCTAGGCCTATATTTTTATCATTAAAAATTGGTATCGTCCCAATCAGAATCACTTTAATTCCGTAATGTTTTAAAGTCCCATCGACTCCCGGAGGAACAGAAACCGCTGTGGTACACACACAAGAGCACTCAAACATGTGTGCACCTATACACACGAAAATCGCACTGACATTCGCTTCTATATCAGTATTCACCTTTCTGTATCACATTTACTCTCTACCAGTCCAAATTTTATCATAAACGTACAAAGAAATTTTTCTCACAGTTCAAGCTGTTTTTGTTAGGTTGGGTACTGGAAGATGAAGAGACAAAGACATTTTACTCTCACCTCTATGGTAGCAATCATCTTTAATCATAACGTTCACTTCATTATCAGCCTTTACAGGAAATAAAACCCAAGCATTTGATTAAGTTTATTTCTCTTAAATATCACACATATCACAAAAAATCCTGTATCCGCTTTCTTACACATCTATTCACAACCCGGTACTCACTGCAATCTTCATCTGCCTCACTGGGATTTCACTGTATGTGTAAAATATTTGACCATGTCTAACCAATTGACCATGTCTAAGTATTTGACAAACACTTGGCCACTGAAACAATAAGCATGCTGCACCACTATCTACAGCTTGGGCGTGCATGAACGTGCTGATAATCATTCTGTCCGCATGCTGACGTCTTCACATCATAGTCATCCGGCATTTCACTTTCATTCAAGAACGCACGCTGTCACACGTTAGCACATCCGTTGACATGCAGTCAAAGATCTTGTTTATCCATACTATAACATTGCACATTATTATATAATCATATAATTTATAATAGCGCAGGCTCAAGCCATTGACGGCTTTGGGTTAGTGTCCGCACAGGTTATAAATTATAAATGCTATATCAAAATGAAAGCACACAGGTGATAACTCGTTGGAAGCATTTTTTTTAAAATACGTCATTTCCGTCTGACAGTCTCGCTGTGGCAAAGTAGGCCAGAGGTCCGAGTGGCACTCAAATGACCAACATTCGGAAGACTTCTCTGTTTCTCCGGGCGATAATCTTTTACAAGGGGCTAAATAAGCAAGACAAATAACTTTATGCTAAATAATGAGTTGTGTTTAGCATATGCATGAAGCCAATGTTTTCCAGTTCTTCCAGTTTGTCAGAGACACTGGCCTTGCCAAAAGAAATTATTGTCATCAGCAGGTGTACGGTGTCAGGTGTCGTTACCTGGTATGTGACGTCATCTGTAAGAGCGAGTTTTTCATCGTACATACGGAAACGTACTTTTTTTGTGGGGGAGGGGGAGGGGGAGAGACAACCAAGTGCGACACGTTGATACACAAGTTCATCAGCAAACGTGACGTCTCGACACGAAGCCTTAAGCCTTTAACATTTCCAGAAAGTCGTCAGCTTTTTGTTCGGCTTCCATTGTGTTGATGGCGGCGATCAGAGACCTTTGGTGGTTAAAGGGCATGTCCTTGGTGTTGGTCATAAACTTCTTCTCCAGGTCCTCGCGGCTAAGTGGGTGGCGCCAGTGTCCATAGGGAGTGTCGCATCTGTTTTTGAACACTTCACCGCTTTTCATTGTCACCTGAGCAGAGACAAGAAAATGAGATAACCAGCGGTTGTGGAAAAGCGGCTTAAGCTAAAGTGGCATCCAGTCTGGAAAAAAATCCAGTCTGTAAGCTAAAGTGGCATCCAGTCTGGAAAAAACCCAGTCTGTAAGCTAAAGTGACATCCAGTCTGGAAAAAAACCCAGTCTGTAAGCTAAAGTGACATCCAGTCTGGGAAAAAAACAGTTTGTAGGCCAAAAGGGTTTGGCTGGACACTCCGGCGAACTGTTTAAACGTAACGCATTTCTTACGCAAGTCATTATCATGTGCTTACAGTGTACATGTTTGCGTAAGATTATCGTCGATCTAATAGTGTAGCTTTAAAGAAAATTCAAGCCAGAACCACACACGATACACAAGCAGAAACACAGGAAACACAAGCAGAAACACAAGCAGAAACACAGGATACACCAGCAGAACAACACAGAACCACACAAGATACATGAGCAGATTATACGAACGAGGAGCACGAACGACATAACGATGCAACTCCACACACACGTATAGGCGACATACACACACACGTATAGACGACACACACACACACACCTGATCAATCAGCAAAGGATTATTCTAAAGACAAGTGTCAACAGCTGTTACATTTCTCTAAAGCCATTATTCGCCTCCACAGGTGAAGTATGTTCTCCTGTGTCCAGACAGGGCTGGGGGTGGGGGGGGCATTCACTGACCTCGACCTCCACGTACATGTCCTGGAAGGTTGGCACGTTGTCAGCTGGTGTCTCAATAGTCGTCTTGCGGAGCAGAGCGTGTAGCTGAGGCCGCCTCATGTAGCTCAGAACAAAGGAATCGGGAGTTACTTCCCCGTCTAGGAGGGCGCTACAAGCGTTAAACTGAAAGGAGTGTCTGGCTTCATCTGTTGTGCTGGGCAAGGGGCGATTGATGTACTGTAAGCACACAAGGAAAATAAACACGAACATGAGGATGAGCGCGATGATGTCAGCTCGTCGTAGCACGCACTTTGACTGGGAAATCAGTTCATGTTGTGGTACACGCAGTTTTTAATTTATTCTAATTGATCGTCTCTTCTGATCTGTGTGCGTGTATAGTCATGTGTTGACTATCTGTGTACGTGTACAGTCATGCGTAGACTATGTGCGTATATATAGTCACGCGTAGACTATCTATGTGTGTATATAGTCATGCGTTGACTATCTGTGCGCGTGTAAAGTCATGCGTTGACTTTCTGTTGACGTGTACAGTCATGCGTTGACTTTCTGTTTGCGTGTACAGTCATGCGTTGACTATCTGTGTGCGTGTATAGTCATGCGTTGACTTTCTGTTTGTGTGTACAGTCATGCGTTGACTATCTGTGTGCGTGTATAGTCATGCGTTGACTTTCTGTTTGCGTGTACAGTCATGCGTTGACTATCTGTGTGCGTGTATAGTCATGCGTTGACTTTCTGTGTGCGTGTAAGGTCATGCGTTGACTTTCTGTGTACGTGTACACTCATGCGTTGACTTTCTGTTTGCGTGTACAGTCATGCGTTGACTATCTGTGTACGTGTGCAGTCATGCGTTGACTTTCTGTTTGCGTGTACAGTCATGCGTTGACTATCTGTGTGCGTGTATAGTCATGCGTTGAGCGTGTGCGTGTATAGTCATGCGCTGACTGCGTGTGTGTATAGTCATGACTTGACTGTGTGCGTGCGTGCTTGAAGTAGTAGCGCCTATAATTAGAGAATAGTAACGCCAAACAATTATTGTCGGTGTCACACATCTCACAGGTTTGTATGAACCGTTGTCCCATGCAGCACACAAAGAACGACCGTACATGTACCACATAAAAGGACATGGGAGCGTGTAACGTATATCTCCATTTGCAAAACAGCAGTAACTTCAATCAGCTGTTAAACGCTTTATAATGTCATTAACGGCATGGTGCAACTAAACATCCCTTCCCTTCCCGACGTTCACGATCGGGGAGGTACCTTTGAGGGCGGTGCCCGGATGACGATGCGCTTGACGTCCTCAGGCCGGACGTGGCGGTAGGTGGAGCCACTAGCCAAGATGGCTTCTCGCAACCCCATCGTGGCATCGATAGTCCAGTGCATGCCCAGGTGAGCAGGAAAACGCTTGATGGCCACGTCCTGATAGACAGATGCACACATGGAGATGCACTGAGCGCTTTTGATGGTGACTTACTTAATTTTCCGACATCTACTTTAAAACCGAAACAGAAGCATATGTACGTGTTCATGTGTCGGGTTCAAATTCGATCAGTCGCTCGCTCCCTTCCTCCAGCCTTGCTACTTCCTTCGCTCCCTCGCTTGCTCGCTCCCTCGCTTGCTCGCTCGCTCGCCCACCCTCCCACCCCCACCCTACCCACCCAATTACGCGCTTGCTCACTCGCTCACTCATTCATGTAAAATACACACGTGCGCCAGCGCAAGCACACGCAATCACGTGCACAAATTTCCTTTCGAGTGGAACATCTTGGATTGCTGACATCCTGTGAGACAGGGTCTGGTCGTCGTGCCGTCCATACCTGAGAGTGAAGCATGAACTCCTTGTTAGTGCTGTGAGCGGCGAGGAAGTTCTCAGGGTCATAGTCGTGGTAAAAGGCGCCAAAGCCAGATTTCATGTCCAAGATGTCGTGATTCCCGCTCAGCCCGTAGGAGGCCATCAGTGCTGCCTCCATCCCAAATCTGCATGAGACGAGAAGTCGACGTCAGACTGTTAGTGCGTTCCATGTTACACACACTTTGTTGTTGTTTTGTTTTTTGTTTTTTGTTTTTGTTTTGTTTTTGTTTTTTTGGTTTGGTTTGGTTTGGTTTTTGTTTGAGGGGGGGGGGCATATCTTTGATAATTTTGCTGTTTGATCATTCTTGTTTCTTACATTATTCCTTGTTGGTAGTTGAGAGAAGAGCGTGTGAATTGTCTTCAGCTCGCGCTTAATAACACAACAATCCTCGACATCTTACAGATGGGGTCAATTGGATGAGTTTGATACAAGCGCTTAAACTGTTTGTGTGTGTGTGCGTGGTACGTTGACTTTTGTATTCGGACAGAAACTTATCCCGCAGCCAATTTGTGAATTATTGTAACTGTAATTCCACGCCGTTTAAGACACAAAGTAGAAAGCAGCTTTTTCTGACACCCGTGTTCCCGTGTTGTCCCGTGTTGTACCACTAACCTAGCGGCCTTCCCGGCATGCAGTGGCTTGGTCGGGGTCCCTGCGTTAGCCATAGGTGCACCAGCAAAGGACGTGGCGACAGCCAGCGCGTGTCTGACGGTGCTAGCCCCCGCCCCCAGCAGGCGGGCGCACCCTGCAGCACTGCCCATCACCCCCACCACAGCCGGAGGATGGAACCTGTCAGGAAAAACGTCTTCTTAATCTGGGGGCGCTCACACTGCAGGAATGGCTATGCGGGCTTGCTATCTTCATTTCCGCACATAAAATATTTTTTAAGTCACAAAGTTTGCTGGTCACTGTGAAAACTGTGGGCTTGTCAACAAACTGAGCTGTGTTTGAACCATAGCTTAAGACCAACGCATATCATATCGCTTTTTCACATAGCTTTGCTGATTTCAGAACTGGCTCACGTCTGGCTTCCCGTCTGTAATGCGAGGCAAATTCTGTGGTAACTAGCGATCTCTACCACTGTGGGTAACCAAATTTGACGGTTGTTTTGTGCTTTTGTGCTCACCTGTCAGGTATGGCACGCGCGCTGTCCGAACACCTGAGCAGAAGGCCTTGCACCTGAATGCCGACGTTGTAGGCCACAAGGATGTCTGCCAGGGTAGGGCGGTAGTCACCCGTCAGGCTCTCCGCCAAGGCCAGCACGGCGGGT
>SMGT01014454.1:258887-272701 GCA_004794575.1 Lanistes nyassanus
TTCTCTCTCCACCCCGCCCCCTCTCCACCCCTACCCTTCCCTACCCTTTCCTACCCACCTGGCGATTGGCTGCCCCTCTTTTTAACCCTGTTTACTCACTGTCCCTTAGTCATTTTCCTGCTGTCCAGCCTATGCGCCACATCTACTGAAGCTAAGTCTTTTTCTTCTGTCTTCGTTGTTGTCGTTTTTTCGTCGTTTTTGTGTCGTCCTGATGAAGGGGTAGTGCCCCGAAACATGTAGATTGTCTTTGTCTTTGTCATGTCTTAGCTTGGTCCAGTTCCCTTGTTTTAAATTCGTGAAGTTTGATCATCGCGAAGTAAAAAATGAGACATCGTGAAGTGCCTGAAGTGGTTTGAGCTCTTCCCTGCTTGCCCTGTGAAGCACGTAAAAGCTTCAATTCGTTGGAGCCAATGAAATGACGAGCTCTATTTCGGGGGTGTAAAAAGCGGAGCCAATCAAATGGCAAGCTCTGAGTCGGTCTTTGGCGGGGGAGGGGGGAAGGGGAAGATGGGACTGTTTCGGGAGGAGAGGGGGTATGATCTCCAGATTTCCAGGAAATAGGCAAGTTTTCTGGTGACGCTAAGAGATTAGCATATTTTATGCAAGACTGTATTTGATTGGCTCCACTGAATTGGAGGTTTTTCAAGCTCGTGTGAAGTCCGTAGCTCACTTCTCGGGATGTCTGTAACGCGCCCTGATTGACTGTAGCAAAACTCCGAGAGACAACATGCTTGCGTTTTGCATCGCGTAGATCTCTTCTTGCAGATATTCAACTGCAACTGCTACTGAGGTCAACAACGCAAAGGGAGCTGCGCAGTTTTCCTTACTTCGGCTGCTTCGGAAGATTTGAGCAGGACTTGCGCGACATTACAACATTAATCCTGGACATTACAACTTCCGCTGTCGGTGTTTCTCGGAAATCCGGACCTGTGCGTTTGCTGCTGCCGCCCTTTGGACAGCTGTGAGTCAGGCACTCAAAGCAAACGTTCTGTCCGGCATTTCTTGTCGAAAGGTCGCGGCCAGTCGGTACATACCAACACAAGACCCTTTGGGTTTCTCCGGCAACAATAGCCCTGCTCATACAGCTTTTTTTTAAAGTAGGTACGTCGCGGCTTTGTGTGTGTGTGTGTGTGAGTAGTGGTGGTGGGGGGTGTAACTAACAAACTCGTAACACTTTCAGGGCCCTTTGGTTCAAGAGAATATGAAACAAGGACATTAAACACTAGGTCTAAGCAAGTCCCTTTTCTTCAAAGTTACGCTCAATACGCTAGAACATTTTTTAAGTTCCAGACACGGACATTGTTTTGGAATCTGCGTTCACAGTCTTTTCATATTCCACAATATGACTGTACATACTTGACCTCTACCTTTAGTGGGGAATTACACGAAATTTTACAGTCGCTAGATTACCAAAATTTAGAAATTAAATAAAACTAAAAGATAACATTACACACAGCCAGATGACATGTGGGGGTTAGTTTCAACTCATCACAGGCACTGACCGATAGATATCAGGTATCGATATAGTGCTGTTACCTAATCCAAAACCACTAGTTAAATCATTCTTAGTTCAAAAGCGTCACAATACACGAAACTGGGATTATGCTTGGGTTATGATCCCAGGCTGTATTTTGAAGCGGTATCAAGTACTTACGTTGTAACGCCACATGTCCATAAGATCGTCCGCTGGTAGGCGTATCTGAAATCGCCTGAAGGTTCGAGTCCATTGCAGATGACTGGTGTCGGAAAGACATCAAACAGGCTGCAGACCCTTTGTGCAGGCCCCTCCCCATCATACCTGTCGCCTTGACAGACAATAAACTTTAGCTAGGAAGTCGATCGTCCAAATGTCTGGTTGCCTGCATGTCTGTGTGTGTGTGGGTGGGTACGTGCGTGCATGCATGCGCGCAAGCGGCAGACGGAATGATGAAAGGAAAAAAGTGGGGATGGAAGACAGGAGAGAGGTAAAAAAATCACGTAAAAATCCCAAGTATGTGTGTAAGTGATTTTTTTTTTAACCTCAAGCTATTTTCTGTTAGAGCTTTGTCAAAGACTAAAAGTTTGTGCGTGTAGGTCTTAACCACTCCTCTCTTACCTTGGTCACTTGCTGCATCATGTTGAAATATTTATGCCCGTACTAAGCCGAGTGGTGTTGCACCTTCCTAGCGTTGCACACTGTAATCCGAGGGTCAGGGAACAGTTGATCTGTCTCTGGCAGCGGGAGTCGGAAGCAAATGAAGTGCCAGTGGCTAGTTCAGCCATTTATGCTGGCCTCCGAACAATCCGATGTGGGCGCCTCGCCTTGAAGTTTGAGAGTATCCCGTGATTCAGTGCAGTTTGAGCCAGCCTGCATGATGTGGCCAAGTGCAGTCGATGCGGGTTTTCCGAAATCGTCTTTATGTCAGCAGGAAATCCTTCACTCCCATGATTTCTCGACTTATCGTCATCGCCACAAGCCTCTACAGCCGGGACAGCCAGTCTTTTGCGTCTTTTCTACCTCAGTGTCTGTCTGTCTGTCCGTCCGTCCGTCCGTCCGTCACAGATTCACTTACCTACTCACCTTTAAAAAACAGGTCCGTCCATCCATCCGTCCGTCCGCCCGCCCGTCCGCCCGCCCGTCCGTCCGCCTGTCCGTGGATCCTGCCGTTCTCCTGTCAGCTTCTTCCTCCATTTTTCGAGATGTAAACATGTTTTTGTCGTTACTGTAGCTGTTACTGTCATCTTCGTATGTATGACTGGACTCTGCACGCAAGCTCTGGTCTCGATTACATCCGAGACGATCGTTACTCGGTTGCAGTGTGTATGTGTGTGTTCCTACGTTTGCACGTGCACGCTGTCAGCCACTGTACAGTTCTTTATGCTCTTGCGTCCCACTTGTGCGCCATGGTCAGCGCTGGTGAAATGACTTTCATATGATGTCCGTCCTGTTCCCCCATGGAGAAATGGCCAATTAACCCCCAGACGTTGTTAGAGGCAGGTCACACTCCTGGCAGTAGTTTAAGAAGGAACATCTCTTAGCTACAACGCACCGTGTAAAACGGTGCTTAAATACATGTATTTATTTGAAAAAAATGTTTGAAAAATTGGTCATGCAAGCAGACTTCAAAGGAAATATGGATTCCCACGTGTGCTTTCAGCGTGGGAGGCACGCAATAAATGTGAAGTGTCTTTCAAGGGTGGAACTGATTTTAACAAAATTATTTAGACGTTATAGCTTGAGGAGCGGCCTCAGTGCTGTTAGGACAATTAAAAATTGCTAAAGTGCTCTGTGACAGGCACCAGTAAACCAAGTGAAAGTGAATTTCCCGCAACCTGTGGGTTTTCCCGAAGCTCTTTTCTTAGTGCCCAGGTCGTCTGAGTCACTATCGCCAGTGTCGGTGTCACTGGCATCTGTGATGCAGAACTTCACGCGTCGCGCTTGTGAAGTCAATCGTGACATTCTGTTTGCTGCATCTTCTTGCACAACCTGCCAAGGCTACGTTCACAACTATTGTATTGCTACATCGAGCTAAGTTTCTAACTGTTGTTCTTGCAAAGTTTACAAAGTTTACAAAGTTTACAAAGTTTACAAGCGACTTTCTTCCTGTATCTTCGTGTAGGTCTACAGATGTGCCAGCAAACTGTTTTACATATATCACTATTTATTCCGCAGTAATCAACACTGAGTTCTTCAGATTTTTAGGATCACATTTTTTTTAAAAGCTTGGGCCGAAGAAACTGTTTACTCCTGTCATGTACTTACTGAGAAAGAAAAATGGCTTTGTCGTCTGCACTAGATTCATGAAGCGAAACAAAAGAGATACACATGGGGGAAAAGCAAAGACTAAGATTCACTCCCTTCACTAGAACTAGCTGCAGCCAAACTTTGCTGCTGACACGGCCGAAAACAAATAAACGTTGTTTACAGATCGCGAGAGACCAGTAGTCGAACTTGTTGAAGACAAAGGAGTCAGGATGACCAAAGTCGGTGAACCTTTTGAGAGCGTGCGTCTATACAAAACGTTTCGCGCGTCTTTCCTGTTATTATGAAAGAGACTCTTAGACAAAAGATTTGAACCCAGAATAGTTCGGCGTAGGCAGAAGACAGGCGACGGGAGACCGGACTCCCAGGTGTAGCAGGTGTTGACTGTACTGCCTGCCTCCAGGTGAACACAACAGCAGGCGCAGCGGTTTTATACTTGCCCAGGTAAAGGCTAAAAGTTTCAGCCACACTATCGTAGCGCGGACACATAAGACCTTTTTCTGCGAAAAGCAGATAATTTTGAAGCTGCTCGAAGGTGGAGCCATTTCCTTGTTGGCGACAGTAGACTATTGAGTAGGTCACAAACGCACGCTTCCGGACATTATGTCATCGGGCGTTGTTTGCGCTGTAGTGAGCACATTACCCTTGAGCATTTGAAACTTCCCGGTTCATAAATGTTTCTGCGTGAGCTTCTCTTGACATCGCTGATTCTTGTATCCGACTTAAAAGACTGACGCTTGCACTGTTAATGATACTCCGACAATAGACAAGTCAACCCGCTTTGACCCAGAACATATGACTAATAAATAAATAGACTATTTGCGTTGAAACCGTCTAGCGAAAATGTACCGTGAAAACATTCAGTTTATAAACTCAATACATCAGACACGTAATTCACCACATAAGACAGTGAATACAGCAATGATTACATCAGGTATAGGATAATTCTTTCGCTGTGGTTTCAGCTCAAAGTCTGTAGTAAGGGCTGAAAGCATCTTTAATTAACAGAAATTAATTTCCGATCTTTCAACATCTTTCACTATCGTCTTGATATAACAGTACGCCTGAAATAGAGCTAGTCTTTAAACCAGTAAAAAAGCAGATAGCGTCAGCTTCTAGTCGACTTCGGAGACAGTGTTCAGTTTTCATGGCTTCTTCAGCAGTTGTCTTTTTGTAACTTTGATTAGGAGACTTCAGTCTAACACAAGCTTGGTGTTACAGTTCCATGAAACTTTTCCTGGTTATTCGCTTCTGCGCCGGTTGCAGGAGGAAAGTTCAGCCGGTTCCGGCTGGCCAGATCGAGGGGAACAGTGGAGACAAATGAACCCGAAGATTTGCGGTAGAGGGAAAGATTCCTGTTTTGTCTGTTCAAATTACTGAGGGAAAGATATCGAAACCAGGATTGCAAAATGGCACTGGTCGCTGCCACAAGTGATAGGATGATAGCTGGAAACATTTTACCAAAATAACTGTATTGTTCAGTCCTCTTTCAAAAAAATATATATAAACAAACAAAAGTTAATTTGAGAACAAAGTTAGAAGCGAATGTTGATTTTCGCACCTTAAAAATTAGTTTTGACAAAATTGTAGGTAAACGGTGTACATCATGGTTATGGCAGCTGGTTGTGGAAGACCCAGGTATCAGGGAAAATGCAAACACTGCAGCCTAGAGGAGGCGCGCGTGTGTGTTAGGGGTAGGGGAGATAAGGAGGCTGTGAACGGAAAGGTGGGCTGTGGCTACACTGTGCTGAGCCCCGATACTTGCCTTAGTCAAGAGAAGTCCTTAGTCCTTAGTCCTTAGTCCTCCCTCCCCTCCAACTCCTTGCTCTTTGCAGTCATGCGCAATCCCGCGATTCCGGATGTAAGTTCTGATTCTTTGCCCCTCCCCCCCCCCCAGGACACTAGTATCAAAAACCATAAAACTGGTGAGATTCACCTACTAGTGATCATGGGCTGTATTGTTTCTACGAATCACCGCAAAGTGCAAGCGCTTCCCATCCAAAGTCAACAGCAGCATGCGCTGTGTAGCATCACAGAGAATTATGTCTCAGTGTATGGTGGTAGTTAGCAGGTAATTCTAGAGAGACACTGCTTCCACGCTGAGCTGATTTCGCATTAATGGGGGGGGGGGTCCTATTACTAAACCATGCACTGAAAGAACCGCCAGACTGATCGCTGCAGTAAGATGGCCACAGCGGAGGGAAAGCCATGGAGTCTGCATAGTGTTAAACTCCAGGAAATAATCCTTGACCACTCGTTGAACTAGCAGCGTCCACATGCTAGTCGGCAGTTTTGTCTGAAAAGCTATTCAGCCCCCACCCCCCAACTCCCTCGAGTTATAATGAAGAAAAAGTGCCCGTCTTTTTCCCAGCTCTCCGGGATTTTCCTTCATAAGTGACAATATTAAGAAAATTCTGCCTGAGTGAATAAAGTCCTTGACAAAATCCCTCAAATCGCAATTATTTCAGTTTCTATTTGAAATGTACCCTTTTTCTTTCCATGACACAAAGTGACGTGACCTGACCCTCATGTACACAACCTAGAAGCCGCGTGGGTTGAAATCAAGGTTGACTTGAGATTGAACTAAGAGTTTACTAGTTGGCTGTTTCTATCGACTCCCTGACAAACCAGTTGTTTATTCGAAATCAATAACCGAAAACATGCGTAAAGCAATCAATAATGGCATAACATTTATTATTCTTGGTGTTTTAAATGGTGATTGGCTCACTAGACCATCCAAACAGTGTCTTGACATATTGAGAACTTATCGGCTACACCAAGTTGTAAATACACCAACTCCTATCACAGCAACCTCAAAAACCCGCATAGACCACATTACTGTTCAGTTTCCCGACCTTATTAAAACTGTAGTTCTGTGGCCATTCTACAGTAATCACAGTGCTCTATGTGCCACAATAAAACTTCTGTCGAACTTTTTGTCTTTTTCCTACATAGGACGACTACATAACTACAGCCTCGCAGTGCTGTCCACATTCGTCCCATTTCATGACAACACTGTCATGTGGCTTTATTTTGGGGGATCTTCCAACTTTCCTCAGAAACTTAATCATCGGCGTATGACGCAGGGAGCCGGATGCTGGCAAGTGGGACAGGGTGTCACCTCGTGCAGGGATTAAGTAGGTCAGCTGATAGCATCTCGTTAAGGTTCTCCATCGTGCGTGGAGTTATGGCGTTTCTGGTGGTAGGGTTTCGAACTTAAGTCTAATTCCAGGTTAGAGGGAGGGGCGTGCTACAGCTCAATGGATGCGGCCGTATGTCCTCTCTTCCCCGTCAACCCTCGCCAAAACACTAGCCCACGTGCACACACGCGCACTCACCAATTTTGACATGCCTGAAAGCACTTCTACACTTATCTACGTATCATGGAATTGCTTAAGCTTTTGTTTTAAGATTTCAGGTCATTTATTTTGCACGTAAACACCAAGTGTAAATGAAAAGAAGCAAGACAAAGGGAGACAAGCACCTGAAAGCACTAGTAGGTCGTAGGTCAGCTGGGATAGGGTAACAGCGACGAGGCATTGGTAAAGCCATTACCCCGTGGTAAAGTGCTCAATCTGTGGATAATGACTATAGTTCAGCTGTCTGCTACCAGTTAACTTGTCAAAACAAGACAAATCTGCTGCTGCAATGTCAGCAGTCGGAATTCTTAGGATAGGGGAGAATACCTCGACAGAGGACAGAGTATTTTAGTGCAGAAGACGCAGATTTTTAGCGGACGAATGAAGGACAAGTGAATAAAATGACCGAATAAACAAAATAGAAGCGAGAACCCCATGTTCCCAACTCTGTTACCACTGATAAACGAAAGGAACAGAAGAAGAAACCATAGAGTTACATTTGAAACATCGATCTCTGCGTGGAGTAGGAAGGTTCGGATTTACATCAAAGCTGCATGTAGTTTGGAAATTACTTGACACAACTAATTCATTAACTAACTAGTTATGAAGGCAGAACGAAAGTAAAAAAGGAAAGAAAACACAAAGAAAGAATGAAAACAAACAAAAGAAAGGGAGTGAAGAAAAGAAAAAGGACAAAAAACAAGAAGAGAGAAGAGAAGATAACAAAAGAAAGAAAATCATCCCCAAACCCAGCCATCTTCCATTCCAGAAAGCAATCACATTCAAGGTACGAGATCCGAAAAACAAACTTTAAGACAATCGGCGAGCTGACTAGATTTCAAGAACTGTTTTCCCCGAGGCTTTAAAGATCTAAGCAACTCAGTACACGGCCAGGTATCAAAGTCTTTGAAATGTCTTTAGAAAGTCCTTCATTCAGCTCTGCTAGATCTCCTGCCAGAGGTTTTTATTCAGCTTCACATAATTTGTCTGCTCACTGTGAAGTCAACATCTTTGACGCTATCTCAATATATTTCAAATAGCATTTATTTACTTGTTTATTTACTTATTTATTTTCGTCTACCCAGTTCGTCCAGATGTAGTATTTCCCTTTTGTATTACCACATCCTAACCTCCAGCCTCCCACCATTCACCTACTCTCTGGGTGAAAATCAATCTCGTGGATTCCCACGGTATCTGGCGAAAAAGATAATCCCAGGCAAGGGTGGCTCGATCACGCATGAGACAGAAAGTCCATTTGTCCCCCTGCGCGCCCTTTAGCAGGAAAACACAGAGGAACGATCTAGTCACAAAAGTCCAGTTTACTTTCTTTTCTTCTAGCCCTGATGTGTCACTCTCCATCAGCCACTTGCTACAGAGGCAGTCTTCCTGTTTCTCCGTAAATGTTATCACGAGGCTTGTGCGAGCTTCCTGCTAACAGAGCAGTATATATATATTCTATTAGATCAGTCTGGCGATGCAAGCTGTTCGGTCTATTTCGGTCTGCGCCATCAACCAGAACAGATTTCACGCTGTGCTCACACTCGGATCAAGCGGGAACCAACAACTTGACACCATGCCTGCGGGGAACAAAGACGTGGCTAAATTCTTTGACGAGAACGGCTACATCAGCCCTATCGACGTCCTCAACGTTGAGGAGGCGAAAGAACTGTGGGCAAACTTTAACAAGTTTGAGGAAGACCTTGGTGAGACATCTTGACAGAAGGTTCTTTAGGTATCTGTGTCCGTCGTAAACGGAACATTTTGTGACAAGATTTTACAAGCATACGTTTTTTACATGAGACATCTTGTGACAAGATGATACAACTATCTGTTTTAAATGAGACATCTTGTGACACGATGATAGATGATACAAGTATCTGTTTTAAATGAGACATCTTGTGACAAGATGAGACAAGTATCTGTTTTAAATGAGACATCTTATGACAAGATGATACAAGTATCTGTTTTAAATGAGACATCTTGTGCCAAGATGAGACAAGTATCTGTTTTAAATGAGACATCTTATGACAAGATGAGACAAGTATCTGTTTTAAATGAGACATCTTATGACAAGATGAGACAAGTATCTGTTTTAAATGAGACATTTTATGACAAGATGAGACAAGTATCTGTTTTAAATGAGACATCTTGTGACAAGATGAGACAAGTATCTGTTTTAAATGAGACATCTTATGACAAGATGAGACAAGTATCTGTTTTAAATGAGACATCTTATGACAAGATGATACAAGTATCTGTCTTAAATGAGACATCTTGTGACAAGATGATACAAATATCTGTGCATGTTTTAATTGAAACATCAACACAAGATGAAATGATGTATTTAAATGTGCCTTTTTTTTTAACTGAGACATCTTGAAAACGATGGTGCAAGTATATTTTGATGTTCACTGAGCCAGTTCTATATAAGCTGGTTTAGGTATATGTGTACCTTTTGGGCGGTCTGGTTAGCTCAGTTGGTAGGGCTGCGGACTAAAAGATGGAAGGTTGCTGGTTCGAATCCTGGTGTGGCAAAGGATTATTTCCTGGAGTTGAACATTGTGCAAACTCCATTCAAGCCATTTCCCCGCACATTAAACTGCCTGTCCGCACTGGCCATCTTACTGCAGCCATCAGTCTGTTAATTGGTTCTTTCAGTGGATAGTTTAGTAATAGGACCCCATCCCCCATAGCGCGAAATCACCGCGAGGTGGAAGCACTGTCTCTCTAAGCCACCACCACCACCACCACCCCCACCACCACCACCACCACCACCACCACTACCACCACCACTGTGTACCTCTTTTACTTGTGACATCGACTTAAGACGATACTTTTTCCGTTGTTTTGGGCGTTTCCTCGTGCTTGCTTACTTAGTGTTATAGACGAGACTTCAGCTCGGACAGAACAAGGTTGTTTCTTTTGCTAAGGTGGCATAGTCCCGTGTTTTTTATGTTAATGTTTCTCTTGATGGCTGTCTTCTGTCCCTTTACATTGATTGATGTGACTTCTCTCTAACACTTCTTTAGCAAACTTGTGTAACGCGTGACAACGTAGCCTCTGACTTGTTACTGAGCCTGACTCTGGGAAGACTTGATCCATGGATGTTCTCATGGTGCCTGCTTGGCGACTGTTGTTTGTGCACAGGGCAAGAAAACGCGCAGTACTCGCTACACAACGTTCACATGGAGCATCCCTGGGTTCTGCGCGTGGCCACGCATCCCCGCCTCCTGGCCCCACTGAGGGCCATCTTGGGCCCCAACATCCTGCTCCTGGACTCCCGCTTTATCTGCAAGTACCCGACCCCTGAAGACAAGGACGCCTTCGTGGCATGGCACCAGGATGTCCGGTGAGTCACGTGGACTGTGACGTCAGACGTAGCTCTTCGTGCCGGTGACACAGATGGCAGTCACATCATTAACATTCTCTGTCCTGACCTACAGTGAGCAGAAATTTTAGTAGCAAATGAACAAAAAAAAAGGAGACGATGATGATGATGATGATGATGATGATGATGATGATGATGATGATGATGATGATGATGATGATGATGATGATGATGATGATGATGATGATGATGATGTTTTAGGTACTGGGGTGTTGACGGAGACGTGGTCAGCGTGTGGCTGGCTGTGGACGATGCGGACGTGGACAATGGCTGCATGCACGTCATTCCGGGTCAGTGGTTATCGACACAAGGCTCGTCTGGTGTCTGGATATTTCTGATGTCCGGATAGTAAACTCTGGTGTCTGGATAGTAAAGTCTGATGTCCGGATAGTACAGTCTGGTGTCTGGATGGTACAGTCTGGTGTCCGGATAGTACAGTCTGGTGTCTGGATAGTACAGTCTGGCGTCCGGATAGTACAGTCTGGTGTCTGGATAGTTCTGATGTCCAGATAGTACAGTCTGGTTTTTGGATAGTTCTGAGGTCCGGATAGTACAGTCTGCTGCCTGGATAGTACAATCTAACGATAAACATAAACCAGACTAATGTGTTATAGTACCACATCATGGATTTTGTCTTATTTATTTTCAGGGGAGAAGGTCATTATGATGATATTTGTACGGATTTTTTTATTGATCATTCTAATACGACGTGCTTCTAAATAATATTTTTATAGCCATAGCAACAAACTAGCTAAACCCAAGAACTTAAGAATATATTTCGTGACTTCATTGCCCATTTGTCATTATTTTCGCAATTTACCAAGTAAAGTCTGGGCTGTGATTAGTTCAGAAAGAATTAACAGAAGTGGAAGAAAGAGGCCTAAACCTGATCCTCTGGCCGCTGTCTGACTGTTCTGAGCGTTCATCTTTCGCCCAGGTTCGCACAAGATCGGCATTCTGAAGCACGACAGTTCGGACAAGGACGGCAACCTGTTGAGCTCTAACCAGGCCATCCCCTTGGACCTGTTCGACGTCAGCAAGTCTAAGCCCTGCCCTCTAAAGGTAAGGCGTCAGCTTCAAAAGACGATTCGCCCACTTCTGCCGTTGTTTCATTTCTTGTCTTTGCCAGCTTTCTGGGAGACTTCTGTTTGTCTTTTGGCAGATCTCTAGCGCCATCTAGGAAATAATCGCCCTTGCGAACCCAAATAACTGTTCGTTACTGTCGGGGAAGGGAAAAGGAGGAAGCTTCCAGTAAAACGGGAAAGGCATGTTGTGAAACTGTTCACACGACAAGCGCAGGTGGCGTTGTGTCAGAGGGCGCTGCGCACGTTTGACTGACATGCAATGACCTAAATGATGGACAATATTCACACTAATCATCGTGAGTTCTAGGACGTACCTTGGGGCAGTGAGCATGTTCCCGATGCGTCTGTCTGCAGGCTGGACAGATGTCGCTGCACCACGGCCATCTGGTGCACGGCAGCGAGACCAACCGCTCGTCACGCCGTCGCTGTGGCTACGTCATCCGCTACATCGCCAACACCACCCGCCCTACCGACGACCCCGATCGCCCGCGCAAGTTCCCCGCCACGGTGCTGGTGTCGGGAACTGACGACCTCAAGAACTTCGAGGATCACGCGCCGACGTGGTACGACTGGCGCCTTTAGGTCACGTGACGACAGGGTGCATCCTGAAATAGTTTTGACGTTGGAAATGTAGCGCTGCGTTCCCAGAAGTGAGAAACATGGGTGTGCGGTTAAGATGTATAGGTTTGGACACGCATTTTAATGAGATACTTTTTGTTTTTGGTGCGTACTAACATACTGTAATTTATACATTAAAAATGTTTCACTTCTGCGAATTTTGTATCAGTGTATTCGTTCTTATTGTCGCCAGCCTAAATTTTGTAAAAGGACAACTTTGTTTTGGTCTTCTGTAGCCACACCTTATACAAATGTACAATATGCGTTTGTCATAACAATCGGACTTGTGACTGGGGGGGTATTTCGTGATATGTCTACGTTGCTGAAAGCTGAGCAGCCCTGACCAGTGCTTACATGTGACTCCATCCGCCTTGTACATGTAATTATAGGGTGACAATTTGCTCGTAGGTTAGTCGCTTGCTCGTTTTATGCTCGTGTTATTAAATGTGAGCTTGCCTCAGATAAAACTGTTCGAAAAAAAATTATAAATTATTTTTTAAGATTTGTCTTATCTTGAATGTTGCGTGAGCATGTGTGTGTCGCTGTCTTTCCGCCCGTCGCTAGGTCGGTAGCGCACACGCACGCACATACGTGCACACACACGCGCAGCCACGCACGCGCGCATGCACACACACACACGTACGCACGCGCGCGCGCGTATCTTCGGTCAGAGGTAGCAGCAGGCTGTAAATGAGAGGGAAGCTATCCCAACATGAACACGAAAGCCAGAGTTGTCTCCATCTATCCTGTGAGGCGTTCCTCATTTTTGCTAGACATAGAAGATGCTTGTTCTCTTGTATATCTTTTTCCAAATCCGGCTAAGTAAAAACTTAGTAATCCATAAAATAGTGAACACTGTAATCTAGTCACAATCTACAGCTTCTCTGAGTTTCAAAAAAGGCTTTGCTCTCACATCTTGCTTTTTTTTTTAAAGGTAGGCTATTGTACCAGCAACGTCCTTTAGGATCTGGCTGCAGGCAATGAACTACTTATTTACTGTGTGTATTTTTTTTTGGGGGGGGGAGAGCTTAAACAGCTTCGCGAATTGCAGTAAAAAAAAGCATGACGTTTGCTGATATATAAAAATCTTCTCGCCCTATTCAACACTGTAAGTGCCTGAGCGCGTGGTTGCGCGGGCCCAAGCATCAGTTTTATAACATACCTGAAAGTAGGATACTAATTAATGGGGTGGTATACGAGCCTTACATTGAGGAGAAACGAAACGAAACGAAAACTTTATTGTCTCTGGCCACATGGCCTTTACAATGGGGGCATGAGCATGATACATAGCCAGTAATTTCATAATAAATGATACGACGACTGTGGTAAATATTTACGTCCATGAAAGTTCTAATTCATTTCGGCGCTTAAAACTATGATAAAGATATCTGGCTAAATTAGCAGAGCTACGGAAATCTTGGATCAGACGAGACAGGGTAAAATGTGAAGGATATAATGTATACTTGCATGGAAGGTATCTTGATCTCAAATCATTTAAATGGACACAGTTAAAAAGGAAATGAAATTCTTCGTCTAATTCTGTTTTGCACAAAGGGCAGTGTAATTCTTGTGGTGGGACTATTTTGTACCTGTTTGTATGGGTTTTAAGAGCTGAAATGCCC
>SMGT01014454.1:273392-285461 GCA_004794575.1 Lanistes nyassanus
CCCTTTCTAAAAACCATAATGTTTGATTTTTCTAAATTAACGACAAGGTCTAGTTCTTTTGCACTTTGGTTAAGCACTTTCAGCTGATTTTTTAGACCGATGGCTGTGTCGGCCAACAGTATAATGTCATCAGCAAATAAGAGGATAAATAGTTCTATGAGATCAGGGTGAAGTTGGACTCCATGCTTACCGTTCCTAACTATGTCTTTTGCCACTTCATTTATAAGCAGTGAGAACAATATCGGACTGGTTGTCTCCCCTTGTTTTAAGCCCTTGGGACACTCGAATAACTCGGACAGATCAGATTTGGAACGTACGCGTGCTCTCACCACTTTATAGATACTTTTAACTGCGTGATACATTTTACCCCGGATTCCTGTTTCTTGAAGAACATGCCATAATTTTGAACGCGCGACGGAGTCAAAGGCTCTCTGGAAGTCTATAAACGCAACGTAAAGCTTCTTATTATTCCGTAAAGCCGCCGGTCCCGATGGCGTAATACCTGAGTTATTAAAATACGGTTCTGACACAATCCTCCCTTTCCTTGTAGAGCTGTTTAATTATATGTTCTCTACCGGCCAATTTCCAGAGGCTTGGTCAGAAGCGATCATACACCCGCTATTCAAAAAAGGAAATGCGAATGATCCAAGTAACTACAGAGGTATTTCTCTTCTTAATATCTGCAGCAAGCTGTATACATTTATTTTGAATAAACGGCTAACTGATTGGGTTGAAGAGTCAAACGCAGTTGGAGAAATGCAAGCCGGATTCAGGAAGGATCATTCCACAATAGATCATATCTTTACATTGTTTGCAATGATTCAGCACCATCTTTTATCTACATTGAGGAGAGTGATGATGATAGAACACCAAGTTTCCCTTCACCTGCACGACCCCGCGTAACAGTTTCACATCACCTGTTCTCCCAGACATTTAAGCTGCTTGCCCACGCAGGCTACCTGCCTGTCGTGCCACATTTCTGCCATTTGAAATAGCTTTGGATGCCAGTTTCGCACAGGATCTTAACAGTTTTTTTTTTAAATATCAAAAATCGCACTGCTGTCTTGTCTCGTTAACAATTTTCCCATTTCCCCATTTTTATCTCTACACGGCCATTCTCAGTCTCATTAACAACCACCCGGCTTCGCTGTGCAGAACACCCACACACTGTCTTGTTAACGATCCTCCGGTGCTAGCTCTGTCCCCGCAGTCTATTTTTATGCCGAGCACCCCCCTCCTCCCGCGATCAGGGTTCAGTCGCACTGTTCAGCTGAAGACTGATCTCGCCAAATATAGCCTCAGTGACGTCACTGCTTCTCTTTTCGTCTCAGCTGGCGTCATTAATTACATCTTTTTTGGGGGTTGGAACATATTCTATTAAAACTGTCTTCCAATCAGTTTCCGACTGCTTTTTGGTTTCACAGGTTGTTGTCGTAGAATAGAGAGCTGGTGCAAAGTTCTAAATCTCTTAAAGTCCTTGGCTGTATCTTTGTTTCTTTTTGTTTGGTAGTTTGGGTTTTGTTTGTTTGTTTGTCTGCTTGCTTGCTTAAGAGGATATGCATGTCCGGAGGTAATGCTTGATATTTTCATCGCCGTGCACATACATCTTTAGAGGAAGTTCATTTCATCTCTTTACAGATCTATAAATTCACTTTGGTCTAAAGATTATTCATGTCTTTATACAGACATTGAAGTCAACAATTCTTTTCAGATAATGGACTTCACTTGTCTCCCTTGGTTGTTCTTGACTGTAATTCCCTTACACACCTAAAATCCGCAATAACTAAGAACCCCCAAGGTGGCTTGTCACCAGGTACAGGAGAATATACCACATGGGGGCACTGAGGCTGCGAAAGTTACTAGCGACGCTAGCGGCAAAAACAGCCATTATCAGGTAGTCTCCCTTTGACATCCCCTGCTGCTCAGTAACCTCTTAACGCAGTTTGTGACCGGAAGTTCTTCCTCCGCTGCCTGGACGCTAGGAATTAGCTTGTTCTGCATCGACCATATGGATCACAAAGAGACTTTAAGTAATTTTTTTTAAAGGAGCGAAAACCTGTCATGTACATGACGTATGTCCCTATCTGAGGAGCTTAACTCGTTGCAAAGCAGTTCGTCATCGTCAAAAATGTTTCTCAAAGTCGTCAGCGCAGACTCTAACCGTTTCTGATTAAAGGCTCGTCTTAGAATAACTGAGAAGCGCAGGCAGGAACAGAACAATCAGTCAACTTTGTGTAATTCTATCGGTTGATCATCCCTCCCACCCACACACACACACATCGTCCCTAACCCAGAACGTATAACGCAGAACAGAACGGACGACAACACACCACACCACAACACATAGCAACACAGCACAGCACAACACAACACAGAAAAAAAGCCAAACGTACAAGTAGGGAGAAAGAGCTATATGTATATTAATATAGAGCTGTACAGGTTCTGTTTTATATATTGCATGATAGGACGATCACTCGATCGCTGAAGGCTGTAACCCACACTGGGCTTTCCACTAATGACGTTATCTCGTCCCAGATGCCGTCTTTAATGAAGTAAGCGGGCACTCATTCACTCCCACACAATGCCCAAATCCGCATGTGCCAATCAAAACGCATGAACACGCATCACACGCATGCACACGCATGCACAAAGGCACGCGTTCTGCTCTTGGCACACAAAGCCATACAGAGTGGGGGATATGATGGAGATGGCTGGGTAGTCAGTAGAGCGGTGCATGGGAGCAATGGTGAAAAAAAAAAAATAGACGAAGTGTCTCCGGTCCCAATGGGATTTTGCTTCGTCAAAATGAAGTTGTCTTGAGTTAAGAGAAGAATGTTCATTTCAGTCTGGGTTAGAGGAAGCTGCCGAGCACAAACCAAGCTCTCAAACAAACTGGTTGAAGTCTTAGTGAATTCGACCGTGTGAAAGCAGCTTGAGTTAACGACTCGTGGACACAGCTCTCAAACAACGTGGGTATTTTGACCTTAGGTCTGCTGACCCTTGACATCTTCCTCAACTGAACTACGGCTGACACGCCTCCAAGACCCAAACAAAATCAATGACTTGCTGGAATCATTTCAGCGTGACCCATAGGTAATACACATTTCCTGTTTCCTCTGCTTGAGATTGCGTCTTGGCATGTTTGTTACAGAGAGAAGAGAACATGACGGTCCAGTCACGTCCATGCCAAGCTGGTTTGAAAGCCTGCTCTATCAGACAACGATTTGGTTTGTGTGAGAACGTTTTTGTGTTTTCGAATTCGCCCAGCACAAATCTGACAACTTCCCCATTTTTCATCCTGAATTGCTCAAATTTCAGTTGTAGGAGATTGAGGTGGTGACACTGAGATGATCGCACCTGATCTCAGTCTGGAAACAATACAATTACACTGGACCACAAAAAGAAATGATACGTGAGCCATCGCCGCCATTCGTCTTCCGAAAGAGGATCAACAAGCATATTTTTTAAATCCTGAAATCCTGGAAAGTTTAAATCCTGGAAAGTTTAAATCCCGGAAAGTTTGATTGTTTATGTCTGGTCTACGCCTACAAAGAGGAGACGCTACACAAACAGCAGAGGGTTACTCACGGGCACTCACTGTGCGGTGAGTTCTCTCGTCATGATGGGCTCTACACACCAGCTAGTAATTAACTCATTGTCTCGTGGGTGGCAGGAGGTGCATATTTAATAAGGGATTCTTGCGGTTTGCAGACTGCACACACGCTGTAATGAGTCCTTGTGACTTGCAATTATCACACAGATTGTAATGGGTTCTTGTGACTTTCTGACTGCACACACATTGTAATGATCGAGTCCTTGTGACTTGCGGACTGCACACACACACATTGTAATGGATCCTCGTGACTTATATAGGGACAGCACACACACATGGGTTCTTGTCGCTTGCAATTAACAAACACATTATAATGGGTTCTTGAGGGATGCAAACAGAACATGCTTTGTAACGGCTTCCTGAGGGTTGCAGTAATCTCCAATATGTAACAACAGGGGCCAACAGTGACGTCAGTTTGTTGAGCTCGCACCTGGTGACACATACCAGGCCACAGAGATGTAAAACGGACCACAGCTGTTCTCGAGAGCCCAAACGTCAGACGATGTGAAAACTGTAGGGTGAGTGGCGACAGGAGCCCAATATAACGGGTTCGCCGAGGATGGATTTACGCCTACAAATGTTTGTCACGCGCCCACAAAGACGATTGTAAGGTCTCCGTGGTCGTACTGAAATAACTGTTGAGGACATTTAGGCTAGGATCCTATGAGACCGCTGTCTTTATACATGTGGGGGATAAAACTGAAACTTCGAAAGTGAGTTTTTACTCTTCTGTTTCTCCGTCCTTCCCCCCCCCAACCCCCATTCCACCTTCCATTCCTCTTTTTCTGTGGTGTTTAGTTCATTTTGTAGCCTCTTCTAATAAACCTATTACACATTCCCAAAAACATTTTGGACTCACATACAAGCGCGTGCCCACACACACACACACACCATCCTAGCCCTGCAGTACGAGAAAAAAATGATACAAACTAGAAAATCGATATCGGTTAGCCTGTGATTCCAGCACCAGGCGGCTGTCTGTATCGTGCGGGAGGCTTGGCAGTATTGAGCCGTCTCCACAGACTGTTTGTTCGGCGTCCTCTGTGCTCTCTCCGCCCACACGCAGACTCCAGCAGCTGCAGGGCACGGCACGGCACAGCACCACGTACGTGCCGCATAGGCCAGAGCTGCGTTACGTCATAAACGAGAACTCGTGCGTCTCCAACTAGGTCATCGGCAATCAGGGGCCTCCACCAACCGCCCCGTGATTTGGTCCGGCTGCCAGCAAGTCTGCAGGCGAAGAACCATCAACAGACTGGGACCAGTCTACGCTCACAGCCCTTGCCATCACTGGACTCTGGCATCATGACACTCTCTGGCCGCAGCCAGTAGCGGACGCAACCTTCCGAAGGTAAGGCCGATGTGTATGCTGCACAGTGTGCTGTGGTCCTTAACCTAGCGACTACACGTAGTCTACGTGTACTGTTTACCACGCAGTGATGCCAGCGGTGGTGGAACTGATGTGCTGCTATATTTCTTTAAACTCCTCCTTTCTCCCATTGAACTCAAGTTGTTTTGACTTAATTTCTCGTGTGGTAAGTACGCTGTCATGTGTCTTATACGATCAGTGAGTTGTTTTCATTCTTCTGCTGAGAGCAGAGCTATATTTCTTTGGTGGGTAGTGCAGTATCATGTTTCTTCTGCAATAAGTGTGGAATCATTTTTTAATTAAACAAGTGACTGCTGCTTGGAATGTGAAATGGGGTAAAAACAAGGAAACTGGGTCAAGCTAAATACTGCCAAACAAAGTTAACCTTTCGAGCATTATCCGTTCTTCAAGACAAACCACACAACACCCATGTACAGCTGTTTTGTTCTGAATAAATTGTCATACCTTGAAGAGTTGACTTTGTCTGTTTGATAGTATTTAGCTTGACCCAGTTTCCTTGTTGTTACCACATGAAGATATGCTTCTTGTGTGGTATTAAGCGAGTTGATTTTATATGACTTTGCCTCCCATCCCCAACCCCTTTTAGCACGGTTATTTTTGCTTGCATTTCAGATGTGCATGGTGGTATCTCAAAGACTCTTTAGTTCTGGTTTAACAACTCAAACATGCGCGTATGCTACTTTTGCTATTAACAGTTTTAAACAGTTATTTGTTTTATAATTAGACGATTTAAGGCGTTGGCACAAGAGGCAGGTGTACGATCTGTGTTTTGTTTGCCCTTCCGTGGGCAGCAACAAATAATATGCATCGTCAGTGTGAACTTTGCACCCCTCCCCACTCTCTGAAGTAAGAATAAGGTGGTCAGTGTACGGCAGCTCTCGAACTCTGCTGCCAACAGACTTGAGATTACAGAAAATCACGTTGGTTGTCACTGGGAGGTTGAACAAATCGAACGTCAGGGTTGCGTGGTGTAGACAGCAGTGCGTGTCCAACTTAATTCAGCGCACTCCAGATTAGACGACTCTTAAAGTTCAGTCTGGCATGGAGATCAGCCATGCGTGCAGCGCCTTTGAGTCTCCGCTCATCCTGCGTGACGGGCCGGGCTTCACCTTCTGCTCCAATCAGTGGCGCCGACTTGTATTGACGAAAGTGCAGATTTTTCGATCATGGAAACCAGACGACAGCCTACAAGGAGTTTTCCATCGGACAGAAAGTCTCAGAACTTTTTTATTAATCCGGGGAAGCACTACCACCAACTGATAGAGTGACTCCTACTTCTATTGACCATCTGACCAAGTGAGGCGGCTACCGGACATTTAATAAAACTAATCCAGTGGCGTGACTACTACTGACACCAGCTATTTACATGAAACCACTGCGTACAGCCACTGCAAAAACACCAGGGCTGGCTTCCATGAGCGTTCGTAGCTGCTCTTCTGGTCATAAGAGCGGCCGTAAAGCCCATTCGCCCTGTGCATTTTAAGTACGCCTTTACGTATGAGCAGGGGATAGGAACGCTCATGCAAGCCAGCCTTGGGGTGGAATGCATGGGTACTGGTATCTGCCCTTCCTGTCATAACACCGGTCATGAGGTCGTCTTTACTTATGAACAGAAAATGCAAACGCTCACTCAACCCAGCCCCACTGTTTTGCAGGCTGGCGGTCCATTCTAGTCCAGTCCATTTCTGTCCTGTCCTGCCCACTGAAATCCAGTCTGGCCCACTCCTTTTCCATCCAGTCGAATTTCTATCAGTGAGTTTCACAAAAATCTGTACCTGAATTAAGTTCGATCCAATTTTGTCGAACTTCAATTCTACAAGTTTGTTGCAAATGGGTTGGACTTTCTTGAACCGTTTCCATTTAGCTTAGTTAAACTATGTATACACGACAGCCAAGCGACAGTTTTGCTAATGATTGTGAAGATGACATATCCGTGTGTTGCTACCCACGGACTAGAAATCCGAGGTTCATTCCCATATGTTGGTGGGGTGTTGGCAGCGTATCCTCGTGTATAATGCTAAGCCCCTTCAAGGGCTGTTGTCCTATACAAGATACAAAGCATCACCTTAGACAGCCCCACAGACTCCTGATGGCATTCCTGTTTCGCTCTGGCACTTCTCTAGACTGTGAACGACAGTGCTGTCCCCCTGACGAAAGATTGTCTTCTCACTGACCTCATTGCTCCCTCAATAGTCTGTACAATAGAAGAGGCCCCTGTACTTCGTTAATCTTTTGATGTAGCTATGAGTTCTTCACTGCGTCCTATCTGGTAACAACAGTCTCCATTGCCGTGCTGCTCATATATCTTTGCCAAAACCTTCACGTCACTGAGGATAGGTAGGGGATCACAATGAAATCATACAAATTAACTCGTGATGTGGCACTAAAACTCAGCCCTTTACCTCCACTCACCACCACTCACAGACGAGTTGGAACTTAACTTTTCATTGCAGACCGCTTGCCTTCCTCTTTTTTTTTTGAAGACAAGTTACAGCTGTCTTCATATTTCGTGATTTCTCCGTGATAGTTTAGCACATGTACTTTACACGGCAGTGCATAACGTATCAGTGTAGACGTATACACAATCATTCAATGAGTCTTGCTTCTTCTGCAAAGGTTCAACAATAACCCCAGCAGGTTAACATAGCATCCATGGAGACGCATCTCTTGACATGAGCCACATTGTTGAGCTAAACAAAGGTCAATCCAACAGGAAAATCTTACCAACAGGTACCAATGCCTATTGCAAAGACTGCCACATCAGCACACGCAGCGAAGATGTTAGCAGAAAGCAAAAACTAGCAAAATTTATAGCGAAGTGGAAAATTAGCAACAGTTAAGTAATTTAGGTAATTTTAGCCGGACAGTGCTTCCACCTCGCGGTGATTTCGCACTATTGGGGATGGGATCCTATTGATAAACGATGCAGCATGCACCAGACTGATAGCTGCAGTAAGATGTCCTGTGCGAAGAGGCAGTTTTGTGTTGGAAAGGTCAGATAGAGTCTGCACAATGTTTAAATCCAGGAAATAATCCTAGACCACTCTTGGATTCAAACCAGCAAAATCCACACTCTAGTCCGCCCCTGCACCTGCACCTGCAGAGCTATCCAGGACCCCTTATTACACAAGCGTAATGTTTATACAATTCAGAATGTACCCCTCTCACACAACACCCAGTTACTTGGACACTCCATGCATAACATTGAATGGACAACGAGGACAGACAAGCCACCATGCCTCTGTGCCTACAAGGATCTCTAGTATGTTCCTTTTTGTTAGTTTATGTTATTTTTGTTTTTCCTCATTGAATACGTCGTTCCCCGATAAAGATTTCTACAATGTGCAAAATTTCTTGAATTTAATATAAGTGTAACTCTCTTTATGTTTAAATCTTCAGTAAGTTCATATTTTTACCGCAAATTCATATTCGTATTCATATTCATATTCATATTCATATTCATATTCATATTCATATTCATATTCGTATTCATATTCATATTCGTATTCGTATTCATATTCGTATTCATATTCATATTCATATTCAAATTCATATTCATATTCATATGCAAGTTTTATTTGTACTGCTTGAGCGGTGCTTGACCGCAAACGGGAAAACAATACTTTAGAAGTACATCGTTGCTATGTGCCTGATGTTCAGTTTTTCAGGAAATTAAAGACCCTCTTGTGATGCTCCCTGACGAAGAATTTGCTTCCTTTTCGAGAATCTACAAGGTCTCAAAGCTCCTCGGTTGCTTTACTCGTCACGTTAGTGTACACTGATACATGATGCAAATTTTCGCCGTTTGTTTTCACCTACCTATGTCCTTATCTGTGTCTTTCGTGTTCACCTTCAGGTTTTCTTGATCAAGGCCATGACCCCATAGCATGTTATCTAAATCAAAGGATAGAAGTCTGATAACAACACGCAGCGGGACTCAACAGATTATGTGAACGAAACATTACCAGCCTCTTTGCAGCCCGTTGCATGCACAAATCTGTAAATCAAGCTAGGATTCTGAAAGGATTCTGGCACCCGCCGTTAGAAATAGGCCTCTGATCGATCTGTTTTGCTGCTTCTCTTGTCGCCTGACAAATGCACGGCACCCAGAGAAACACAATTATCGTTCACGACGGGCGAAAGTTTCCACAGCTCTAAATAAACAAAAAGCATCTGTCGAAATGGTTAGAATTGCTGACACCGATATATGATAGCCGTTCCGCAAAAAAGGGGCCGCCAAAGACTGTTTTCTGAAACAAGTGAGAGATCAATATGTTTCCCACCGCTCGGTGCTTAAATTTCAACGAGGCATGCGCAGAGTATTAGCAATCTTGCACTCCGTGGGTGTTAGTGGGGTCAAGGCCGTTCAAAATCCCCGGCGAGGCAGATATAAACAATACGCCGCTTGAAAAGTGCGCATTGCTTAGAGAGATCGAACAAACGAACGAAAGAAAGAAAAAAGAAAGAAAGAGAAAAAGAAAGAGAAAAAGAAAGAGAAAAAGAAAGAGAAAAGAAAGAGAAAAACAAAGAGAAAAACAAATTGAAAGGAAGAAAGAAAGAGACTAGCGGTTCCCCCTCCCCAACTTCAGTTCTCGTAGACACGTGTTGCGATGAAGGACACACCACTCATTCCATCCCTGGAAATTAGACGAGGCAGTCTCCAAGGGACAGTCGGGACTGGCCAGCGGGACAGTCGACAGAGGCAAGCCCTTCTTTGGGATTATGGTAACACATTCTGGTGCAAACCTCTTGCCGAGTCAGCTTAGCGTAACGAAATGAGAGAGCGTGTTCCCCATACAGAGACCGCGAGCTGTGGGCTGGCGGAGGCCGTGCGGATATCGCTGTCTGATGGACCGTTAAAGCGAACGAACAATTTAACCGGACCACTCCCTCCCCCTCCCCGGGGCCATTGGCTATGACTAAATATTACAGGGTGGGAGGGCGGAGTCCCGCGATCAATGTCGCTAGGGCCCGGAGCTCACGAGAATGTCGCTAGGGCCTGGAGCTCGATCGTGAGACTCTCGCAGGCCTTCAGCCACCATGACGTAGTAACCCCAGGCAAGAGAGCAGTAAACACTGCATCCAGACAGAGTTGGCAGCACTCAGGCTTCAGTGCGAGGACGTGGGGAAACAATTCGAAACCATTCCATTTCCACCACCTTTAATTTCTAACAGGTCCTGTAACAAGTTTTATAATATGTACTTTAGTCAAGCTTACAACAGCTTTTTAAACATTAGCAACTCTGCAGAGGCAATTTGCAAGCCGTAAAATAAACTGCGACCTGTAATTATTTGGTTCTTTGAAGTCCTGCGGGTCGTCGACATCAATTAAGATATCAATGATACTAAAAGTTAACTCTTTTGATTGACAAAACATTGTCGTCAAGGCTTAGATGATCCAGAAAGAGCGTCAGGACAACACAAACATAAACAAACAGAGACAAAGACAGATAAAGGCAGAAACAGATGAAGTCCAAAAAAACAAATACAAAAAACAATCACTTATTCTTCTTCTCTTTCTTCTTATTATTATAAAATAAAATCTGTTGCGTTGTGAATTCAGACTTTTATCTAGGTGATGTATATGTGTGAAATCCTGACAAGGATGTGTCCAGAATTAAGAAGCATTTTGAGGGCTGCATTCAGGAAACAATAAAAAGAGGTGAAACTAACTGCTACCTCGTTGTCGCGGACTTATGATCCATATGTTGGCAATGGCTACCTGAAGGTTCTCTTGAGTTTCGGAAGTTGCCCTCCTTAATTAGGTTTCGTTACTCTGAGGGCGTGACTTCTTGTTCATGTGTTTAGAGCTTTCTTCACAAGGACAGATTACTATTTGATTGACCTGCTCAGAGTTCTGACGTCCTGAGCGGATATCGAGATCGGGTGTGATTTTACATGAAAGTGCCAAAACCATTTTATTCTCCAAGGACTCGTTAAAGATCACTCCACAGCTCAATAGCAGCGTGCTGGAGAGTTTACAGCGACCACAGTGGCTATATACGTCACATCGTTGCCATTAAATTGCATTGCGGACTGTCTCTGGGCACCAGCGAGGTCGTGATGCAGCAAGTGTTCCTGGAACCACAGGAGACACTGCATGCATCGTGAAAAACCTCAAGGCTACTGCTGTGCTAACGATCTCTGCGCTGAAGCAGAGGACGTGCTGGCTGGACGTCAAAGGAAGGAAATGAGAAAGAAGTTACCTCTCCCCCCCCCACGCACCCACGCACGCACGCACGCACGCACACCATCACTGTGATGACAACTTGACAGTGATATGACACTGAGCAATGACGCAAGTCACTAGTCAAACCCAGGCTAGCGACAGTTTTCTGGGTGAATGGCAAGATCCGAGGGGAACCAGGCAAATTGTGAGACTAAAATGCATAACTTTATATCCTAGACTACTGTTCTGGTCACTGCCACCTGCATTAAATGATCAAAACTAAGAATGACTTTAACAGCATCCTTTCAGCCAGCCAGCCATCCGTCCAGCCAGCCACCCATCCGTCCAAACCAGGTAGCCAGCTATAAAAATTAGATTTTTATGTTTGTATTTTTATTTATGGGAAGTTGGAGCGAAGATTTTGCGCCATTTTTTTAAACATCTTCTAACGTTACATTTTTTGCAAAAAGTATAAATTTAGGTTCTTGATTTGAGCTTCCGAAGCAAACACCACCTTAACTCACTGTTGGCTTGCATGAGCGTTCGTAGCTGCTTTTCGGGTCATAAGAGTGGTCTTAAGGCCCATTCACCCTGTGTATTTACGTACGAACAGGGGAAAAGAACGCTCATGCAAGCCATCCCTAGCACATACATGGCTATTCTTATATGTTGCGACTTCAATTCAAATGAATAACACAATTATGACTATAGATGTACCTTCCAATGCATGGCCTGCCTTGGAGCATAAGTGGAATTTGTCAACCGAGACCCGAATTTTAAAAAAAAATCTTCAAACAGAATCGATTTTATCTCTCTCTCTTTACCCTTGGAATAAAAGAGATCATTTCCTGAGGAAATGGAACTGGTAATCATTCCTCCCCTCCCCCTCCCCCTCCC
>SMGT01014454.1:285473-305208 GCA_004794575.1 Lanistes nyassanus
CCCCCTCCCCTCCCCCCTTTTCCCTTGCTTTCTGGCTCGCAGACAGGAAGCCTGATTTAATCCCAGATTTTTAAGGCGAGAGAGATGAACGTCTCTGAGGGCTGGAGGAAGCCGTGATGATTGGAATACAGAAAAGCTCCAGCCATGCTTGACGTGTGCTGAGTAGAGCAGACTGACACATATGGTTCTCTCTCACTCACTCACAGACAGACAGACACACACACATACACATACACACACACATACACACACAAAGTTATGCTCTCGCTGATTTTGTTTTATGAAAGCATGGAATTTCTGTACAGTGTCTGGTCAAATACACATGGTGAGGTCAGGTAATTGAAAAAAATGCACCCGGTAAAAGAAGTCTGAAGTTTTTAAGCGACTTTTTTTTACTGCTTAAATGTTAATACAGAAGGAAGTACTTGAAACGCTCAAAGTGACCGTATGCAGACGCATGCGACCAAGGGAGCTTACTGTGCCCAAACAAGTAGCAAAGAGAGGGTCGAAAGAAAGGGACAATGCAGATCCTCAAAAAAAATCTGCCATCCCTTTCTTTATAACGACTCTAGTCTTCACACAGCTAACCCTCGGTACACAACGTGTGCATACAGAGGATCCCTAGTAAATGTAATCAGCCCAGTCACTAAGCTAGTGCTGACAACTAGGATCCAAGACAAACAATTACATGAAATCCTCACAGTGCAAATTATAACTTATAAACAACAAACGAGGACCGAGCGCTTAATTTACCAATACAACAAGAAGTACTTGAAATGCTCAAAGATAAACAACAACGTTTGTTGTTTGTCTTGGATCCTAGTATGTATCGTCCTAGGTTTCAAGTACTTCTTGTTGTATTGATAAATTAAGCGCTCGGTCCTCATTTGTTGTTTATTGGTTAAATGTTAAGCAGAACGCAATTTTCCGCCCAGATTACCCCATTTATTTCCTTATACGACACACACTGACTCACAAAGTCTGAAATAATGTCTCCGTCACGTTTGCAATCGAAACTTTTTATCGTCGACAATTTCACACATCGCACGGCTAGGGATAATGCGATAAACACCGGGACATCTTTGTACTGCGGCACGTCAGCCCTTCAGAAATCAGCTCTGCTTTCCGACTGACCGATATTTTGATGACGATCTCTACTGGCTTCCTATGTGGTGCCATTTTCAAAATAAAAATTACTTTATCGTTTCGCCGGTAAATTAATTCTAATTCATATAACATAGAGCCTGAAGAGAATTTTCTGAACTTTCTGTCATCGTCCGGCCCTTAATTAGAGGTAAAATTAATTAGAGTTCTTATGGGGTATAGCATTAATTGGCGTTCCTAGGGGTAAAACTTATTTACTGAGCAAACGCTTCTCGAAGACTACCAATCCATTTCGCTCTGAACCTTCGGAAACCCACTTTTGTATTAATTGACCGAAGATGAGCGACGTTAGAACAAGAAGCGATTGCCACTTAAGTGTACGAAACACCCAATCAGAAAGTGCCGTGCTAGCCGACACCTCATTTCTTCGGCCGAATACGCCATTCTTCTTGAGCGAAGAGCAAACAAAGGACAGCAGAACGGTTTTTGTTCAGTGTTCGGTCTTCGGTGGCCCACGAACACCAAGTTAATAAAGACCTTTTGTGTACGCTTTGTCCGGAGTGCTTCGCGCACATCCCAGCTACGATACAGAGGTGTGCAGGTTGGGAGCTCCAGCCATAGTTAACATACCCCACAACAAGACCTGACAGAAAGACATGCAGCTTTAATCCCTGCAGTCTTCTGCTTGCAGGCCTCTAATATAAAATTGCTCATCAGATCTTGGAAGGGTGGGGGGCTGAAAATACATGTACTTCAAAGGCTAGTGTTGAGAAAATCACAGAAACATTTATGTAATGTTTTCAGTAATGCTCAAATGTCAGATAGTTATTTTGTAACTGACACATTAGCGCGCCATCTCTTTCTCTTTCTCCCTCCTGTGCGTGCATGCGTGGGTGCGTGCCCCCGCTTGCCAGCAAACAAGCGCGTGCGTACGTACGTGCGTGCGTGAGTCCGACAATTTGCAAGCGTGTGCGTGCGTGAGTGTGCGTGTGTACATGTACGTGCACGTCGTACAGGACTTTATGCCCCCACTCTCTCCAAATCTCAGTCGTTAACTCTAATTATCTGCGTACGAGCCAGTGCGCTGCAGCGCTTGGTCAATTATCCGCGCGTGCGCAATCCATCTGAGCTGCAGCGATGTTTGTGCACGTTAGTACGGGATGGACCGGAGAAGGGAGAGAATTGCGATCAAGGAGGGGCAAAGGGTGCTGTGCTCTTGCGCCTCCGGAGAACTGTTAATCATTTATATTTTCAAGTCTCCAGCGATGTCGCCCCAGCTGACTGAGTGCCGTTCACTTTCAAAATTACGAACTTGCGTCAGTGTCGACGTCAGCTCTTAAGCTGGGCCTGTATTCACGAATAGCGGTTATTTAACTTGACCAGTGCTGGTTAGGGAACTGAACTAGCTGATTCATGAGGGACTATAGCCACCTCCAGTCAGCTAACCGGGGGGTAGTTTTGGATGCTTCAAGATAGACGGTCCCTACGCAGAGGGAGGCGCGCGAACTTTAGGCACAGCGAAAAAACAGACAAATAATGTGGACTGAGTTTTCACACGTCGGACTTTGTGGGCATAATTTAGTGTTATCTTTTTTTTTAGACGTATTGTCAGTGTCCACATAATATGTATGCATGTGTGAGAGAATGTGTTGTGTGCATATTTCAGAACACAAGCCTGGGATGATAAGGTGCGGAGGAAAGGCTAAATAATTTGGGGGGAGGCTAGATTGTGGATAATCACTGCTTAATTAGTCCGTCCTGCTCCAGAAGATCACTACTTTATACACCCAGGTTACAGAAAAAGATGAGGAGCGATATTCCATAGGCGGAGGTCAATAAACTGCCTGTCAGGATAGCATCATTGACGAGAAAGATAATTTTAAAAAATCACAATGTAAACTGCGTTTCGTTCACCTTCAAAGTCGATATTCTACACGCACTTATCTTCAATCTGAAACATGCGCTTGCATTGGGAAGAAAGTTATATATTCCAGACAGCAGTGTTGATGGAGAGATATGCATATTTTTATTTTAAGAAATGTGCGTGGGTCAGCAGGTTCAAGGACTTCTTGAAGATAACCTTCACAGTTACAGAGACAGCACACCATGTCGTCAGCAGTGTGCTTGATGCTGAAAACAGTCTTAGCAATGCCGTTAATGTGTACGCGCAGGGTCACACGGCCATTGGTGCAAGCGTGAGTTATTAAAGGCTGTTTTAGAAGACGCTTTAAAGATATGACAAGACAATGAACCTGAGATTAATAAGAGGTCATTATTCGTATATTTATACTGAAACTGACGTGGACAGATAACAGACTTCTGTACACTTATATGGAGAGATACTGGCATTGAATAAACAACAGCTCACATAACCAGAGGTGGCCCTGTATCGTTATATTTAACTTAGACAACACAGTAGAAAGTCGGAAACCCAATCCACCAAAAGCACTGACTTGCTTCTATTGTCTCAAAACTGGTGCGTCTTTTTTGCCAGCGAGAACAGTAACCCATCGGCCCATCTGGCCAGCCGGCGCTGGCACGAGGCTAGAGGCCTTTTAATAACAAATTGACGAATGGCTTCTTCTGCATACAGAAGGCCTGGTACTGTAGCACGAAATCGAACTTGTTATATCCGTTTCTGTGGAAACACAGGGGACACTTTGCATCGTGCGGCCTCACTCGCCGGACAGACTGACCACAAGAGAAACCCAGCTTAGCTCCACTGCTGAATGATGACACGACCCAAACCTGCGCGTGCAGAAGTGAGCAAGGAACACGGGTACACCATATGCTTTAACGCCGAATGAATAAATTTTGTCTGTGAGGCTGTCAACTAATCTACGCTTTGGGGGCTAGATGTTCTGTAATATGTGCCACGCACACACACTCAGACACACACACACATAAAATGTTCGTTGGACTGATGTGGGTTTCACAGATGTTGAGCAGTGACCGTTAGCGATCAGTAATCTCTGCAAAGGATGAATATGCAATAGGGAGGCATAATCCATCTCTCTCCCCCCCTCTCTCTCACGCACATATTCTTTCTCTCTCTCCCTCTACACGACAGATTATGTCTGGAGTAAATGCACGGCTGTGAGTGCCAGGCACAGGCGGTGTCAAGAGTGACTTAGAACTGGGACTTCCGGATTGTGCGACCCCCGACCTGAACGCGGCATTGGTCATTAAAAGGTCGTTGGTTCTGCCTCACTAGGCAGTGTCTATCACGGTCATAGGATCCCTAGGTCTTCACCTATAGACAGATTTCGTCAGGGTCTAGGGCCATTGATTTTTGAGACTGTGAGCAGCGTGTATCACAGGTACTGGGCCATTGATCTTGCGACTGTAACGTTCAGCAGGGTACGAGGGCAAGAGAATGTAGTGTGCTGCTGTGGTCGTTGCTATGACCGCTACAGGGGCTTGGTTTGAGGCTGTTAGTATTGGCTATCACGGCTATAAGGATATTGACTTTGCAACTATAAACACCAGCATTAATTGCTGTGATAGAGCGACTGGTTTTGTAATTATTTTTCCCCTGATTTTGTCCCGTCTACAATCTTTAAAAAATGAAGATTGTTTCTTGACGTAGCCAGATCTGCTGCTTGTTGTCACAGACAGAGCCTTCGCTTCGTCCAAATATAGCTTTCTGCGAGCATTTCTGCCTGGTTTTCTTTTTAACTTTTGCATTTTCCCTACTCGCATACGTTGTGGGACAATGTTCTAATGACTGTTTCTTGTCGATCACTTGCCGTCTTGTGCAATACTTGGGATTGCAAAAACACACTGACTTTTCCCACTGGGCATCGAGAGGGCAGCACCATTCAGTAGCTGGTTCTTTTCGCAGCGACGTCACTGCCAGTTCTGGCGGTGTAGTTGCGCTCGTCACCCCTACTGCTCTTAAGTCCCTTAGGGACACCCAACGTGCGTTATCTGCATTAAACAATTACACAGTGAAGGCTGCTTGCACGAGCGTTTGTATCTGTCTTTCCGATCATGAGTAGTCGTAAGGCCCATTCGCCCTGTGTATTTTACGTTCAGTAACGCGTGTGAACAGGAGATGAGATGGCCAATGCAACCCAGCCCTGGTATCATACTGGCACACGGATCTCAAAGGAGCTTTTTTATTCGCGTAAGACACACCAAGTACAGATTATAAATGGCACAAGTACGAACCTGTCTCCCTGTCTCGCACAGAAGGCACTCATGTGCAAGCACGTGTGTGTGTAATCTTTTTCCGTGGGTGCGCATGTCTTGTGTTTGTATTACTGTTTATGATGCATAGCTCTCAGTATTCAAATACCAGCAAACGCAAGTTAACAATTCAAGACGGCATTCCAAGTTGTTTGAGGTTGGGGTTTTGTGTGTGTGTGTGGGGGGGGGGGTAAAAACCTACCAGGTGCTGTAGCCTTAAAACAAGTCTCATTCAAGTCAATTTTTCTGATTTAAATCAGCCGTTCATCTCACTACAAAATCTTTTCAGTTACGGCCAACACGCCTCCATCCCCACCCATAGCCCCATTCACAGAAACGACCGACACCAGACAATGATGGAATTGCTGCACGTTGTCCCGCCGTTGCTATGGCAACCACACGTGGGCGTTCTGCAGCTCAGTAGGTAAACCATACCTCAGCGCACAGCACCTGGCCTGCACACGAGCGGCGCAAAAAAGTCGCTCGTCGATCGCAGAAGACGTGGTCCCTATGTGTCTGATCAACGAGGCACACAAAAAACAGTCAGTGATCCCGACCTGCCAAGCTCCTGAACGTGCGGCGATGGAATCGATAACACTTCCTGATGAATCTTACAAAGGCTTTCTGACTCTAAAAGCTCCGATCACAGGAAATGGCGAACAATCGGGGTCATCCTGTATTGGACTAATTTGACCAAGGTTTTTTTTATATATATAAAAGCAAGTCAGGGTTGCCCGTTGTCATTTCTATTCTTTTCTTTATGCATGGGAAACGTACAATTTGACACTAACCAGCCAGTAGAAATAACTGACATCTTGCACCTTCGTTTTTTTCTGAGGTTTCATGTAGAATATTGCGCCGTTCACCCGGAAGTATTTTGTCTTTTGGGAGGTGGGAGTGGGGCGGGGAGCGCGTATAGTGTTGGTAATCCACCTTCATGTTTCTTTGCAAGGGCTACACGATTTCACTTGTAACAATACGCGTGTGTAGCGTGTAGCTAGAATTCTCCCACACCATGGAAAACCTATGGACGCAGTTAACTCATCCCCTAATGAGCAAGAAGTTGGACAGCGGCTGATCGTATCGCCGCAACGTCTCCTGGAACCATAGTTCACAACATAGGAGGGTCACGTACAGTCGCCCCTTCAGGCTGATGTCACTATTTTCGGCAAAACCTTTTAATTGTTTGAGTCAGCAGCCTATTAAGAAGGAGAGGCTAGAACAGTGGAGATGGGTGCTGATTGAACAGTTCCAATCGTCGACCAGACCAGCCTGTCTGTCAGACTCGTGGGCAGGGCAAGTAATGTACTGGCTGGTGGTCGTGGAGCGGGTGGCCATACCAACCAGCCTGATAGACAAATGCCAACACTTAGCTGGTAGACCTCTAGGTATGTGGTCGCCAGGAAACGGAAGTCAGCGTGACGGTACAAAAATGGACATAAGTGGAATGTACTGCAACAGCAGAAGCTCATGACAACTGTGGTAACTGGACCGGAGGTGCGCCACTTGCCTCTGTGACTGTCCTCACATCAGTTTGCGGGCTCTTGATGGATAGACGAGCATTTGGAGGGGCCAGAACATGGACGCACACGTTTCCTTGGTTCCCTGTCGTACGGCTAGCGCCACCTGGGAGTGACGTCGTGTGTTAGGTCTGGTGAAGGACAAGGAGGTACACACTTTATTCAGCTAGGTGACAATCACAGTGTTGCACAAGGAAAATGTCCCGATGTTGTTCACACACACACACGCATCACGCAAACACACATACAATCGCACCTTATGGGACGGTGGGAGAAAGTGTTGACCGACCTGTTCACCTACCCACCACGAGAGGCTCAGTAATCGGTCTGCCCGTTTTGGGGGCTTTCTGGAGGAGCTGGAGGAGCCATGGTATTAGCCTACTGTTGTCCATAGGCATGAAGATGGCACTGGGAAATGCATAACCGTAGTTGGTAGCCGCGGCCAGGCCAATGTACATGTATTTCCATGTATCAGTTGTGCAGTGAGACTCGATTTGAGTCATGACGTAATATTATTTTGGAAGTCGGGTCCAAATAGAAAACCACTAGATATTCAAGAATTAGAAGATTAGATAAACCCGCGTGCCTCCGCCAAGTTAGACTGATGACATTAATAAACATTTTGTGTCACCGTTTGGGGTCTCGTGTGGTGACGAGCGGACAAGTGGCCTGGGAGGACCAAAAAACACTTCATTTCGTGACACTGTGTTGCAGATGTTTAGAGCTCTGCTCTGATCTGACATCAAAGCACGCGGCCTGAGCTGCCACCTGGCGCCATGTCCAAGGAGGAGAGAACTCGCCTGGTGTCCACAGACAGCGTCAGCGGAGGCACACCCAAGGCAGCGGAGGAGACCCACCGCGTACCAGGCGACAGCCAGCCATCCAGCAAGCGACCCAGTAAAGGTGGGTCGGATTCAAGACCGCAGTTGTCCGTCTTCCCAAAACGTTTTCGTCAGTACGAAGCAGACCACGTCAATTGCGAGTTTTAACTGACATCTCCACGCCTGTGAGAATGACACGATTAATAAAAAGCGGGGGAGGGGAGTAGGGGGAACTGCACTCACCGTGTCTGGTAAGCCTAGGCTGTGACTAGACGGTGGTGCACTCCCTAAAGCCTGGGCTGTTACACTTCTGTTCGTAATTTCTTTGCCACGCATTAAGGCACACGGTCAGATTTGTGGGTACGTTTAGGCGCGAACAGGAGAACGGAATGTTCACCCAGTCAATCGTGGACAGCTCTCCACTTCGACTTGGTAAGCCCATGCAATACCGTAGCCTGCGCCTTGTGTTTCAGATGTGCCCAGAGACAAGGAGGAAGAACACTCCGACCTGACATCGGGTTCCGCGACCAAGAGGAAGCGGAGCTGCCCCATGTACTTCGGCGTCAAGTCGTACCTGCACCACTTCTACGACACGCACACTAGTTACAAGGACCCCTCGGTGTACGAGGATGACGACGACACGTACCTCCTGCACCCCAACCCTCGCCGAAGGCGCTGCCCACCGATCTGGTGGAAGATCTTCATGTGGGTGGGCGTCAACCTGCTGCTGTTTGGGGTGGTGGGCATTCTGGTCGGCTACCTGGTGCCCCCCAAGACGGAGATCGTGGGCGAGAACAAGCCGGCGGGGGAGTGGTACATCGACACCAGCGCCAAGAGCTACAACACGACGCTGGACATGTGCAAGCTCATCGGTTTGGTTCTCTTCTGCGTCGGTGGAATCACGCTGGCCATGGCTTTGCTCTTCCCAAGCTTCTTCAGTCACTACTGTGATGACGACCTCGACGATGTCGTCAAGGTGCCACTCCGGCCAGGCGACGACAGCGAGGCGGGGGTCAAAGCTCCCCTCAGCCCCATCGAGATGACCATCCCGGCCAGCTCCAAGGTCAAGAGCGTGCAGCCCACGCGCAAGCCTTCCGAATCATCCGTGACGCAGGCAGGGGCTGTGATCTACAAGGACTGATGGGGCCCCGCGCCGCCATTTCTGGTCGTGCTCGCTAGCCTCCTCAGAATCGCTTATTGGCGTCGACAGCCATCCACTGCCCAAAATGCAACTACGTTTGCGCAAAGGAAACGTGGTTACCACAAGCGTTTGTGACATGAACAGCGAATTTTCGCGAGTAAATTTCGAGGGCTCGCGCAAAGAGGAATTATGCCTTTATCACGCTTAAATACACTTAGAGCAAACACGCGTCAATACTGTTTGCACAACAGTACACACAAGCTTTTTCACGTACAACGTTCACTCAAAAGGAAGTACAGCATTTTGTGGGCAGAACATCTGGGTTAGTCTCTCTCTCACACACACACACACAAATCCAACGCCAAAAGCATTACTCAGTGATATGGCTCATGTGACTTACAAGTCGATCTGAGAAAACATTGTGCGGAGATTTTTGTTAAAGTAACGGCGAGTCCATGAATTCGCGTTCCACACCTTGAATTTGCCAATTCTGTAACCTGCGTTGCACATGGCTTTTGTGTGTTCCAGAGACCATAACTGATGCTCATAGCAAACTTTCAATTAACTTTTCATAGACGTAGGACATAGCAAGACCGGAGCCTTGTTTTGAGTCTACTTTGGGTGATGCATAATGGCAAGATTTTCTGACTTGTTTTGTGCAGCACTTATTTGGATTATCCTCAGAGGGAAGATTATGTGACTCAGGCAGTTCACCATCAGATCTTAGTTTAGCACAAAACTTCTTTCTGATGCCTATAAGCAAGCAGAAGAGATTTGAGACATTTGTACACGTCTGTATCTAATCAGGGTCTCAATCACTCAAGTTTCATGCAACAAATTCAGTAAGGCTGGACCATAAGTCTAAAAAATATGAAGAAAACCACTCTTCTAATTCATGTGAAAAAAATCCAGAAGAAAATCTAATCTCCACTTTGTATAAATTGGGTAGAGGTTTTCGATAAATTACTTTAAAAACTGGGAAAGAGGCATCATTAAGTAAAGTCTTCCTCTAACTCTGATTTCATCTTCATAATTATCATTTGCATAATGTTAATTACATACTTTTATAGTATGTGACATAGCACTTGCCAAACTAAAGCTTTGATTTGCTATTAGGACATTTTGTGGCTACTGATTAGATAAAGAGTAAATTACTAATTTGTGTAGTGTGCGAAGTAAGCCTGCTGAGACATTAAAAGGAAGAAAACCACTGAATTTTGGTACATTCATCCAAAACACCTCTGCCTAGACACGATACCAAAAGACCATATTATATCTAATTATTTTTATCCAACAAAAGCAATGTCTACCCCAGATATAACAAAGGGCAAGTTTAAATCAAACCTTTCAGGATGTCAAAACTTTTAACTGAATAAAAACCAGAAATACTTGTTTCTGCAGCTTTATATTGTTGCATTGTTATTTTATCTTGTTGTAAACGTGAAAATAAAATGAGGGACAATTTTCCTCTTTTTTGCGAGTTTCTTCGTCTCTACCTCTACTGGCCCATCAGTATTTGGAGTGTTCATCATCATCATCATCGTCGTCATCATTACAATGCTTAGAGGCTCAGATGCTAGTCTTCACAGTTATCATGGCCTTTCCACAAACTGGATATACTTCCAAACCAATGAATCCTAACACCATAAAAGAGTCGCACAGTTTCACATAACAAATGGTACAGGAACAACCAATGTTTGGTGTCAAATGTTTTTACCGTATGCATGAAATAAAAATTATAATTTCCATGCATCACTGTTTCCACTTTTGATGTCTCTGAACCGTATATAATTATCACTTTCTGACCTTGAATAAAATCCAAGATTTAGTATTTTCTCTGAACTTTCAGCCTAAATTATATTTGAAGTATCTTTTTCTACCAAACTTGATTTGATTTAAATCTTCTCTTCCTTCCAGCAGGAACTTATTTAAACAGTGCAGGGTATACAACCGACAGAGCTTTCCAATGATTCCTGGATTAGTTCCCTTACACTGTTAAGCGCGTCTGCAGGACTTCTTGAAAACCGTCAAAACGTGTGATGCACCGTGAAGGGTAATTGCAACTGTAATGACATTTTTTGACGCGAGTGCAACGAGTTAAAACTGTAAGCTATGACTCACTTCAAAGGCCACCAATGGGACTGCAGCTGTTTTCAACAAGTTGGAGTGCTAGCTCAGCAAGACCACACAAGAAAACAGGCTAATCCAGGTCAAAAATGCAACAAGTATTTTGTGTGACCGGTTGTAATCACCATTTCTTATGGATAATCGATTCTGACCAAAAAAGGACACAAATCCTATGGTTAAGAAAACTGTTGTAAAAGTCTGACTGTTGAAATTTTTGCCATACTGAAAACCTGTACAACAAAATTTTGGCCATAAAACAGTTGTTTACATGATATTCAAACTGATTTCCCATCTGACGTATTTTAGTTCCACATACAGATGAACAAGTAATGGTACAGCATCTAACTGAATTCTGGATTGAGATTCCAACAAGTCAATCAAAATCATTGCTGATGAAGCCATCTTTTCAACCAAGGATGAAATCATGTTACAGGTTATTGCATTACACACATACATTCCAAAATATGGCAAACAGATCCTGTTTAAAATTGTGCCTTACAATATTTTCAAAAATAACAATAGACATACAAAATTCTCACTACCACCAGTACAACATGAATCTTTAAACAGAACAACAAATCTATTTACAGCATTTTCACACACAATAATGGACCTCCAGACATAAATGCTATCTGTGGCACATGGGGAATGGAGGAAACACAGCATTCAGGAACTGGTGATGAAAAGAGACATTTGGTATAAAAATACCCGCTTCCAAACACGTATATCACAATAAATGCATTTCATAGCATTTCAAAACCATCACAGGTAATACTGCATGATGACTACTATGACTTCATCTAAGTTATCCACTCTTCTGACTTTTCATTTCTTTCAAAACTACCTTTCTCTCTCCCTCCCTCTTGCACGTGTGCACGCTCACACATACACATGCACATGCTGAGTTCCCAACAAGTCAGAGCCAGAAGTCTTATTAAAAGTCCAGGATAATGCTAATCTCATACCATAGTTTGAAACCTTAAGCACTATTTCTGAAGATTATGTCTGCATTATTCAAAATGCAAATCTGCAAACATTTCCTAACTTTTGGTTATTTTAATTGAAGCAATATTAATAGTAATAAAACAATTTACAAAATTACAATTGAGAAAATAATTATGTATCCACTTTCAGCAAGATTTCTATGATGTATAACCTCAACTCTTCACAAGGATCTGCCTTTTCGACCAAGACATGTAAATCAATAAAAACCATGATATGTTCTAATATATAACACCAGATTTGTGGATTTGAGTTTCATTTTTAATCAAGATATTCCTGATGGCAGAAATCTTCAAGCCCTAGGGACATCTTTGACTGGAAAAGATTTACAAATAAAAAATTAATACTTGTACACCCATGGATGTCACATAAACATGTCTTTTCCTATTTTGTATGTAAGAAGGGAATATATGTCTCGTTTTCTCAACAACAAGGAACACTGGAACCCAAAAGTACATGTTGCTCATCATATCCATCTCCCTGCTATGTTGTAGATGAAAGACTGCTTCCCCATGGGCATGGGACGATAGTGAGCTGCAGAAAAAGACAAACAATAATTAGAAGAAAAAAAAACAGAAAACAACATTTCTCCCACCTCACTATCCACTCATTACAGGTTTTCCTGCTAAGAGAAATTTCACTGTATCTTACTGGCTTTTCAAGCATATATGAACAAAAATTTCCCAGCATTGGTTAGAAAGTCTTGCAGCCAACAAGAATATACATGCTACACTGTGTGCCGGCAATTGAAGGGGACCACGTGTAGCTGTGCTGGAGTTTTCACTGGTGAGTAAATTTGAAGGTGATGGCTGAAAAAGCAGGCGAAGGATATGAGCCAGAAAGCGTTCATTACCGCTGTGTATGTAGAACTTATTGCGGAAAGATAGTCAACAGATAAAAAAGGTCTCACTGCACTACCTTCAGCTAACAAACAGGAGAATGGGGTGTGAAAGAAAAGAGTAAAACTTGTCATGGCAGATGGCTTTCAGATAACGAGATATAGTAGCTTATGTAGGGAACATTTTGTTCGGCAAAGAAGGACTCAAAAGACTGTTGCTGTTGTTGTTTCTTCACAAAGAGTTCAAAACAACTGCAGTAGGCTCCTTTCTCTAGAAAACAATAACGTTCAGTGTTAAAAATTTACAATGAAAACAAGAAAAATTGAGCTAACATTGTTACTTTGTGATCGTAAAAATCACTACCTTGAAGTGTAGATTTTATCTTTATAACTTTTAGCTTCACTCAGTTTATCCGTTTTGTCACCATTTTCTTTTACTCCAAGCTGCAGCCAGTCGTACAATTTATTGTAAGCAACACACGATCGTTCTCACTGTTAAACACAACATGCAGCTGCTTAACAGTAGTCATAATTTCTTTTCTGTGAACTTTGATGGAAAATTGTTCACTTAGCTCCAGTTTTTCAAAGTCACTGGCTTCTGCTAAGACATGGGCGGTTGACAACTATAATTTGTTTAACTTTCGGTGTAAGACATTACCACTCACTTCAGCGTCTAGTGCTGTGTCTATCTTTAAGGGAAGCATCCTTTCGCTTGAGCCACAAGCTCGGTTTTGCTTTCTGTAACGTACTGCTGTCTCTCCTTCACATATTATTTCAGTTTTGGCACAGACGAGTTAAAATTGGGGCACACTGAAGAAAACTTTAAAACAAAGGAATTGGACCAAGCTAGAAAAGGACAAAGACGAAGACAATCTACATGTTTCGGGGCACTACCCCTTCATCAGGACGACACAAAAACAACGAAAAAACAAAAAAGTAAAAGACTTCGCTGCAGTAGATGTGGCGCGTGGGCTGCATAGCAGGAGAATGACCATGGGACAGTAAGACGGGTTAAAGAGGGGCAGCCAATCACTAGGTGGGTAGGAAAGGGTACAGAAGGGTAGGGGAGAGAGAGAGAAAAGTGCAGGTAAGGGGGTGTCGGTGTGCGAGAGTGTGGGAGGTGAGAGAAAAAGTAAAGAGAGAGAAGGAGGGGTGAGGGGGTTAAGGGAAAAGGAGGGAGGGGGAGAGTCAGCGTTTTAGGTTGAGTCCAGTAGGTGCCATGGTGCCAAAATGGGTAATGAAGTAGGATTCCATATTCTTATGGTCAATGGAGTCGCTCTTCATTTTCCAGATACCACAGACCCTCATGATGTCAGCTGTGTGTGGCGGTGTACTGAAATGCCGTGCAACTGGTGTGTTTCTGCAGTGTTTAGTGTTGGCTAGATGTTCTGTGAAGCGGGTGTTAAGTGTGTGTTCCGTCTCACCAATGTAGAACAGGGTGGGACAGAGGGTGCATGTGATGGCGTAGACGATGTTGCTGTTGGTGCAGGTGAAGTTGCGTTTGATGACAAAGGTGTTGTTGGGTGTGTGGAGTTTTGTGGCAGTGTTCAGGTAGGGGCAAGTTTGGCAGCGGGGCACATTGCACGGGGTGGAGCCACAGGAAGGGGGAGGGGGGTGGTTGGTTTGAGTTTAGAGTGTACTAGTAGATCTCGCAGGTTCTTATCCCGCCGAGATGCTAGGAGGGGTTTTATTTTTAAGAGGTGGGGTTAAGACTTAGACAACAGGTGCCAGTTGGAGAGGAGGATCCTACGCACACACAATGAAGATTTCATTTAGAATGCCGACCACATGCCACAATCAAAATACTCACCACAGGACCTGGATGTTAAGGAAGTTCACTTGATGAAAATAACCAGGGACATGTTTAAGGGGAAGTAAGAACCCCAGGTGTAGACCCTAATTAACTTTCTCACATGCTATGCCTGTGTCATAACTATGCTTCCTACAGTGACTGAGAACTGAAATGCAGTTCTTTTTGAAGGACAATCATAAAAAAAAGCTTTTAGCACATCCACCTTTACTATTCTGAGCCATTCATAACCCTAAGAATTTATCTCCATGAAATACCAAAACAGCTGCTGCTCCTATTTTAACTCCCTCCCAAACCTACTTGTCCACTCAAGGCCTATTTTGTCCAGTACTGTAAATCTAGTTAGGGGGGGCCCTGTGCTGACACACCTGGCCCTGGCATGTCAACGGCTGCTGGCACTGCTTGGCCGGACCAGCGGCTGGTGGTGGACACAAAGGCAGCGCTGGACATGTAGTGTTTGGGAGACCCCTCATAGTCCACCACTTCGTAGGTGCCAGGCCCCGGGGCCGGGGGCTCCTCAGGTAGAGGCATGGCTGGAGCCGAAATGCACAGGTAATGTTTGCGGCTGAAAAAGCAGATTGCTTGTTTACCATAAAGGTACCCATGTATGTTGTTGAATATGTGGGTATCTTAGAACTATCCTGGTACTTAAAAAGTGCAAGAGAAGAGTTCACCCTGTGTCTGTTCACCTGAGCTAATTCATTAAAGAAATGTGCAGACAACAAAATCATATTTAAAAATACAAGTTTTCAATCACAACGAAGACACTCAAACAAGCATAGTTCCCCATCACATCAAGAATGGTAATGTAAGAAAACATTTATCCCATCATTTAATATGCAATCTTTTCATCACTTCATTATACAAGGGAGAAAGTGCCATAAATTTTAACTTCTCAGAGTTCTTCAAGAATCGTTACAGATATTGAAACTTACGGCAAAATGAGTTTCTGAGGTGATTCTATTGGTTCATTTGGTTTGTAGTGTGCCGGACCAGGATGCTGTGCACATTAACATGACACATGACATGTCACATGGCACAAAATTAGGCAAGCACAGCAGTGATGCAAACATGTGACATAGTACAATGAACTTATCAAAATGTCTGCTTATGTCCAAGTCATAGCAGTGACAAATATATTAGAACAAAGAACTGAACAACATTTCAATTTTAATGCAGTTAATGCACACTTCCATGTCCAATTACAAATAAAATATGAACAAAACAATGCTGCCATAACTGCTAAAATGTGGGGTGAAACTGAGTTTCATCGGGACTTTGGTCAGTTATAATAATGTGACAGAATGACCTTCCCCACCCCCACCCCCCCCAAACACTGTGTCTACCTCCCTCGTTACTCATCACAAAACTCCCCAAATCTTTAACTTACCTCACAGTAATAATAATGGTTTCTCTGGAAAACTATCCTGCTTTACAAACACACAGAACAAGGAAATGTTGAACAGAACTCACTCCTTGGGGATCAGGCATCCACTTCCGCTTGCTCTGAGACTTGAAACTTGAAAAAGGAACTTTCGGACTGTCGTGTGTAAGATTATCTTTCACGTCGTAATGACCTACAGCAAAATAAATAAAGGAGGTACAAATTCTAGCCATCATCATACCCTTGAAAGCGTAGAAAAAAACAATATTTCTTTTCAAGATAGGTATTACTTGTACAACACTGTACGTGGGACGAAGCCACAGACATCATGTAATGAACACAGTCTATTCCTAAAATTTGCTGAAATAATATGATATAAAGATATCAGTACAACCCACAACATGCATCCTTTTCATCATCAAATACAAGTGTGCAATTTAATTTTGCACTCTCCTGCAGCCAAAATTCAAATTGTGCTCTCAACCCCCACCCCTCCCACCCTACCCCCACCACCCAAAATAGTGTATGCTACAAAACTACACTCTAACCCTAAATATTTGCACTTGCGAATCAAGGAACAAAAGCTTTACAGTAATACAAAAAGTTTTTTTTATAAGAAGAAATATTACCATCTTCACTGCATTATTAAAACAACAACTGCCTGTTGGGTTCATTAAAATTATACTTTTACTGATGGAAGACTTCAACCTCCAGTACTGGATTTACATTCTGATATGAGCTAAGATCATGTTATTGAGGTGTGCAAGTGCAAGTGGAAAACATGACCCTCAACCATATTTTGACGATTTGCTGCCACTGTTAAAAATCTGAATTCCCAAGAAAGGAGAATCAGAGGCGTTTTATACCGTATTCTCACGGAGAGTGAGATGCTTTCGGCTTCCGTGATATTTGCTTTCTGCTAGTTTCCCATGCATCCGCAAACATTACCTCCTTATTGTTCGAATGAAGTTCTTGCAAACAGAGACATTTCACTACAGTTCCCATTTTCAATCACAATCATCCACAAACCCAAAATCGATGCACTGTTTGGCCCATTATGAAGAATTTTGATGGGAGATTTTCTGATTCGATGCACCAATGGTGCAGGGTATGTTAGCAAGCCAATCCAAGCTACTGAACTGTCAAAAGCAGGCTTGTCCTACTGACACAGCACTCATTGTGCTGACAATAGCTCGCCCAGAAATCAGTATAATTCTCCATTTGGTCTTGCACAAATTACCTCTCATTAATTCCTTACGAGCAAAGATGATAATCAACTACCACACCCCAACACATTCCAAGGGCAGTAACCCATTATCTGGTACTCATACCCTACAATCAAGAACGGTAACCAGTTACCTCACACTCTCACATTAACTCAATCGTGACGGAGAATCCTACCTAGAGTAGGTCCCGGGGGGCCGGGGCATTTTTAGCCTTTTTTCAAAAATTCATTAAAAAAATCCCCCCAAACAATAAAAACATTATTTAAAATTGCTAACTAACTACAATAAATAAAGAAAACTCATTTCTTACTGTGTTTCTTGGACCTTGTTCCATAATTTTGTAAATCCTTTGATGGAAACACAACTGAAGTTGAAGAAATCAAAAAGTCCTCGCCATTCAGTCTCAGTGTCTGTTCGGTACTCTTTACTACACGTGCTCGCTCGTTTTTCTCTTTGTAATCACTTTCTTAGGTCTTTCAGGAACAAATACTCTTATCTTCATCCACTTTATCACAGTAAATTTGCGAAACAATGTCATTTTCCTCGTTAGCGTGTAATTTGAAGAGCAAATCTAGCATTTCTCAAGTGACAGACCACATGTGGACACCCCCTTCTAATTACTGCCGGAAACGGATCTCATTGACAGTTTAAAACACAGAAAAGGGAAGCAACTCGTGAAGAGATGATTCAGCTTTCGATTGTAAGAGTTCTTTCCCTTAAAAGATTAGCAGAAGAAATTTTAAAAATCATAATTCGAACGGACTTAATCTCGCCCGTAAGGCGAAACGCAGTGCCAATGGAGCGGGCTGTCGATTTATCGCACAGTGTCAAAGAGTTAAAAGCAGAGATGGTACACACCCATTTCATAACCAGCTCTCTTTCATTCATTACAAGCAGGGATGGGCAGAAACAAAAGTGGGTGCATCTTTCAAGGCAGGGATGGGCACAAACAAAAGTGGGTGCAACTTTCAAGCACACTGCAGTACTGATATTAGGCAGATGCTTGATGCAGGGTGTACTATACTTCTGTCTGAACTTTTCTGCACAGGACAATTGAAAAGCCAAATGTACACTGAGAACATGCTTACATGGTGCTGGGACTGTTGAATATTCACTTGTATTGATCATCTCTCGCTTCGATCGAGACTTGAAGGCAGCATCAGCTGAGACGTTATTAGCTTTACCAAGATTCACTTTCAGAACCTAGTCAAAAACAATTTTTTTTGTAGAGTTTCTCCATGGCTTTAGTCCAAAACTTTCACAGTTTTTAACAACAAACACACCTAGCATCAGAACCCAGACAGTTAACAAGCTAGCAAGTACAAACATATCATCACACTGAGCAAGATGTTTATAATAAAATGTATGCAATGACCTTATTTAGAATGACCCGTCCCTTTGTCAATCTGCCACTCACAATGGTACATTCCAATAAAATTTACCATTTGGTAATGCAAGCTCTCCAGGTTAGCAGGACTAAATGAAAGTGGCAATATCTGCCATTATGGGGTGCGTGGGGGGAGGAGGCATAGTGCAAACAAAGGGCAATAATCCCTTCAGGCCAGATACTGCTTGCCTCCAGTTACAGCTGATTAGGAAAAGTGCAGTAATTATCTTCTAACAATGTGAAACATTCTGATAATGAAAAAAAAATCCTCTCAAATAAATCAAATAAATTCTGATTTTTTTTAAAAAGTTATGAGACTACTTTTTATGTGAAGTTACACAGTTCTAAATAAACCATTAAAAATGTTAATGTGTGTTTTGAGAACCAAAGTGCTCCACCTAACATTTTCATTATTTTTCTTTACAGGGCTAAATAAATAAAGAAGACAATAATAGTTCAAAGGTCTGAAATCAAAAACATTTTTTAATATTTATATCAAAGCTGGCAGTATGATTAATTTTACTCTTTCAAGCACAGCTTTAAGACTGATGGATTTTGATGAATGCTTCTGTTCTTTTATCGTTCTCTCTCTCTCTCTCTCACTCACTCTCACACACACAAACACAAACACACACATATATATATATATTCCATTATTCTAGCATTTGTTAAAAACCTACATTGTATATGTTTGGTGCTGGAATGCCATTTGTTTTCTCAACCTGTTGAGCAATTGGGCGGCAGAAAATGCTCTGAGATCCCCGATTAAAATCCTTCCTTGTGGTCAGCAGACTGGGAAGTCCATAGACCCCAGGACCTGGAGCACTGGTGATGACATACTTCGTGGACCGCTTAGACTGAAACAAAGCAACTCATCATTAAGAGAGTGTCACATGTCACCCTAGGCTATTACCTGTCACTCCTAGGTAAGCCTTTTAGCTCCTCCCTTTGTAAGCTAGCAGGGGGAAGATACGTCATCACCAGGCTGACCGCTCCACCCACAATCGACACCTGGGTGTACGGGCATTGGCCAGGTTAATCATTCTGCTCTCCCTAGTCTGGCTAGAACCGGTTTACTTGAGGGTAGTGCGTCAGAACGCTTACTACATAAGGAGGAAAAAATGTGAGATCAGGAGGGAGGAGAGAGCGAGACAGAGGAGAGCGCCAAGAGTACTGACACAGAA
>SMGT01014454.1:308937-340383 GCA_004794575.1 Lanistes nyassanus
GGCTAGCAAGGAATTGCAGTAGTCAAGTTTAGACAGAACGTAGGCACATACAAATGTGTTTGCAACCTGGTCGGACAGAAGATGGCAGAAGCTGCTGATTTTTCTGAGTTCAGAATAAGCGGATCTGCAGATGTTGGAAATGTTTCTGTCCAGTGTCATGTTAGAGGTAATAATAACACCGAGATTTCTTGCAGAGTCAGCGAAAGGGATGTCGACATCACCAATCCGAACTGCTTTAATTGCACTTAAAAATGCACTGTAATTTGTTTGCTTGTGTACCAACCCCATCATAACCCTCATTCTTTTCCATCACGATGTTATTACTCCTGTCTCTGCAGATGTTAAAGTTCTGAGGTCCTGACAGCACAAATAAATGAAAAGCAGAAAATGTTCAATCACTATGAAAGACAATGAAGGTGTCAAACAATAACTGGCAGCAAGACGAATGCTCACATAATCATTATCTTGAAACCGCTTTGCTTTGGCCAGGAATCCTTTCTTGTCAGAGTTGTCTGTGACGATGGTCTGAAACTTTGTGGGAATAGATGAATTGACAGCAACGACACTGTGACCTGTAATTTCAAAATACACGTTGCTTATTGAGCCCAATAGAAACCAGCCTAGAAATGCAACTTTCTGAACTAAATGCAGCTTACAATTTTAGCAAATGGCAATTGATATATGAAATTATCAATTAAGTAGTTTCCTCATCTGAAAATAAGAAGTTGCCAAACTGTAAACTACCTTTATCCCTAGAACAATGACTGATGCAGTTTAATTGCTGCTCAAGTGTTGCAAGTACACTAGAAAGTGGAAGTACCATCCAGTTCTTATGAAACTAAAGTTAGTTACATTTATGGGATTGTTCTAAACTGATTCACATCTCAAGAAATGCCTGCTGGTCTTTACTCAAAGTCATATGAGTTAAGGTGATTGTCTAAAAATAACAATGGAACCACAAACAACAAAAACTTTATTCAGATACTGAAAATCTCAGGAGAATGAGACTGTTCTTGCCTGAATAAGCCCATAAAGTTAGTTTGTGAGGTTGCTGACTCTTAAATGTACAAGCATCATGAGCAAAATGATTCTTAGTCACATTTCTAGCAGAAATATCACATTGACTGAGGGCAAAATAAGAATTCTATTTACATCATTAGAGTTATTTATACTTAAATAGGAATTAACTGTAGACAGGAAAAAGGAGTCCTCAAACTACCTGACCATTCACTGACTCAGTGTTACAACTTCAAACTCACCAGAAAGAGAACTCTAGTAACATTAAAATTTCCTCCTGACACCATTATAAAAGTCCAAAATAACTAACCAGCAACAGTTATGAGATGGATACAGTGATTTCAATATTGCATTAGACATAATGACAAATACTGTAAATGTTTAAGGTGTAGAACAAATACTGTACTTATATTAATAATACCATTAAATGTGTGCAGTATGCATATTTTTTTTAAATCTTTGATTAAAACCCAGTGAAGTTCTCTATGTTAACATTTATGCTACAGACCAGGAGCCAAAGAAATACCACAGGAGGCATTGCCATGGAGTATCTGCCAAAGATACTATTCCAAATAAATCCAGCATTACCAAAAAAAAACAAAAACAAAAACCAACAAGAAAAAGTTGGGGGTAACCAGTCCCCCCTCATAAAACAAAGAAGTCATCCTAAAATTGTTAGACCTATAGATCTACTAAATGGTGGTCAGGCTTCTTTTTTAGTCTCTGCATTCGCAACACTGAGTACCCAATGGAAAATTCGGAGAAAAGAAATCATGAAAATAACGATATGTCAACTAAATCACAGTTCTATCCATCCCTATATACAAGTTTAAACTAACATGGGTGATGACATAGTTCAATACGTAGCCACTCGATTCAATAATACGTCAATGCCGTCATCAAATCGTTGGAACATTTTATCTTTATACAGGCGCTGCATCCCATTATGCCAAGTGACTGCCTTCACCTATCACTTTACTATGATTATTTGATTTTTATCTGGCCTTCTAACACTAACACCGTAAATGACTAAACTGACATCCCACACTGACATAAACAGATCTACAGTTAAATACAATACGTAAGGTTCTTGACCCAAGTTCTTAACTCAAGTTATCTTACCTCTGTGAATATGGCCGGACGGTGCTCTGCTATGTATTCTCTTGATAAAATTCTTATCTACAACTTTCACACTGTCCGCCATTTCACAACATCGAAACACTTCACTTCAAAACGGAAACATCTGCGCCTAAAACATATCACATAGGCTAAGTGCTTTTATTTATGAATTTTTAGTTAAAATGCGTGTAGTTCTCGTTTATTAACAAAGACCCTAAATAATCTGATGATTTTTAAGACGTTTATTCACACTACATGAAATAATGTCATATAAGCTTCAGCGCAAGAATAATTATATAACGCGCGAGTCGTTGCTATGTAAAACTAATACCACACAGAAAAAAAGGGGAGATTGCTTTACAAGTTTTCTCTGTTATCATCGAGACAAATGATAAGAAGATATCAAATAAAAAACTAAAGGAACATATATTATATGAAGGTTATTCTTAGTTTTCATGTCGTGTGAGTGTTGTCTATAACAAAAATGTTTTTGAGAAAAAAATCTACCCAACCTCTAGACGATTCCACTTCTACCAATCATATTTCCCAAATTGATCAGGGGCGCGTTCAAGGGTATTAAAAACGAAACCCGCGCGGATTTCAAAGCATTAACTTGCAGAAGGCTACGTGTGAATAGGAACAGAATCGACTTCTTTGTTGCTGTTGATACTTTTTAAGGATGCCTCCTCCAGCTCCTGCAGATAGCATAATCTCTCCTCTTAATGATGTGCATATCAATGACGAAAACCAGGTGTGTATTGTTTTATTTCTGCGTTTAATTGAAAGATTTCTGCTAGTCTGTTTTATGAGAACTGGCACAGACCTCTTTGTCTGTCATTGTTTCAAAGCCTTTTATATGACGGTCTATCAAAGATAAAAGTAGAAAAAAAGTATAAAACTAACCGCGGTGCCTTTAGAGACTTTTATATTCAATTTTAGCATTTTCAAGAATTAAATTTACCTTCACAAATTCCCGTATAACAGTTTTCAGTCTCCCGCCATTTTCTGATATATACACTACAGCATTAAAAAAAATCGACCAGGCACTAAGAACAAAAAAATTAATGCTTTTAAAATCATAATGAAATATAAAGCGAAAAAAGGATGTCTGCATAAATTGAACTAAACGCTGTAAAAATAGATCACAATTCTTGCAGTCAGATGTTGGCTCGCACGATCCGATCCGCCCATCGTCACTTTTTCCCCCCATGTTTGTTGGACTAAAAACTAAACATGCAAGCAATGTTATGCCACCGTTTATTAGATGTTAATGAGACTTCAACAGGACAAATCCCTTTTTTAAAAAAAAAAAGTTCGTAGCGTAATCCTGAAAGGTTTTTTCGGTTTGTGATCCTACTGAACTTTGTTTCAGCCACCTTCAAACGCGTCAACTGGCAGCAAGAAAAAGCCGCTAGGAAACAGTCAAAAAGAGGTACCTCATCGCTAATTTTGCGTTTCAATTCTACTGCTAATCCCTTCACGGAGAAAGGACAGCCCTGGCCTTTTTTAGTGAATACTTTAGGAAAGGGCAGTTGTGGCAGACAAAAAATGGCGGGAAAGCCTGCCCTACGTCAAGAAATGTAGACAGTTTATTGCGAATACGAGATAGTAATATTAATAGCGTTATCTTTCATTCTTTGGTCTCGTAAACCAGTCTTTTATTTACATCAATCTATATTTAATTTTTACAAATCTACGACGATAAAATTCTGCTAGTGTTGGACTGTAAGAGACAAAAGTCAAAGTGCACATACAAAGAGCCTCATTTCCAAGCATAGTTCCTCCAAATCGCCCTTACATATGTTACTAACACATCGGAAAATTGATGTGTGCTGTGAAAAGTAATGACGAAAGTGACTTTCTAGTTTCTGGTTTTTTAAGCAGCGTTTTTCTGTAACGTATAATTTTACTTGACAAAGGTCGCAGGATGCACGATTGTTTCATGTTACCAGCCTAGGATCTATTTTTTTTTTCAATGTTAATTTGAATTGAAGAGTCCTGCACATTTTCCTATCGGTATAGGAAAGCATTTTGGTGTGTGAGTTGAAAATGCTATCCGTGCAAGTAAATTCCAACTTTCAGTTGAGTTCATTCTATTTCAGAATGTCCAAACACCATCGAAGCATAGGGCACCTTCTGTGAAACAGGTAATGTCTGTTTCTTGTCAGAAAAGTAAGACTGTTATCAGTTTAATCCTACGTCTAATTGTATGTGACCTTGGTAGCATTTGCTCATACTTGTATACAGATGACGATCGTTTCTGTTTTCGTGTGAAACATTAAACCATTGGCCGTGATTACCCGAAACTTTTCTTGGCCCAAACAGGAACCTCATACAACTGCAACAAAAAGTCCTCAAGATGAGCCTTTGTTACGCGATAACCCTCGGCGATTTGTGGTCTTCCCCATTGAATATCATGACATATGGAGGATGTACAAGCAGGCCGAGGCATCATTCTGGACCGCTGAAGAGGTGGACTTGTCTAAGGATCTTGTCCACTGGGATGGGTTAAAGCATGAAGAACGTCACTTTATTTCCCATGTTCTGGCATTCTTTGCTGCTAGTGATGGCATCGTTAATGAAAATTTGGTATGTACCTGTTGGTTTCCATAGTTTCATACTTGGGATGGACAACTTTTTTTTGGGGGGGGGTGTTTTGTTTGTTTTGATAATTCATAATTCCAGCTGTCTTAAATCATTCCTGATGAAGTGTTTCGATCTATTGACAACCATTGCATATGCTTGGGTATGCAGATTTGGACACTTTCGAAATTGCAAACTACTACAGGTGTAGTCATCTACAATACATATCTGGAAAGATCAACTTGAACATTGACATTCTATAATTTCCTGGGGAGGGTGGGGGAGCTGTAGTGCTTATTGTTTGGCGTTAAATGTGATCGCTGTATGCACCGTACATACCTATGGGGTTTCGATGCATGTAAAAAGGCCCTGACTTCCCCTGTGGTCTTCATGATCTAACAGATAACTTGGAAAAAACTTAATTTGATTGCTGTCTGCAAGAAACATTTAAAAAGAATAACTTCTACCTGACATAAGTCTGAAAAATTATGTGTATAAGGTTGCTTTGAGAAAGGTAAGTGAAAGCAACATGGTGACTGCCACTGCCCTAGTTTTGCCAAGTACAGTGGTTGTTGCAGATGCTGTTTCCCCATATCTGTTTTGTGGTCTAAGTGACCACCAAAAAAATGGTTCGGGTGTCTGAAAATACAAGGTGCCTTTCTGTTAAACCAGCTTATGTTGAGCCCTTTTGAGTTCCTGTAATGCATCGGCAACTAAAGCAAGTATTTGCTCCCACACTTGGGGGGCATGCACAAAATGAGTTTGTTTTGAGTGTTTACTGTTTGAATGCAGCATTGGCACAAAGCCTAGCTAGACTGCCTTAATGAAACCAGATGGTAAGTCAGCTTGCATGAATGCAGTGGAAAGTGAACAATATTTTGTGAACGTGCACAATATTTTCTAAACATTGCATCTGCAGTGTGTACAAGTTTCTTCACTTAGGTATCATGCTTATATTGGTTTCAGGTTGAGAGATTCAGCAAGGAAGTGCAGGTGACGGAGGCTCGGTGTTTTTACGGTTTCCAGATTGCAATGGAAAACATTCACAGTGAGATGTACAGTCTCCTCATCGATACATACATCAAGGACCCCAACGAGAAGTTAGTATCTAAAATACCTCACTTCTTACAAAATGTTTATCCCCTTTGTTCTTTCATGTCATTCCTTTAGTAAGGATGCATGCAGGTTAACACTTTTAGGAGCCTGAACAGCTCGGGAGAGCTGCGGACTAGCAGATGGAGGTTGCTGGTTTGAATCCTGGTGTGGCCAGGGATTATTTCCTGGAGTTGAACATTGTGCAAACTCTATTTGCCCATCTCCCCGAACATTAAGCTGCCTGTCTGCACTGGCCATCTTGCTGCAGCTATCAGTTCTTTCAGTGCATAGTTAAGTAATAGGACCCCATCCCCCATAGTGCGAAATCACCGCAAGGTGCAGCAACGTCCCTCTAAATAACCAACACTTTCAGTAAAAGAAGCTTGATGGCTTAGAAGTCGTGATTGGATGTGTAATTGTGGGGCTTGCTGGGGATTTCGTGCTCTAATTCTATGTTTACACCTATTTCAGACAATACCTGTTCAATGCCATAGAGACTATGCCCTGTGTGAGAAGGAAAGCTGACTGGGCCATCAGGTGGATAAATGACCACAACGCAGAGTATGGAGAGCGTGTTGTGGCTTTTGCAGCTGTGGAGGGCATCTTCTTCTCAGGTTCATTTGCAGCTATCTTCTGGTTGAAGAAACGTGGGATCTTGCCAGGTCTCACCTTCAGCAATGAGCTCATCAGCCGTGATGAGGTAAAAAAAAAACCAGCTGGTAAACTGCAGTTTATATTAGCTAACCTTTACAGGGCTTAACAAAGATTGCCTGGCCACCTGGTGTAACCAAAACAATTTTGTTTAGCTGCTGAAATGGCATAAATATTGAGCTTCATCAGGTTTCCGGCTGTGAAGATTGCATGCATGGCTGTCTTTTGAGAGGGGTGCAGTGTTGAGAGTTGGGCAAATGAAGTGCAGATTTTTGGGATCCTTTGCCCCACATGGCAATTGTAAATTGTGACGATTTTTTGCCCTGATTTAGTACTTAGTATTCCTTGAACATCCTGTTTGTTCTGCAGCTTCCCCGTCCACACTTATTAAATATGTTCTCTTGTTTTTGGCTTTTCCTTAGGGCTTACACTGCGACTTCGCATGTCTCATGTTCCGTCACTTGAAACATAAGCCTTCTAGGGAACGCATCTACACAATCATCAAAGATGCTGTGATGATTGAGCAGGAGTTTCTGACAGCAGCTTTGCCTTGCAATCTGATTGGCATGAACTGTGAACTCATGAAACGCTACATTGAGTTTGTGGCTGATCGTCTCCTTGTTGAGCTGGAGTGCCCAAAGGTAAGTATCCAGAAAAGTCTGCAGCAGGAATAATTGTTGCCAAATATCTTTGCCTAATTGTGAAGTATTTGAGGTTCCAAAAGAACCACACAGTAACCTGCTGCATTTATTTATTTTTTTGCAGGCTTATGGGTCTCAGAATCCTTTCGACTTCATGGAGCACATCTCTTTGGAAGGCAAAACCAATTTCTTTGAAAAGAAAGTGGGTGAATATCAACGGATGGGAGTCATGGGCAACAAAACAGACAATCACACTTTTACCCTTGATGCAGACTTTTAAATCTTGCCCAGAAAAAAAACTTGAGGAATACACTTGTTTTTATGAAGCTGCTGGTGCCATTACTGCTGCAAATGCTGTCTGAAAGATTTTAATTTATTGGCTTTTAAAAACTTGTGAATTGTGTATATTAATAAACAGATGAACTTTTAAACGGCTTTCAGTCATTGCTTCCATGGTGATTAACTCTACATTTATCACAGGTGCGTCCAAGTCTTGACTTTTTGGACAAGGCAATTGTACTGTTTTGCTGGTGATGTCACTCTTACAAGTGCAACAAATTGGGTTGGTGGTTCTGACCATACAGTTGGAAAACGGCTCGATCAAGTCTTAGTTGCTTTATTCAGACTAAGAATCTCACTTCAAAAAATGCTTCTGCCAACTTGCAACTGCATTCAGACCCTTGCACTCCTGTACAAAGACTTCACTAGGTGTTTAAACATCCCATACTTGCAAAATAAAATTACAGTAAGTCATGGATTCTGGTCTTGAAAGTGGTAGCGGTAGCCTGGCTATTTTTTGGTGTAAATCTCAACATGGTGACTTGAAATAGAGGGCATAAGGTACAACACTGATCATCAATGATAAGGGCAAAAATATCCCACCTTACACATTGTATGTGCAAAAACAAGGCTATTGCATCAGCCTAGCAACTAGCCTATTAAAATCTACATTGCCCTTTACTGCTTTAGTCAAACTATTAACCGTAATCTGACTGCTGCATGCTTTCATTTTTGTGAGCCAACTTTCTCCCACAAAATGTAAAATACTTAACAAAAGTCATTCTCTGAAGCCAGAATTAGTGGTTTCGGTGCTAAAGAATAAAGTTCCATAACCTCCACCTTGCAAATCATTTTCTGTGGTAGAACATTCAAGCAGAAAGGCCCTCGCCATCGTCATCGTCACAGCACTTGCACATCTTGCATTTGCAGCACAAGATGCATGGGGCTGCCAGAAGCAAGAAAGGGGATGCAACGAGCAACAAAACCCCAAAGCCTGCGAAGATTCCCACCACCTGCACAAATGGAAATTCAGTTCAGCAGCCAAGTTCATAACTGTTTTCTGAATTGAGCAGAAATGTTTTTCAAAGCTACAGTTGTCATAAATACAACAGTATTTACTTGATCTGAACATTCAAAACTGCCAAGCTACATAAAACATGGACAAAATTTAAGTAGGATTGCCCCTTCATCAAAGTCTATCCTGTCCCAGGGATGGGCACTGTTAACTGAAACTTTGAATTCCACAAAAAGGTCACATCATGCATAAAATTAATTTTTGTCCTTGGCAAAAATACTATGGGGATCGTAAGAGTAGCACTGGCTGCTGACTCGAGCTTTATTCACTGGTCACTTTCGCCTCCCTAAGTCAAATGCCTTAGAACTACAGCTCTCGACAAAAGACATAATTCTCACTGGCAGGCTGCTTTGCTGAATGTGGTCCAGTTAAACATTGGATGTGGTGGGGAGAAAAAAGAGCGACTTGTGAAAAAGAGCAAGGATTTTGGTGATAGTTCTTGCGCCAACATTTGGAAGTGGGTGTCTATTGTTATAGACCACAAAAGTCGGTGATGAAGTGAAAAATATGGTGGTACAGGTTTCCAAAAAATAAATGTAAGTGGCTATGCCCAATACCGTATCTAAAACAGAAACATTCTATGATGTGACCAGCGTAACAGCTAAAAGTTTTCAATTTCAATTCTAATCCAATTTTAATTGCTTAAATTAACTTCAATTTTATTATTCAAAATGCGTAGGGGAAAAAGTCCAAGGTTGATTTTAATCCTAGAAAAGAACATTTTATGTAAGAGTGGGTTAAGCTGCTGGATCATCCTGAATTTCAGGGTTTTTTTTTTGCTTTGGCCAATTTCCTGTCACAAAAATGGATTTATTTGCTGTGAGTGCACCCAGGCTGTGTCAGTCATTTCCAACCAGCAAAAAGAGGAAGCGGCAATCGTGCCAAGTCTACTAATACCTTTCATACCACAGTGCAACTGCACCACACAGGCATCTGGTTGCTTTGCCTCTGGTATCCACTGCACCCCACTTCTACCTGGTTGTGCTCACAAGGCCTGACATAATACTTTGGGGTTGCTAACATGCCTACTTATAATAATAAATCATTCTCTAGTCTAACATAGACTAGAGAACATAAACCATTTGGTCATAGTTAAGAGCCTTTGTTTTCAACTGACATTTAATAACATATTATAATGCTATTGATTATAGAAGTTGAAAAAAAAAGTTTTATTGTAAAATTCAACTAAAACCAACCCCATTCCTCCTGATGCAACATACAAATGATGAAGTGAAAAATATGTTGGTACACATTTCCAAAAAATAATAATCTGCCTTATAAAAAGTCACACTGAGCCAAGTACACCAAAGGCTAAATGCCCCTGGCAGGCACAGTCCACAAAGCATGTTGCTGTTGTAGAAAAATTAAATGTTGAACAACTCGAGTACATATCACACTGCAGAAGTGGGTTTGCTCCAGAGGTTACCGATGCAGATCAGTTTCAGAGATCTAGAGCTATTTCCCAAAAACGAAAGGGGGGTGGGGCCACCATGCATTTCAAACACCTGGCTGAGATTCGCAAGTCAGCCCCTTAAAAAATCAGCTGATTAAGTTTCTAAAAAAAAATCACCAAAAAGCCAGAATATACACCTGAGTTCGATGCCAAATAACCGAAGCTCTTGAATGACCCAGCTTGTTCTTACATGGTCCCCTGTCATAATGTCGCAGCAAGAAATCATCCTGAAAAATGTGTCACACAAGATCACAGTACCGCTGTAACTGCTACAAGATGCTACAACTCACATTCTAATAACCCATTCTCAAAACATTTTGCCAATGGAATTCATGCTGATGCAATTATATGACCATCCAAGTTCATTTTGCGAAGAAAGAGTTGGACAGCAATACATTCATACAACAATTCAAATGAAAGCATACTGATATCATCCAGTTCTAGATTGCAATGACAAGCGAATCCAGATGTTCTCCCATTTCACAGAAGACTGTCAGAAATCGCCATAGGTCTTAGGTGTATTATACTTTAAACCATTAAAAATTGATGCCTGGCCAATGCCAAGAAAAATTCAATACTGCCTTAAATTTAAAAACTGCAATAATCGGGTGCTCAAATACAGCAATTTAAGTCTTATCCCCATAAATTTAGAGATTTGTATCGAAAATCGTGTTGACTTCCTTGAACCTTTAGCCTGCAATGTGGACATATGCTATATGTCTTCTCTTATCATGTCATAGTGCTGTGTAAATATACAGCTTACATCCAAAACCAACACATTTTATACTCTTGCGCAACAAAGTATAAAATCCTATGTCCAAGCTGCTTCCCTTAATGATACTCTTTATCACATTAGATATTAGTCCACCACTTTTGACTGTTAGAGTGCAAGATATATAGCAGTGGGGGGGGGGGGTATTTAATATCTGGTTTTGTGGGTCCAACTTGAACAGATCATGTTACATGCAAAAAAAAATTGCAGAAACAGTTTTTTTGCAACAGTCACAATTTCTTCAGCATCTGGTGTGTAAGACACATCAGCAGACTAAAAAAACTGTAAAAGGTACACTTTTACCTTCTTCATAAACTTACATCTAGTGACTGCAGACAATACCAGCAGAAGACATGCTTGCAGCGTTTGCACATCATTTGGGCGCAGCCATCATTCCGCTCAATGGGAACATGGCACATAGGGCAGCGTTTAATTTTGGCATCCTCTTCATTACCAAAGGGAATACTGCATAATGGCGGGAAAAACAAAATGTTTGCAATCAACTGCATTTTCTTGTTTATATCTACAGCAATGCTGCACCTTTCTCATTCAAACTTCCACTCCCACTCCAGCAAGAACTCCCAATTTCTATGGACACTAATAATCTTTCTCTCAGACTTTTTCAATGTTCTATTCACCCTTTCCCACCATGCTGGTTCAAACTAGAATGTGCAACCTTTTGGGGGGTCTTTCTGGTGACCTTATCCACCCAACCCTCTTCCAATTAAAAATACACAGAACTTTCAAATTGCTGATTATCACTTCACCAACCTAAAAAACGTTTTAATAAATATTTTTTAAATCATTTTAGAGATAGAAGAGCTGTCTGGTATAGTTTTCAAACACTAGATTCCCAGACAGAAGAGTTGACACATACATCTTCAAACACTCTTTCAGATGATACCTTTTGGATTTATACTTTCAAGCCATATCAGGCAGATGATATTCAAGGCCACCGCTTAAAGGAGGTTTCAAATCAGTAACCAGCAGCCTGTCAGCACACATATTTCTTTTTGGAGGAAAGGGTTCTTTAATGAAATGGGATGCAATTAAGCTTTTTCATATGTTAAGTCATTTGCAAACTTTTGTAGCTTCCCTTCAACCATGTATCAGTTGATTTCTTTTAAAGTGTAGTTTTTCGCAGTTACTTCCCTCATTGAAGATGGCACCATTTTAATTATGTGCATGTACAAAGCTCAATGCAAGGGCAGCTATCATAGGCTGAACTTTTTAAAAATGAAAATGAGAATTCTTTATTTGGGCTTGCAAGGAAAAAAAGGATTTCCACCAAAATACAGAAAAAGCTTTTTAGAGATCATGTGTGTGTCTATATACAGGTATTGTAACACACTGTCTGTATCACAAGGCTGCCTAAAGATCAATCATCCTGTGCGTAATGAGACTACTACTTTATACACATAAGTTTATCTCAAATTTTTTTTTAAAAAACCAGCTCATTTTGAATTTTTAATAAACCAGCTAGTTCTGAAAGTCAAAAAACAGCTTATTCTAATTTTCAAAAATGTTTTATTGGATTCTGCAGGGTAGGATTCTTCACTTTTTATTTACTGATTTTTCTGCCACAATGCTACTTTTTAAAAAAAATAAAATGTGGTCAACTTTGTGCATTTCTAAAGAATGATACTAAGGTAATGTGAGTAGGTTGTTTAGTTTATGGCTTATTCTGGCAGCAGGTTCACAAGCCACCTATGGATTATTCACTTATTGTTAACACCAATGAGATTAGCTTAACTGGGAAGGGTAATTATTTGACATAACCAATAATATCTGCTAGCAGACTACTTTTTTATAACTGATTCTTTATGATTTACAAAATACTATAAGAACATAAAGTTGTGTTAAACTTCACATTCCATCACCAATTACAATAAACAGTACATGAATTAACTCCACATTGTTTACACAAATACTTTGTTTGCATTTTCTGCCACTAGGATTTTAAACAGAAGAAAAAACAATGGCATTTGGCCCTAGATCTTTATAACTGAAAGGTTTTACAGAGAAATCAATAGACTATGGACAAAAAGCAAGGTAAAGCCAATACCCGCTGTCATCAGCACACACTGTCCGGATGATGTCATCACAAGGTTTGGTGGCATGCCACTTAGTTTTGCACAAGGAGCAGAACTGCAGCCCACACTATTTAACACACATACTGATTTGTTGACACCAAGCACCGACTGAAATACTCACTATACAACCAGCCTTTAATGGTGCGAGTAGTTCTCACAACGATCCATGTCAAATAACAATCAGAATATGTACATATCATTATGTAAAAATAAAATTATTTTGGAGCAGAACAACTAAAATGACACACCCCCCCCCCACAAAAAAAAAAATAAAACATTTTGTCCCCCTAGATTAATGTTACTTTTAGATTTAGTTTTAGACTTCCTAGAGGCCTAACTGTAAGCCTCACCGTTGGACACTGTACCACCCTTGGCTGGGCAGTCTCGGCTGAGGGTGCTGTGCACACATGACACACTGTCTCGCACCCTGCCTCTGGACAAAACATGCGGTTGGGATCCATGTCCACCTCTGAAAAACACCTTAGACTTAGACTATACACAGAGACAACACACACAAACACACACAAAAAAAAAGAGGGAAGAGATAATCCACAACAATACACTGATTACAGGAGGAGGAGATGATGATGATGATGATGATGATGATGATGCTCTCAACGAAAACAGTGAATCCCTTCTGAGGAAATTGCAAAGTATGTATCCAAACTATACAATGAATTGAAATATAAGTTTTGCATACCTCGTAAAAACCTCAGCCTTTGATATCGAAGGAATAGCTGTGCATCTACAAGTTTTTCAATCTGAAATGTGAGACAAGTCAGAAATTAATATTTTTGCACAGGCTTCAGACTTGGCGTTGGTCTTTGGTTACAGATGGATAAAATCTTGAAATGACTTGATAAATTTAGATGCTAGGTTGACTGATCAGGGTTCCCCCATTGAGTCAACCAACAAAATTCAGTTCGTTCCCTTCCCCCTCTCGGAAAAATCATAGATCCTGTATATTAGTGCAAAAATAAATCTAAATGAATTCAGCGTAAACATGTCGGGCAAAACCATTACTTTTCCAATCACTAAGATCTTAATAAACTCCCTTCACATGAAGTCAATGTTTTATTGTTGAGAATTTCTGATGAAAGTCTTGTCACCAAATAAGAAATATGCACACAAAATGAAGATCTAAAGCAATTTTACTTACGATTTATTTTACTGAACTACTGGAGGTGAAAATTATCTTATTGTTTTTGGTCATTTGGTCATGTGACTTATGGTGTCTAAGACCAAAGCTGAACTCTGATTTCACATGTGTGCAAAACAGTGCACATACATCTTCAAGAAGGGGAATCAGAGCGGAGACTAGGTATGACCAAAGGTAAGTCTGAGATTCAGATATACTTGTGCATATGTGTAAAAATATACACTGAACACTGAATCAGAAATTAATGCATTGCTTCCTGCCTAAGTAATTCCAGTTGTACATCATTTTTCTGAACTTTCCGTTTCCCTTGGAGTGGACCCTCCGCTATCGAGTCCACACTTTGACTTCCTGCATTCACTGCTCACAAATTTTCCACCAAATCTCAGATGTGAGAGGCAACGCTCTGTATTATATGAGCAGGAAGTGTTATTTTCATCTACCAATTATTCTTAAATGTGGTTTGCATCATGGCATCCCTCGGTGCCTGCATCTCATATCGATATTGTTAAAGGGAAAATTCAAAGTTCTTGAAAGCTTTGTAAACAGCTAGTGGTCATCAGCAGCAATGGTTTCTAGCTTCCATTGGACCGATTTGTGTGCATGGTTTTCCCATTTCGTAATACCTCATAACAAAAGATACCTGGAGACAGTTTCAAGTGTCCCTGCAGCCACATGCTAGTCACAGTTACTGCTGTATAAGTTTTCTTCTGTGCACATAAATAAATCTCAAAGCAAACATTATCAACATGCTGGTTTCTTTTCTCCCAGTGATGCAGGAGATCTGATCTATTTCAACAATCGTAATCAACTAATGCTTATGAGGCTTCTCACCTCTGAAGAGTCGACTTTACCCTGTTTTTTGCATGATGCATCTGGACATGTTATTTCAGATATATTTCCCTCTGTGATCATCACAGTCAGATACTGCTGGACACACTGCACAAAATCAAAGAAGGAATCAAATAAAATTTTAGCTTATCTGACATCTGCATGTGATTTTCCCTAATTCAATACCTAAAGATTCCAAATGGAACAAAATGGGGTGAAAACATTCACTTGCTTACACAAATTCCCTCACAATCATTTAATTTTGTTTGCTTGCTTTTTGTGGAGTAATCCTGTGTCAGCAGCTTAGGCCATATCACAGCAGGAATATGGGAAGATGGGGCCCTGCAACTAACCTGTGAACCTAACCATCCATCAAATTGATACCTCCAGCATGATGATGACTGTAGAGAGAAACTGCAAGTGCACAATGCCTTAACTCCAGCCTCTAGGATACACTCCTTGGGCACTGCTGGACTGGAGCCAGTAATAATGACATGCTTGACACTATCCAGGCTCCCCTCAATTACCTGAGGTGCCGGTGTCTACCAGTTCCAGCATGAATGTACTAGTGTGAACGAAGTAGTATGAACGTACTTGTCAGAACAACCTGCAACTGTTGCTCAGTGTAGGACACATCCAGCTCATAATCGGAGGGGTGTTTAACTCTTTCTTGTACCTTTCAGACTGTATTTTTGTTTCACTTCAATGTCTGAAGCATGTTCCAAACTTTTCCATCATACATTTTGTGGAAAAAAAGGTCAGACTTACAGCCAAACAGTAGAGACACTTGCACTCATACAGTTCATACATGTCCTGCAAAGGATGCTCTGCAAGACACAGCTTGCAAGTGATGAGAGGATCAATGGCCAGGTCCACTGTGTTCTTAGATGCTGAGTAAGTTGCCATTTTCCTCTTGTTTCAATTTCAGTTCTTCAACCCCTACAAATCATCTGAAAAACAAGAAAAACTCTGCAAACCTACAAATACAGCAACAAACACATCTGATTCACACATAGGTTCCAAATAAAGAACATTAACAAAATACAAAATAGAAACCATTCATAACAATTCTGGACAATCCATATTAACACTCCTACAGACAGTGCTGTTGCATCTACTATTATCACTGTTAGAAAACCTAAATCGACCTAATAATAATTCTATACCGTATCTCCTATAAACAAACCCCACTACAAAAGCAATGCTAATGCTACAGGAATGATTATGACACAATTGAGGGTCAGTGTCATTTTACAGCTGTTGCAGGATACAGGACATTAACACACCCAACCTTCAGCTACACAAACATACACATTTTTTGATGGATCAGAATATATATCAACCCTTTTCTCCAGCCACTTCAAAAGACCACAAATTAAGCTTTGAATGGTCTTTTGTGTTTTCTTCCGGTCACCCACAACTAAGCTATTAAATTTATTATGAAAGCCTCAAGCCAATATTCTGCTCTCCCTCTCTCACACACAAAAAGGACTGAGGGAGACTGCACTAATATGTCAGAAAATCATATTTCTCGAGGGAGGGACAATCACCATGCTCTGCAAAAGAACACAAATCAAGTATCCTTTCTGTTTCATTATTCATTATTTTCGTATTACGTTATCGCACGATCTTTAGTTTTCACTAGGCCGAGTCTCCACGACAAAGTGAAAGTTCGTTCGGAATAAAATAGTAGGATAAACAAACAATGCGTTTGTCTTTCACAACATTTCATTTTGTTTTCAGTCTCACTGCTATTCACTATTTGCCTGCGATTATACTAACACTGACCACGGACGAAATGGATCCACTGCACTCCACACAATAGAATCAGTACCGAAAGGTAAAGGGGTGGGGAGCACTATCGATTAGGAAGAAAAAGGAATCATCAATGAAGCAAGGAAGTAATAAAAGTACTCTTTTCGAAAATGTTATCTATAATATAAAAGAACAGCAGCCACTCGCTCTGCCTACCACGGATGTACGGATCGTCTGCGGAAACAACACAATCGACAAACATCTTGCACGAAAGCGCACAGAGCTTATCAACATTGCCGACTGAGCCAAAAATACGATTCGGACAGAGGATTTCTACACATCGATCATATACACTTTTCCGGAAATTCGTCTCAGTTGCTTCACACACACCTCTCTCTCTCTACCCCATTTGAGGCGCGCTCGATTACGTGTGAAAGGTGGGTGGGTGGGATTACAGATCGTGCTTCTTATGCAGAAATCAGCGAACGCTGACAGCTTGCGCTCATGATGCGGTGCGTGCGTGTGCGTCCGTGGGTGCATGGGTGCATGCATGCACGAGCGTCTTCCATCCCCCTCTCTGCGCGTGAGAATGTGAGAGAGCGTCATTGATACACACACTCACGAGCAGTGATTCGTAGCTCAAAAAGCTGACCCTTGCAAAGTCCGAATTGATTTTGGAAGCCTAACTCAGCTGATTCTACGGTGACGTGTTGCCCCCTCCCCCAACCCGATATGTAGCACTGATCATATCCCTAAGATCTTCCAATCAGTCGGAAGTGGACAGTTAAGGCAATAATTACTACACATAAAGTATAAATATCGATTTGAGTTATTTAAAAGGACGTTTATAGGCGTCTCATACAATACAAGGGGCCTGTTTAGCTCGTTGGTAGAGCTGCGGACTAGCAGATAGAAGGTTGCTGGTTCACATCCTGGTGTGGCCAAGGATAATAACCACCACCACATCTCATACAATACAAAGCATAACGTACTACAGATTAGTAACAGACTGCCACTGTTGGAAGTAAATAGCAGTATAAAAATTGAAAAGGGGACTCTTGCATTTAAGGTATCAGACATACATCCAGCGTTTGAAATATTGTTGCCTTCGTAGTTGATTAGGTCGAGTCCAATTTCAGTACAAATCCACCATTTTATTCTGGCAAATTATATTTCAAGTCCAGACTATAAGTATTTTTAATGGAGTAATCTATTAGATAACGCTATGTTTTATTCGTGGAACCCTTTTTACTTTGCATTTTAAAATAATTACTAGAAAATTGTGCAGCCGGATACAATTTACGCTTGCCTGTCATTGGTCAATTTCAATCCGTTCGCCATTTTACCGCCATTTCCCTGTGTTCGGTATGTCAGAAGCCGAAAATCAGACCGTTTCAGGAAAGGAGGAGGTAAATCGATTTGACTGAGACATAACTTTTCCAGTAAATTATATTACTTACTAGTAGCCTTCCAAATATTGAAGCATTTCTTCCCATAGAAAATGAACTAACCCCATCGGAACATGGCTAACCGTTGCATTTCCTCACCTAGTTTCAACGGCGAAGTCCGTCGAACAACAGAAAAGTGTAACGCAGATGCGAGTTTCTGAAGATCAGTTTGAAGCAGCATTGAGCTGTTGCAGTAAACATTAGAAAAGTGTTTTTAAAATACAACAAACTGAAATCTGATGCAAGTGACTTTGTAACTTCTTCTGGGCAGTATGATTGTAGTGTAAGGGATTCTGTTCTCTGTAGATCGACGTTCATTGATTTGGGGGAAAATGGTTTGTTTATTTGCGTTTTGTTTTTAATTCCTTTAATTTCCTTAAGTTGAACTCGTTGCATTAATGTTTCCACCATTAAGAGATCTTCGAAATATGCTTTAGAAAGCATGATTTTGAGAAACTGCTTTCAAACTGATTCGGGCAGTTAAGCGTTTCTCGTGTGAAGATCTGACATGCGTTACCTACACCGTACACGCGAAGAAGCCGAGTGTCTGATTAGTGCTTTGTCTAATGCCATCGGTCTTAAATAATTTATTGTTTTCATTTAGTCTCATAGTAAGTATACAACTTCAGTTTAATAGAATTTGTCAACTTACACAAAAACTGAATGCTAAAAATTGTAAACATACGTTAAGTACTTCTTTTACAAGCTGCGAAAAAATCTTTAGCATTTATTCTAAGCAACGTAAGTCAGTGTTAGAACTAGCACAAAGTAGCAGTACTATAGTGAGAACTACGCGGACTGGTTGTGGGTAGAGAGGCAGACGAACCGAGGGTAACCTGCAGCAGTACGTGCAAAATACCAAGTCAGTTACCAGAAATATGTTAATTACGAACTTTTTTTCCCCCAATTTGCCCATGATCCCCAGTATTCTCTGTACATAGGTAGTATGTACAGAGAATATTTTTCATATGGAAAAATTTCCTTTTTTGTGAGGGTTTTCATAAAATGTGTCCAGAATTTTCTTACACCAAACGGTGACTGTTGATGCAACCCTACAAATGTTCCATAACTACAATACATATGTAGATTAGTTATTAGCAAAAATAACAAAATTAAATTTCCCCATTTTTTTATTTGAGTTATATCCACCAAAAAATATTTTTGAGTAGTTACTGCAGAAGAAAAAGATCATATAATAATGGTGAAGGCGGACATAAATTGAAATCTTTCTTTTGTGGCACTTCAGCTTATTCCCAGCCCTGTTTTAAAGCTTTTTAAAAAATGTATTGTCATATAAGCAGGATGGGTGGATGGTTTGAGTTCAACACTATGTCAGTAGCTAAGACCGTTTAATGGCATTATATACGCAGGAGATTTACCAGTTACTGACTTGGTGGAAATTGGTTGCTGGTATCACAAAAGTTGGGGGATTTTTTAAAAATGCACAGTGTATGCTAAGATGATGCCAAAAAAAATTAGCGGCTTGTACTTAACTTCTGATGAGAGCCTGGCCAACATCATTCATTTCAACAGTTCATTGATGTAGATGTCACGCAACAGCAAAGTACAAGTGTCATGAGTGACACTTTGTGCAGTAGTGGATCATACCTTGAATGAATTATGCAGCAGTGCTTGATAAAGTAATTCAATGGTTGAGTGGCCTTAAGAAAGGCCATCTTCATCTGGGGCTTACTATATTGCATTGCTTTCAGCAAGGGCTAATAATGTTTTGGGGCATTGCTGTACTGTAAGCTTTACCACACTTTCCACTACACACAATAAGTGCTATATTTTTCTGTGTGTCAGCTCCAGTCTTTGTGAGTGAAGTAGGATGCTGATGGGACACGATGCCATCTGTTATCAGTCTCACTTAGCTGTAAAATGCACTCACTTAAAGGCATCTCAGACACAAACAGATGGGGTGGGTTTAGGCAGTAGGGAGAACCTGTGCAGATGCAATTTTTTATGTCTGGGTATCAAATTTAATACTCGTGTGTTGCTACAAGCGTTGAGAATGGTTTTCAGAAAATTCTAGAAAGCCTTTTACTGTTTTAGGTCAATTGACAGCACATTGTACATGTGACCATTCACAATCCTGGGAACAGGTTTTAGGATAGAAGTACCCAAATTTTGTCATGTCAGTATTGCTCATCAGGAAAACGGAAGCCCAGCTTGGGATGTTCTTTTTTTTTCTTTTTCAGAATCTACCTTTAAACGTAAAAGTCAACTAAGCTGACTGGAAAAGTAAGTGCGCATTATAGAATGAGAAATTTGATGAAACATGGTTCGTTAGTTACCCTGGAAGTAGTAAATCTTGGTCACATGGAAGCAAGTAACAGCTAATCTGATATTTCAATTTTCATTCAGAATTGATGTGCAGATACAGTGCGATTTGTAAAATCGGTTATAAAAGTATAAATTGGTCATTAGGCAGTGCACTACTTAACCAAATCTAGTATATAAATTGCTTATTTGAAGCAGCCGTTGGTGCTAAAATCTGCTTGGTGGCTACTCAGTTACTTGACCAAAAGTGGAAGTGGTGGCACTTTTATTGCATACTTTCAGTACTTCTGCTGCAGCCACCGGCTGTTTCGCAACAATGCAGAGGAAGAGATTCGTTCATCTGTTGTTGGTTATAGCTGATGGAAAGCGATCCAATCAGCAGTTATGCACAATAAGCAATCATCGTGATTTTCATGGAATAAAATGGTCGATGACAGCTTTCTCTGTTGATTTAACATTTGAGTCATTCTTTTTACACAAAAATGTATCGTGAAGGATTTTTCGTTTCTCTATCACTTTAGGGGAAACTGATGTCACAAAATGGTGATTTTTCTTATCCAAATAACGCGAAGCGTGTATTTCCTCCCCTGATTCTTTTGTGCTAACATTAAATGAATCTGTGCACTATCAGTTTATACACTATTGGAATGTAGGTACTGCTCTCCTCCTCTCTCCCTCCCTCCCCCCCCCCCAGGCCTAACATGATTTACTTCAATAACTACTTAATACTTAACTACACACATAATGCTTTCAGTGGAAGAATTTGGGCGTGAACATCACCCCTGAAACTTGGGGAAAAAATAACACCCTAAAAATGATAGACTTGGGCGGTGATTGTCACCCTCAATTTTAGAGCCATTTGGAACCCTGCCCCTCCCTAGGTTCTAGAGTTTTGACATCATGACCTTGTATAATATGTATATCAGTGTTACTATTTTTCCCACAACTGCTATGCTTTATCACAATTATTGGGTCAGTGGATTAGCAATTACAAAGCTTAAGTTCAGCATGTGGCATGATGCAAAGAACATTTTGTTAAGCCACACCACCTAATAATTTATGGGAAAAAACATAGTTGTGGAGAAAACTGTAACACTTGATACATATGTGGCTTGATTCTGTTTACTTGCAGTTGCAAGGTAATGTACTCTGTAGACTGACATTTTCACACAGTACAGACTTAAGACTTAGAGATATGGAAATTTTGTTGCTATTTTTAGTTTTGAAATCGGTATATAAATGTATGGTTACATATTTATGATACCAAAGCTTTCTTAAGTAACACTTTCCGCCTGTCCATTGACTGTGCATCACCAGTGTCCTTGTCTGCTAAGTGATTTTTATTTATCTTTTTGTATCTGTGTGCTGTCCTGCTATTCTAAGTCTTGTTTGGCCAAGTTCTCTTTGTTGTACCTAACATAAGATCGTAAGGTGAGGCTTTTATTTGTTGCAACACCTTTGCTACAGTGTATAATTGCTGTGGTTTTTGCATGCTAATATGGGTTGCCGATCCACAGTGCCAACCACTGCTGGGTTTTTTTTATTATTGTTGTTGCATATTTCTGTACAGATGGAGGTGACTGAGAATGGTGATGAAACCAAGAAACAAGAGCAGGACAAAAACACAGATAGAAAAAATGATGATTCTGTAAAAGAAGAGGAGGAGGAAGATGAACCATTGCCATGTAAGTAATTCTGTAGAGTTACCACTGTTGCTGACTGGCTGTAGTTTTACCGCCTCTGACTGACTGGCTTTGAACTGTAATCACTGTTACATCACTTGCATGGAAAAGATTACTGATAGATGGGTGAGAGTAGATCGGCAGAAATAGTTGATTCCGCAAGTCAAGTGCCCTCCAAAGTGGAAATCAGTACCAGGGGAAAATAGAAATTTTTTGTAAAAAGCCCTATTGCTTACTTTCCGTTTTATGATCCATACAGTAACATTGACACCCCAGAAGCATGGTCACCATTTTGAAACATTGACATACTTGTGAGGGTATCTTGAAACATTCACCCATGCTGGTGTGTTTATAAACCAAATAATTAGATGGAATATTTTATTAATGTTTTAGATTGATTTTACATTATTTTGTACTGTAAGCCTACATAACACAGGGTCATGGAGTCATGGGATGTTATTTTTTGGTCTTGGAAAGTCATCGAGTTTGAGTTGGGGAAATAGAAACTTCATCTGAGAGCTCGGTTTGAAACAGCATGGAGTGATTGACTACAGGTCATAGAGGGAAGAAATTCCAACGGCAGTTTTCCACCATAGCAATGTTAGTGCAGTTGTGCTTTGTCAAGAACTAGCATAATACTTTCTGTTAGTGTTACAGAAATTAGTGATTGGTTTCTTTAATTTATTGAAATCCTTCCAGTCAGTGCTGTTTTGTGCTCATAATATTATGTAACTTTGAGAATTCTACTATATCAAATGATTTGAAAATACCATTTCATAAAGAAACTGGAGTGGAGTACAAACAACTTCTAGACTGGATTGCTGAACACTCCCTCCAGACAACGGCAGTCTGCAGTGCCTATGAGAAAGATTGTTATTGCCAACTTACATGGACAAAGCAGCTGTGTAAAAACAACTTGAAGGGGGAAACAGGAAGAATTCCTTCAACAGAAATCTCAGCTTAGCCCCACTGCCTACCCTAAAACTACCAGGAATAATCATGTAACTTCATGGGGAAAATGCTCAACCTGTTGCAGTGCCCTAGTCTAAATCAGTAAATGTTTTAGTTGGAGTCGAGTTGTATGGCTTGACACAGTGACAGGTCTGCAGCCATTATTTGTTGTTGAGGACAGGGATAAAAGCAGAAATCTTGTGGACACTCAAAAGTTGTTGCATCACAATCATTTACAAACACGGATACCTCTTGACTGTTCAGAACTGTGTTGCTGACAGAATTATTGCACAAAATGTGAGGAGACCACTTCATACATGGGGTTTAGAGAAGTCAGGTCAGGTCAGACCAGGGAAGGGGGTGGCATATAGATGATGGGTGGGTGCCAGAAATTTTCTTTTACCAGTCGTGTGGGTGGAGCTGTTTTTCTACATAAATTGAACTATTATTTTTGGGGGGCTAAGTTGGGTATGTTGCATTCTTTTAGTGGTAGAACAGTTTAGAACTGCTTTATATTCTGGTGTCTTTTATCCCAGCATACAGTGAATTATAAGAGAGCGCGTGTGCATTTTCATCTATGGCATCACAATGTTATTGGTCATAGAAAAAATCGAAATGGTCATGCAAAAGTCATGGAATTATTGGATGAAAAATTAGTATGTGCCTTGATAACAGCAGGGGGAGGGGGCGGGGGGAGTATAAGCATCTTGTAATTTTGTTGCTGGAATCGGAATTTTGCATTGGGTTGTATCTGTGTCTCTGTTGCTAAAGTGGGTCTGCTGGAGCGGCCTGTGGTGCTAACATCAGGGAAAAGGGAAAAGAAGAAAGTAGAAAGGCTGTCCATGTCAATCAACATGCCCAACAGTGAGAAGAAAAAGGTGGAGATTCCAGAGGGTTCTGGGATCAAATTAGGGGACTGCCCAAGAAGTAAGTGTCACATGTCAAAAAAGTGGTGGGGTGAAATTTATAATTTCTTGTATAAAAAATTTCCTTCAGATTGAGATGGTCATTATGTTTTGGGTGTTTGTAATTTGACATTTTATGATTGGTTTATTTTCTGCTTTCTTAAAATAATTGTTGTACGGTACATTGTTTAAAATAATCCAAAAAGTAACTCCTGGTTGGAAAGTGAGAAATAGATACAAAGCAACTAATATAGATAAATGAAACCAGATTCACAACAACTACACAACATTTTGTCATTGTCATTTTTCTTGTCACAATGACCATGACCCAGAGTGGTAAATCTCAATTTAGCGATCCCTAACCACACCTCACAAGCAAAAAACTTTGTAAACATAACCCTGGTCAGGCCTCCCATGATCATGCGCACTCACTGTGCGTCGCCCCATCCGCACAGCTCACTGGCAACTCGAGCTGACTTTCTGAAGCACCATGGCTGAAGTGAGACATCTAATGTCTGCTCGCACAGCCTGGTCTTTGATCTTTAGTCTTCTCTACTTGTGCCAACCTCCTCACTGCATTTACAGGTGACAAGGAACATGAGCTTTTCTACTTAATGTTGTCTTTCACCTGTTTGCTTGTTTTATTTTACGTTAAAGAGAGTGTACACTCAAACCTAACAACCCTTGTGTACTGCACTAATACATGGGAAATGACAAGAAAACGTCATAATCCAAGGTAAACTTTCAGTATGACGTTTATTTATATATTAGAAGTGCACAAAAAAGTGCAAAAAGATAACTCTGTGAACATGTATCTGGAAAACCTGACATCGGTTATGTCCCCTCCCTGTATGACGTCAACCGGGTATCTTCACTTCTGTTATGTAAGAAACTGGCGGTGTTCGAGTAGAGAGATCAAAATGGGGGAAATATGCGCAACAAACAACAGTAAAAAGACGATAAAATTTCAGTCACAAATCTTTACAGGAGCTTACAAAAGTGTCATTTTTTGGCATACTTAACATCAAATACTTATAAAGTGCATTCTCTAAAACCTTTTATTTAGTCCTAAAACCGTAGCTTTTGATGGCTATTCGTGCATCTCGACAGACAAGGATACGATGACATTTCAAAAACATACCTTCAGAAGCTCCATACATCGGTGATTTTTTCTGTTATATTATGTGTCAGAAACTTATAAAAGTATATTTTGATGATAGCTTATCCGCTCTCGCACGTGCTATACCGGTCATATTGTGGCTGTTCGGGGTTTCGAAATGGAATGATACACAGCAGAAAAGCAGATCTGTAAAATGTACCTACTCAACTCGAGTTGGGGCATATTATGCATCAAATAATTCAGAAAGTGCATTCTGATTCTTGATATACCTTTAAAACGTTTTATTTAGACATAAAACCATAGATTTCGGTGGCTGTTTGTTGAGTTCGGGGCTGTTTGGTATTACACGGCGTGGACGAGCAGACGATAACTGTACTGACACAAATTTGTAAAATGTACGTACTCAAGTGTCGATTTTTGGCATATTTTGCATCAAACACTTCAGAAAGTGTGTTCTGATGTTCGATATACCTTTAAAACCTTTTATTTGGCCCTTAAACCATGGATTTCGGTGGCTTTTCGGTATTTCGTATACACGGCAGACGGCGAGCAGATGATAACAGTACTGACACAAATCTTTGTTGGAGTTATCGACACAAATCTGTAAAATGTACGTACTCAAGTGTCGAGTTTTGGCATATTTTGCATCAAACAATTCAGAAAGTGCATTCTGATGCTTGATATACCTTTAAAACCTTTTATTTAGACCTAAAAGCATGGATTTCGGTGGCTGTTCATTGTGTTCGTGGCTGTTCGGTATCACACGGCGAACGAGCAGACGATTACTGTACTGACACAAATATTTAAAATGTACATACTCAAGTGTCAATTTTTGGCATATTATGCATCAGATAATTCAGAAATTGCATTCTGATGCTTGATATACTTGATATACCTTTTATTTAGACCGTGGCTGTGCGGGGTTTCATATGACCGTTCCATGTTTTTGTTGTTACCCTGGTGATGTCATGAGCCTCGATTCCAGTTTTTTTAGGTCAGTTCTTCAATGCAGAACTTTCGATTAAAATAGTGACTGATCAGTCGATCTTCTGGTAAAATGACCAGTGGCACACGATTCCTCAGATTTGATTCTATTTAGGCATACAAAGTTGCCATGGAGAGTTTACCCTCACTTTAAACAGGGTTGTGGGGTGAGTTGCATTCTCGCCTCAATGGATGACATCGGTGTTTACCTGTATCTGTTTCATGTGGTGTACACTTTTTCTCACGCATTATTTGTGCTTTGCTTGAATGCTTGTGCAGTTAAGTTTTTCTGTTTTTAGGTATATTTGTTGGGGTTTTACTGTTTAATGCTGCTTTTGCATATTGACAGTGTGCATGTGCAGGCAGTTTTGGCAGCTCCAACTGTGAAATTGCTGTGTGGCATCTTTGGCCTCCCAGTTTTTCTGCCATCTCTGTGTGGCCCTACCTCTTAGGCTCCAGTGCTGGCTGACTCTGCTCAGTCCTCATCTTCAACCTGCTCCTCGCAGGTGTCCATGGTGGGTCCAGATGACAGGGACGTTGCTCGGCCTGTCCCTGTGTCCTGGCCTCCTACATGGACTTCTGCTTCAGCAATGTGGACTGTGGCAGTGTTGCATCACATGGCTGTGACACTTGGAGGACTTTATGTAAAGGGGAACTGCAGTGTCCCCCTTGGTGCAGAGGTGTTGACATCCTCTGTTGACACATTTGCAGTCCGACGCCCTCACTGCTGCTGTCGGAGCAGATGGGGCCATAAGCATTTCACGGCAGTTGGTGTGGTGGAGGGGGAGGTCACACTCTTGATTCGTCGTTTCCTGTTTTAGCACAAGTCTGTCAATTCTATTACCGCCAGCTTGGGTGGGGTGGTTCCAGTTCGAGCTGACCCTCATGGCCACTCACTGGAACTCCCCACATTTCAATGCTGGTCATGTCCGGCCACTCCTTTCTGATGCACCTTTAGCCCAGGCGGTTCCGGTCAGGATAGCAACGCACCCTTTTCTCCAGTCTTCCTGCTATAGCATGCACTTCTGTGGTGGGGCTTTGCTCCTCTGTCTTCTCGTTCCTGCGCCATCACCCCATCACGTGTTTCCATGAGGCAGGCTCTGGGCTCGTCTCTTCCCAGTTTACACTGCAGTCTCTTCTCTGCGCCTGAGCCTGGCGGCGGGTTTGCCATGTCCTTGGCTTGTCCCTTCTTCCTGCTAATGCATTGCTGGATGGCAACTCATTCCATGTGTCCCTTCTACCAGGTGTTCTCGTCACGGCTTCAGCCTGGCCACCCTGCATATCTCACTGAGCTGTACTGTTTTGCCTCCTGCTCACGTACTCGGTCATACCCCTTTTGCTGCACGTGTTGGCTTTCTCAGGGTGGTGCTCATTCAAGGTCCTCTCAACTCTAGTGAAAATGCTTGGCCTGCAGGCTTCTGGCCTGAGCGTCTTCCTGTCTATGGTGCACGTGACTGCACACAGCTTGCGGACATGCTTAGTCATCCATGCTGATTGCTTCAGGTCAGGTGGGCTGTGCATCCACCACCTCTGTTGTCTTAGGGCTTGCTTGGTTTTGGCCACTTGTCGACTTGTTTGCCGCCGGGTTCTACAAGCAGCTTCTGATCTTTTGTTCCAGGTGCCTGGGTACTGAATGAGTTTCTGTCTGTCTTGGGTGGGGCTGATGGCATATGCCTTTCCACCACTGCCTTCAGTCCCCTCAGACTGCTGACATTCAAGTTCTTTCACCCCCATCTCTTCTCTTGGCCCTCTTCACCAGTGCGGTTTCTGGACCTCCTGTGGCTCAGTCAAGTGAATCCACTTTCACTCCTCTCCTGGGAGTCCTTTTTATAATTGTTTGTCCTCTTGGTTTCTGCTGCCACTGGGAGGTTGGGTGTGGAGGATTGCCACCAGTGTGGTCTTGCAATTCCTCCTCCTCCTCCTCCTCCTCACTGTGGTAAGTTTATCTTGGATTCACCCACCTCCACTATGTGCTAGGCAGTACTCTGGGTCATGGTACAGTATTGACAAGAAAATCAAGATTTCTTAGTTAAATTTGTTTCTTGAACAATACTGGCCCACCGTTCTACCTTCTGGTCTCTTCCGCTTTCAAAAGTCAGTTTGAGTTGCCAGTGAGCTGTGCGCATGGGGAGTGTGCATGGGAGGCTTTACCAGTTTTTACAAAGACTTTGCAAGTTGTAGTTAGGGGCTGCTAACTTGAGATTTAGCACTCTAGGTTATGGTAAGTTTTGCTAAAGAAACTCAAAATTGAAGAAATTTGGATTTTGACAGCTTGATTCTATTTCTTCGTTGCTGCCAGGTGATGTTAACTTTAAATTTGTTTTAACCTGCAGTTGAATTCAGACTGGGACAGACCAAAGCTATAGACCTGAAATCTCTTCATCGGTTGTTATTCAACAGAGTTGGTTCAGTAAGTAAAACCACTTTTCGAGTTAACTATCATTGCCTATAATTATAAAGCTTGGTCCAAGATTGTGCAGAAAGTTTCTGCTCATGCTTATTACTTTCTGGAGTTCCTACAAATCTTGTGAAGTCTATGGAATATTTTATTGCAATTTCAAGGTTTTTGACAAGTGTAGAAAATGAAACTGCAGTATTACAAGTCAGGAATTTTGAAGCAACATGCAAAGAAATTATAATGGGGGGGGGGGGCAGAAAAAATCATTCATGCTGTTGCAGTATATTTTAGGAGAGAAATCAAAAATTTGAGTTGAATCCATCGCTGTTGTCCCTTAGTTTTTAACGAGAAGTTGGAAGTGGGCTTTTTACTTCCCTTTCCATCTGGCTTACAGAACAAAGACTTGTGCATGGAACCTGGATATTAGATCTATCCGGTTTCAAATATCAGAAAGGGCAGTTGTTGATGTCCAAAATGTATTAGTAACACATGGTGATTTTAGCACAGTGTCACTGAAATGCTATTCTGTAATACTTCCAGCAGAAATTTTTATGCTATTATTCTGGGGAGTTTTTCAGAGTATGACTTATGTCAGTGGAACTGAATGCTTGCAAACATGCTCTCTCTTTTTTGACTTCGAGAACATGTTCAAAATTCTGCTTATATGCAGGTCAAATGCTCTGTATTTTGGTAAATAAGGTATCTTTCTCAAGTATGGGTTAGGGTTAGAGATGATTAGCCCCCACTGTAAATATATTTATGTTTTTATTTGTTTTTTATTTATTGAAGTAATTCTGTACTTTTGATAAATATGCATTGCCAAATGCATACTTGTTAGTTGTTGATAACTCTAGAAGAAGATAGATGATCTCCCTATTCGTTTAGAAATTTAGTGAAGAGAACCTTTGTTGATTACAGAACACAGAGGTTAAGAAAAACATCAGGCAGTTCAGTGGATTTGCCTTCAGCAAGGAGGATAAAGAATATGAAAAACGTGTGATGGCATTAAACAAGTAAGAAATTTTAATGGGTTGAAGATGTTGAACAGAAATGTTGATCTGCATTGAGAAAATTATTTACTTTGTCTTCTGTAGTATAAAATAAAGGCTTGTGTACTTAAGGCAGAAGCACATATAAAACTCAGTTGCTTTTTGGAGATCAACATCACAGATTTTTAATTAAACAGTGCATCTCCATCGGTGCTTTGTACTGTTACTGTGGCATGCAATCTCCCACCCTCAGGACCATTAAAACAGTGTTCCGTAGAATTTGCTTCATGTTTGTATTTGCTGTCCTTTCTGATGAAAAGTCTGCTTTTGTAATGATTGGTGAAAATAGTTTGCTATGATGCAGAATGACGATACCACAGCTGAAGCAGATTTGTGAGGTCCTTGACATCGAGCGCAGTGGTGCCAAGCCAGTTGTTGTAGAAAGGATTATGGACTTCCTAATGAAGCCTACAAGCTCAGGGCTCAAAGTTCCACAAAAGAAAAAGAGTAAGTAGGAACAAAACAAGTTTATTGCGGCTTCTGCAACATCTGTCCATGCTGAAAGGACGGTGGTGTTCGGATTTTATTTGGTTTGTTTTGATGGAAACACCTTGCCTATTGCTGAGCCACGCCTGATGCTTGTATGCTTAGCTGATTGGCCCCCTCTCTCTTTTTTTCCCCCTGCACTGAAGGGAAATCCAAGGGCTCTGGAGAGGCAGACAAGAAGGGCACAAAGAGGAAGAGATCACCAAAGAAAGACTCAAAAACAAAATCAAAAAAAGATACGGTATCCGACATTTCTGACTCTGATGAGGAAGATGAGAAAGAGGAAGAAGAGGAGGAGGAAAAGGAAAAGGAGCCTTCGGAAGAAGAGGAGGAAGAGAGTGACAAAGAGGTGAATATATGTCAAAATCGTTTCATCTTTTGGCTTTTGTAGCTGGGAATAAGTCCTTGTAAATAATAAGACATGCATGCCCAGACCTGCTTAATGGCATTTTATTTGAATCTCAAAGTGCCTGTTGCTCCTGGTCATGGGCATTGCAGTGTCTGTGAACAGTAAGATGAATGAGTGATATGAGGCCTACAGAGCTGCCAACTGAGAGAGTTTCCTTCCTTGAACAAGTACAATGGCACAATCGGGAATTCCTGAAAGTCGGGGTGTACTTGAATGTCCTGGGCTTCCATGCAAGCAAATAGCGATTGAGTTAAAGTGTGAATATTTATCCTGTTTACAGCATTTAAGTGAAGTGTATGATTGATGTTACAGCCACCTAAGAAGAAGGCCAAGATTGTGAAGAAGCCAGTAAAAAAAGAAAATGCGAAAGCAAAAAAACAAAACGGCAAACAAGAAAAACCTGTCAAAAAAGAAAAGAAGGAAACCAAAAAGAAAAGTAAGTCTTAATTACAGGTAACTAAGATGTGTAAACACAGTACATCCATATCATACACTTTTGACACAGCCAGAATGGCTGCATGGTGTTTGGGACTGACCTTGGATTTAGTGTTATAAACATTGTGATTTAGGGGTATTTATTAAAACAGGGGTGCTACTACTTTCCATTTTTAAACGGAACCTTTTTTTTTTTCAATGTCAGTAAAAACGGTACATCCATTTCTGCGAAAAATGGCCAAAATTAATAATGTTTTAAAAGTTCAATAAGAATGATCTCCGTACTAACTTTTGTTTTATAGCTAGATTACATTGTTTCATGTGCCAGTGGCGAGGTCTAAAACAGAAGCGCTATTTTGCAGAGGAGTCGCCAACGTCCGGTTGGCTCTCGGCATTTCCCACTGTTTTCGCGCTTTGATAAATGGCAGCAAAAAGCGTTGAAAATGGATGAAGGAAGGTGATTCGGATGTTGTTGATGCGCGAGTGGCGATAGGCCTGGTTAGATGAAAAGGATAAAGACAACAAAGAGTGAGTGGTGTGTAAAACTTGATCACCCCAACGTTGCTTATTCAGTTGTGTAGTTATTGCTGCATTTGCAACTATCAGTTTAGTTTTTGTTGCCTGAAAGCATCAGTCTATAATTGCATACTGTATTGCTTTTGAGTAACAAACACTATGTTTGCAGCATGGTCAAAGAGGTTTTTTTTTAACCCTATATTGTAGGAAAACGTGCACTTTTGAAACCTCTCCAGCTTCAAGATCTCCCCCCCCCCCCC
>SMGT01014454.1:340914-374129 GCA_004794575.1 Lanistes nyassanus
CCCCCCCCCCCCCCCCCCGGACTATACAGCAAACAAATGTAGACACAGAACTTACCAAAGATAAGAAAGAGATGACAAAATGATAGCAGATTTGAAACTGAAGTTGAAAAGCACTTACAGAGAGCACTGCTAAATCTATGCTGATGGCTCACATGACCCAACCATCCATGCAACAGGTATATATGAGCTTATGCATCCAAAAAAGCAGCCATCTCGGATGCCAAGCACACACAAAAAAGGTATTGTTGACATAAACAGCAAGTGTTTACAACCAAGACAATATTTGATACAACTCGTTAAACTCTAGGTGTCTAGCAACTTCCTTCTGTTCTGGCTAGGTCTGCAGTAACATGTAATCATCTCTTTCCTCCTCCCCCCCCCCCCATATCGCCTACCTCGCAATTAAACACAATAATAACCCACAAACCTTAATCTCTTTTTACAATTTGAGAAAAAAGAATGACCACGTGATGCACAACACTCACATAACACTTGTTCCCAAATGCTTCATACAGTCCGCACGTCAGTCTGTACATTGGAGCGCTCCTTCCTTGGATGTGTTCACCAGTGGATTTCCTGAAGACCTCTTGAACACTTCCACGTAACAGACCTTGGTGCTGATGTTCACTTGCGCCACAGAGGATAAAACGGTTTCTCAAGGCTGATGCACAGCCCTTTGAGTTCACTCATAGAGCTCAGTTGCAGGCAGCCTTCCTTTAAGTCTGATTCTTCGCGGTCTTCAATCTCCCTCCTTTAAGTTCTGCAGTTATCTCCTTGCCTGGTTAGTGTAGAGGTTTCCCACAGCAGAGGAGCACATGCAAGAGTCGCACACCAGTCTTAGGGGAACACCACAATTCCCCTCAAAGAATACCTTGCGCTAGGCAACTGGTCTACTCCAGACACGTGCCCTTGATACTAAACTTCTCACACGTCCAGTAGAACAAAACACCTTAATTCTGCAGCAAGACTGAACCTATCAGTCTTCAGCAGACTTTACCACACTTTGCCTCGTAGCAGCTGACGATCTTCTCACAGGAGATTTTTGGCTAAAAATGATCTCACAGGAGATAGGGCTACAAGATGATTTGACTGTCTAAACCAGTCCTTTTATTCTACTTCTCATTCCTACATTCTTGCATTCCCATTGTCACATGTCACCCTAGGCTATTACCTGTCACTCCTAGGTAAGCCTTTTAGCTCCTCCCTTTGTAAGCTAGCAGGGGGAAGATACGTCATCACCAGGCTGACCGCTCCACCCACAATCGACACCTGGGTGTACGGGCATTGGCCAGGTTAATCATTCTGCTCTCCCTAGTCTGGCTAGAACCGGTTTACTTGAGGGTAGTGCGTCAGAACGCTTGCTACATAAGGAGGTAAAAATGTTAGATCGGGGGACACAGAAAGGGAGGAGAGAGGACATACAGAGAGGGACGTGCACCTAGGAAGAGACCCAGGGAAGCGACCACGTGCTAGCCTACGGACCTCAGTCGCCATCTTGCCAAAAGGAAGACTCCAGCTCTCTTGCAGTTACGAGTGTAATTTGTTGACCGCCTCGACGGACTGAGACGGAAAGAGACCAGTGGACGTGCCTTATAAGTAAGGTCTGCTCTTACCTTAAACTTATCTTAGAGTCCGGGACTCGCTTTGATGTAAGATAAGGGTTTTTATCCTGCCGGAGACAGGAGATGTCATAGCTAGCAATTGGGCAAGTGTGCCAGTAGACGGGACTGAGTGTAGCGTGGCTGAAGCAGTGGCGTAGCTTATTTTGTGGGTCGCTGAATAGCTGTAGTGTCGGTAGCGACAAGATTTGGTGCTCTGTTGTCAGTCACGTGTCGCATTGGTGTATTGCAGTAAGCTGTTGGTACGGTAGTGACCAGAGTTGGAGCTCTGTAACGGTCGCTTCTCGTATCTGTGTTCTGCGGAAAAGTAGTGTTTCAACAGTGACAAGAGTCGGTGCTCTTTGATGGTCGCTTATTGATTCAGTTTGATAGCTTTGTTATTGTGTATCGCAGAAGTTGTTGTTGCAGTGGTGACAAGAATAGTAGCTCTATTGTCGGTCACTCATTGTAGGTGTGTATTGAGCGGGATCATAGGCCGGTTTGGCAGTTTGGTTTCCCTCTTGCATTGATTTGATTATTTCCTTTGTCTGTTGCACGTGGTATGACGTCATCAGGCAGCGTGTTACCCTAGACACGAGCGCGGTGATTCTTTGTAAATACTTTGTAGATATTTGATGTTGTCGAGCCAGTTAGTGTTTTGAAATATATGTTGAATAACAGTTCGCTGCAGTTGAGTGTTTTACGAGGGTGGGGGCTCTTGAGCTAGTAGTGTTTTGCCTGTGAGAGACTGAGCGAGCGTGTCGAAGTATGAGAATCTTTTCCCTCGGAAGATTGCTCTAGTTGTTCACATTATTTCACAGCATCGTCACCCTTTGGTTTAGAAACCACTGACCTAAAGCAGAAAAGGTTTTGGTGACGATTGCTAAATTAAATCTACATTTACAAGATCGCCATAAACAAGTTGTCCAGTAATTCTGGATAAGTCGAGTCCAATAAGATAAGGTACCCGCCCGCTGTGACACCCATACATGTGGTCATCAAGCTAGTTACATATATCAACCAGTGAGGCCAGAGACAGCAGAACCCACACCCCTCATCAGCTACAAGAACACACCTCAAGTGGACATAGCTCTCTCCACTCCCCTCTCCTTACCCCCCAGCACCCCTGATTAGAAGTGTGAACAGGAACCTAACCTGGCCTGGTGATGACGTGAGCAGCTTGAACAAAGGGATAAAGGGTTTATTTAGCGCCGGAGGGTCGTGGATGGGTCACACCTAGAAGCTATGGTGCAATCTCTTTGACCCAACTCGGCCCACATCATTTAAAAGAAGCATGGAAATTCAACATTAAGCAAAAAAAAATATATTAGAATATAAATAAGGTGAAATCTAGCAACTAAGCACAGGTCAATAGGAAACGGTAGGCAGGGACAGCAGACCACCGTAGTTAGGACACCACAGAACAAGACAGCCTGAAGCTTACCAGCCTCTACCGCCACCAGTTCAACTGCCACCATCAGAGCACGTCCCCACCCCTCAGTTGCCACCTTCCCTTTTTCCCTATTGTGCGAAATCACCGCCAGGTTGAAGCACAATGATGGGATGATGTGAACAGAGCAATTTTTAGAAAAATTACCCAAGTTACTACAGTTTTTTTTTTAAATGCTAACCTACTGCTGTGTTAAGTGATACAGAGAGTGAAGTATAGTCCTGCGATAGAGTCCTCCACTTCCCCAAATTCCTCATATATCTACAAACAACCTCTTCCTTATCTTTGGGGTTTGACATATCTTTACCGTCATGGTCATCTTATGTCCCAAAAGAAGCTAAATCGTCTGAACCCGTCACTTTGCTTTTGTTTGGGGGTGGGTGGGGTGGAGCAGGTTCAGTTTTGAAATGTATTAGATCTATGAGCTGATATCAGAGATTGAAAGAAAACTTGTTTGCAAACATATCTGGGCTGGTGTTCGTTTATGCAGGTGGCTTATGTCTTCATATTCTGAAAAGTTTTGTCTCTTTGCAGAACGATGAACTGAAAGAAGTAATTAAAAAAATCTTAGATGGTGCCAACTTAGAGGAGGTCACAATGAAAACGGTTGTAAAGCAGGTATGTGTCAAAAACTTAGGAAACACTTAATGTTATTTTTCTTGTCACAATACTGTACCATGACCCAAAGTGCTAAAATCTCATTTAGAGATCCCTAACCACACCTTAAAAACAACCCACCAAGGTAACCCTGGTAAGGCCCCTCCGCGCATACGCACACCCCTTGCCATTTGTGTGCAGAGCTCACTGACTAGGTCAAGCAGACTTTCTCTTGCGCTGCTGGCCCGGTCGGACGTGTTTTTCACCTGTCGGTCTCCACGTCTCTACCTTCCATCAGCGTGGCTTGTGCCTGGCAGTCCCTACGCCCTTTCTACTCTATGCTACCTCATAAAGGAAAGTGAGACTTTGTGTTCTCTCCTTATTGCTCTTTCTTTACGTAACACTGTTTCATTAGACAGTTGTTTGACTTAGCGTAGTCTGTTTCGTCTTAGCCGGCTGACAGTAACTACACAGGGAGTTTATACATCGCTGGAGTTTTTTTTCCCAGCATGTTTAACTTTACTCACTTGCATTTTGTTGTATGGTCCGTTGACGCAAAGTGCTTTCGTCACTCCCCGTCGTTTATGCTAGGGTTTTGGTTGTTCACTTAGCCATGCTTATTCCTTAGCCATGCATCTTTTACGTACATTGGCTGCATGTTACGCTTGCTTTGTTGCAGGTATGTGACTCAGTTTTTCATCACCCCCAACTCTTGTGCTAAGTGTTTTGTTGTCACCTAGTAATGCATTGTGGGTTATATTTTACCTTTCCGCTTTTTGGTTTTATTTGGCAGGACCGTGAATTAGTGTTTTCGTCACTCCCCCTGTTTTTGTGCTAGGTGTTTTGCCTTTTCACTTAGCTACGCAGCGTGGATCCCTCCCTGCTTCCAACTCGGACGGATTACCTGGGATCTCTCCCACCAGCATCGGTCTGGCGGCCGTCTCCGTTGCTTTTGCCTCGTTCACATCCGCCAAGATTGTTGCTTGGCCACCGCACACCTTGCCTTTCGTCGCTGTCGTCTCGATACCGTCTCCACATCCTGACAACAGCATTTGGCTTTAGTGGGATCTCTCCCACCAGCATCGCTCTGGCAGGCGTCTCTGTTTCTGGTTGCCGCAGTCTCGCCCGCCGACGTTGCTGCTTCGCCACCACACACCAGGCGTACGCCGCTGTCGTCTCGATGCTGTCACCGCCTCTGGACAACAGCGTCACTAACTTCTGGGCACTCCGTGCTCGTGCTGGTTACTGGTGTAACCGCCCGCCGTGGTGGTTCGAAGAGTGGGAAGAGTAGTGCGGTGGCTACTCTTGCAGGACCCGCTGGGGAAGTGCGCCCACTGGTTTCTCCAGAGCCAGCTGGGCATTCATTGGGTCTCGCGCCATTGGGGTCGGGTCCCCCCCCCCCCAATTCGGCAAAGTGACGTCTCACTCGCCGGTTCGCCTTGCAACCTTGCAGTGGACGTCACTGTCCCTCACAGCTTGAGTGCTTCCGCAGTCGTTGATGCCTCTTCCACTGCTCTCGGAGCGGGAGGGGGGGAGGCTGCGGCTGTAAGCCACTCACTCGAGGGACTGTCAGCGCTAATGGAGGAGCACGTCTTTTCCCGTTTCATGGTGAAGCGTGCAACAGCCTGTTTTCCTGCCAGTTCTTGCAGTTTTCAGGCGGACGCATCTCTGTCCTCTGGCCACCCACCAGAAGACACCCACGCTTCTGGTGTGGAATCACGCTGACAACCCCCTCCTAGTTTGACTCCTGCGCTCTGACTTCGTGCGTTCTTACTTCTAGTCTAGGGGGAGTTTTCGCTCATTCCCGTTACAGCGAGATACGTCACTGGTGGACTGCGCCTCGCACTTTCTTCCTGTGGCGAGGGCAGCAGGCCATTTTCACCCACTGGGGGCTAGAGTAAATGCGCGTTGGCTACTCTAGGGAACCTCTGAGGAGGATCAACCACTGGTCCTCCTAAGCGGATGGGGTGAGGGGGGGCAGCGGCTGGTAGCCACTCTCGAGAGAGACTGTCGGTTGTGATTGAAGAAGCGTGGGTGCGTTTTTTCTCCACTTCCTTGTGTAATGAGAATCCACCTGTTTTCCTGCCTGCGCCGGCCGTTTTCAGGCTGAACATGCCTCCACCTTCTGGTCACCCACCTGAAGTTCCCATAACTTCCAGGTGTTTTTTCACACCGACAATCGCCCTCCTGGTCCTGTCAGTGCCTTAGTGCTTTGCTTCTCTGGCACTGTGCTTTCTGGTTGGGATAGCGATGGCCCTCTTCTCTTACTTCAGAGAAGCCAAGTTTGTCACTGGTGCACTGTGCTTCACGCTTGCTTCCAGTGGCACAGGCATAGCGGTACACTCGCCCGCTTTCACCCCTGTGGTCATTCCGGTCGAGTGGGGGGAGTCTACTACTGGCGGTCACTTCACCGCGCGTTGCGGCTCTCCATCAAAGACCCACCCTCCTCCCCGCTGATGGGTTTTCTGGCATTAGAAAGTCAGATTGACCTAGTCAGTGAGCTGTGCGCACAAATGGCAAGGGGTGTGCGGAGGGGCCTCACCAGGGTTACCTTGGTGGGTTATTTTTGTTTTTAAGGTGCGGTTAGGGATCGCTAAATGAGATTTTAGCACTTTGGGTCATGGTAAGTATTGTTAAAGAAACACAAATTTAGATAAGAAATTTGCATTTAACACACACACACGCACACACAAGGATAATGCATTTAACAGAAATTTTAACATAGGGGAGAAACTGAGCGTTTTGGTGGGTGGGATGTGCATGTAGAGTCCTGTATTTCTATAGAGTAGCGTTTTTGCTTTCCAGGTGTATGACAAGTATCCATCATTTGATTTGACAGACCGGAAAGATTTCATCAAAACCACAGTTAAACAGGTGAGAGAACGGTGGTCACTTGTGATGGCAGTTCTTCTGCGCTCCTTGTTGGCCATTCTTAGAAAGGCAAACTTTATCATGCAAACCCAGATGGAGAGATCTGACAAGTTGCTTTGGAATAGCTTTATCTTCCTGACAATGATTCCACAATAGTGACTAGTGACGTTTTAAATTGCTGTTTATTGATATTACATTAACGGCCACATGTTAAGCTATCTCCAGACATGCCAGATTTCCATTTTTTCCATCATCAAAACAATCCTTCCCATGAATCGTCTAAATTTGAGGAGAAAATTGGGCTGGGGTTGTTTGAATCTGGAGCAGGCTTCCTTTTCACGTACAAAGATTTAAAAACACCCATATAATTTGAAAAACTTGCATCATTACACACACATTTCTAAGTCTATCATGTATGCATTTTGGCCGTCCCAGCTGTTTAATCACTGATCATGTAACTCCAACAAAGATACTGGCAGCGCTCACACATAGCCGTATGCAGATGCCTGTGCCCAAAGGGAGCTTACCGTACCTAAACACGTAGCAAAGAGAGGGCCGAAAGAAAGGAACTTGGCAGATCCTCAAAAAAGATCGGCCATCCCTTTATAACGGCGCTATTCTTCACACAGCTAGCCCTCGGTGTACAACGTGTGCATACAGAGAATCCATGTTAATGAAGTCAACCCGCTCACTAAGCGTGTGTTGACAACTAGGATTCAAAGACGAACACAACATGACAAATACATGAAATCCTCAAGGTGCAAATTATAATTAATAAAGAACAAATGAGGACAGAGCGCTTAAATTATCGAAAGATAACTCCAACAAAGATACTGATCATGTAGTAGGGTAGACAAGTTAGCAAAGACATCTTAGCTATTTCCTTTGAATTCACGCACATTCTTGTTTTCCTCAAAGTTCAGTTTGCAGTTCGTGCTGCTCTTTTCAAAATATAAACTGTCGGAGTATAAGATCATCTGACCTTGCTTTGTAAAGCAACAACTGAAACAGTGAAAGACCTATATCAGAAGTCTTGTGGGGAACATTTTAAGAAATTCCTAAATTTTAAGCTTGTGAAAAGTGCCTTCAAGTATTATGATTCTAGGAAACCTAGAAGAATTGGTCAGTAAATGTGACAAGTTCTAGCTAGTCAGTGGTCACATAAGCATCTGCCTTGCACTATTCACCCCCACCCTTAGAAACAGCAGACGTCAGTACGGTAATGACGTGATATAACACAGGCTCTGATTGCTGGATTTTCTAATTCTGATTAAAGCAATACAGGATCACGAAGATCATTTGAAATGGAGAAGTAGAGCATAGAATACAGTCGTTTATATTCAGAAAGATTAAACTGAAGTGCCTTGTTTTAGACTTAGATTTCAAATAAGGCATCAGTGTTGGTGTAGTTGGCAAAGGAAACAAAAGTTTTATCTATATACTACAAACCGTCTCAAAAAAACCTTTTTCAGTGCTATGATGCTTTTGTCATACCGCAGTCTTATTATCATGCTACTTCTTACCTAATCCTGCAATGCACCAGAAGTATTTGCTGCAAGTGGTTTTCTTAAGGGTTTTTATTTTGTTGGGGGGCGGGGGGGGGTCTTTTTCTTTTGTCATGTCAGTCATTTCATCTTCTTGCTTTTTATTTTAGTTTGGGCTATTGCCTTTGCTTATTCCAGCATCCAGTAATTGTAGGGTACGGTGTAAGCTGCCATTTTCATTTTTTTTAAATTTTCATCATCCACATACCAAATTATTTAAAAAGTGAAACATTTCTCTGTTGCTTAATGCCCCATTATCAATTTAAGCATAATTGTGTCCTCGCTGACCAATAAAGCATTGCTGTCTTTAAGACAATGGTCCAGGTGCCGGCATGACGCTGTACTTTCCTTCTTTTTTGCCTACCCTCACTAGCATGCCTGTATCTAGTTGTTGACATACCAGTATTGTCCTATCATGTTGTTTGCGGACAGATCATATCCTGAGGATGACTGGACAAGATGTGTGCGTGCAGCGTGTGGAACAAAGGGCAGCAAGTTAACCTGTGGTTCACTTCACTACAAGAATTGGGTGTCAGGCGTGTTACATCTTCATCTGGCTGGGTATCTTCTGTCAAACTGTCTCCTGAACCAGGAGAGTGGCTTCACTGACAAGTGCTAGTATATTTTTTAGCACTGACGTTGGACTAGGCCCTGCAAGCTGGGATGGTTCTCCTTGTGTCTAGATCAAGCGTGTTGGCACTAGGAATGGCTTATGAAAGAATTCTTTTGGATTATATTGTACATACGGTGTGTGACCAAGTGGGAAGCAGAATTGGTTCAAACACTCCACCCAAAATAAAGCCTGACAAATGGGTTGACAGCTTTGTAATATTTTAATTTAGGGATTCTTGTCTTACAAGCAGTGTGGGTGGCTTATCTGCTCTGTTGTGATTTCTTTCATCTTTTTTGCAAAATGCAATAAATCTGCTTTATTTACACTGGATTTAGGGATGTGGATATCAAAAATCCATCTTGCATCAAAGGATATAATCGCAAGATAATATTTCACATTATTTCATCTTCAGTGATAGATGTAAAAAAGTGCCGTTCATAAATGATGCACTTTTGAAGACCTGTTTTGAGTACATTTATGATCCGGTGGGTTAAGACTTTATTCTTTTGACAGAATGATTTAAGCATGGAGTCGTAAATGCTAGTATGAAATTTTAAGGTTTTAATTTATATATGTGCGTGTGTTCAGTTGGGATATTTGACGGAAGGTTCTCAGAAATGCCTGCATTTTGAAAATCTTTTTTCCACTTTCTATGATAGTCGGTGCAGATAAATTAGATAATTTGGGTAAATTTTATAAATACCTAATGGAATTTAGAACAGGCTGGGAAATTGTCTATATGGCAACATTACATATCTGCTGAGGCTTTAGATTCTTTATCTGTAGTCATTTTATGGTGGTCTGATTTATTGAGCATAAGTTTCTTTTTATGCAAGTGATGAACCGCTGTAGTTTCAACTGAGAAATGTGGACATGAATTGTGCAAAAATAAAAGTATACATTGTTGAAGAGATTTTTCATCTAACCATGTTTGAAGCTGTAAGAACGGCATCTCTTTCCCCTCTCCCCCACCCCCCTCCAAAGTTCAGACTATTCTCCAAATGGGTAGTGTCACCTGAACAATTTCTTTGTTGTGGCATATTTTTATAATGAGGTCAACTTGAACCATTTCACACAAACTTAATCTTTCGGTTTTAATCCCATAAATTATTAAAAGTATATTCTTAGATTTGGACCATCTGTACACTTTGTTTTAATCATTTCCCTTGGGGTGGGAGTGAACTTGCAGCATCTTCCTCACCTGCACAGCCTGATCTGAAGTTGATTCTCTTCCAAGCCCTTTGTTCTCTTTATATTAGGCACTGACAATGCCAGCCAAAATTTTGTCTAGCACCTGCCAAATATGGATTCGACAATGGCTATATTTTGGTCAGTACTTCTTTTCCACAAGCTGCGTCCATGGAAGGATGCTTGCCTAACTTTGAAGAAATGTGGAAACGTACTGCAGCCTGAGTTCATTTTCTGGGAGGGAGATTTTATTAACCCAGCAGATAAATAGTACCCGATTCATGACGTCTGTTAAAATGAACACCAGCTTTTGTCTGCAGTGAAGCTGTTGGCTGAGTTTTTCACGTTGGTGTGATGGCAGTGTTGTAGATGTAACTAGCAACAGTATGGAAGACTGAACCTGGCATGTTCTATAGGAAGTAGGGGGTACGAGTAGAAAAGGGAGGCAGAGATCTTGGTTCCCAGCTCCCAAGATGCGCTTTCGTGGCAATGCCAGCATTTAATACAAAGAAACCTTGGAAAAGCATGCTCAACTTGAGTATTTTGTTTCTGTAACTGTGGAAGAGCAACATCCTGCATAATTTTGAAAGGACATAGGAGGTTGCCTGTTTTTTTCCTTTACTTGCACTGATGGGATGTGATAGTTTTACTTTAGACAAATAGTTCTTAACAATTTGCATTGGAATTCTTCATCTTCATTTTCACAGTTTCATCTGCTGTTGATGTTTACCACATTAAACATGTATTAACTGCCATTGATGTTTGCCACAAAAAAATGTGTTGATGGCAAAGAATAAAATGTTTTACTTTTGACAAGCATTTAGTACTGTTCTACACATCTGCTAGTCCTGTGACGCAGGTTTTCAAAATAATTTGTTTTGGACTTGAAGCTTATTTCATTATTCTAATGGGATCACATTGTTTTGGTGTTAGTGCTGTAGGGTTGTACTAACTAATTAAATGAAAGCTGTGTGCTTTCAGCATTTATAAATGATTGTAACATTAGCTTAGTATGAGACCTAAAGTCCAAATTGTTTCATGCACAGAGAAGCAGATTGTAAGCTGCTTTCCTCAAAAATTGAAAAACCTGTGAAAGTGGGCATTCAGTAATGTAGATTTGAAAAACATGGGTTGTAACAGTGGTGTTGCATGTCGTTAGAAGTACTTGGTTTAAGCCGTGTTCTAATCACTTTGCAAAGCATCACCTAACACTGCAAAATGAAACATGAGATGTCGTGATGATGGGTGCAGCTCGCTTAGCAATTTGTATGGACTGCCCTGATTAGCTAGAAATTGGTGGTTCTTTCATGCCAAAGTGCAGAACAAACTCAGCAATACAATTTGCGTGCACTTAATTGCCTAGATCTCTTCTGCGTTATATTTGAATTCAACAACTAAAGTCATCGCGAAGTAAACTTTTTCACTTGTTAGACAGGAACCCTGCTGTACTCACATGACTATCTGATTTCATAAACGGGAGAAATGTCAAACTTCGTGGTCCCTGTGTAGACATACTCCCAGTGAAGAGCTGTACCTCTGAAATTAACTTCGTGCTGAGGCGCCGTTTTAATACCTGTACCTGCTTCTCCAAGACCTTTACCTCCAAATAAACTGCCATACCAGACAGTAAAGATCTGTAGCTCCAAGTAAACTCCCAGTCGAGGCACAAGGTGTGCAGAACCGCAGATACAGTGGCGCGCTTGTTCACATAAAGGTAAAATAGAACAACTGAAAGATCAGCATCATAATATACAGGTTCTTGAGCTACGTGGATCTGAATAGTGAACGGTTCCTGGTGATGTTAATATATGTCAGTACATCTGTTGTATTAAGCATTACACTGTATTTCAATTTGATTTTACTAAAGGGACGTCGACACCCACCTGGGGTTGACTTCCCAACAGTCCATAGCTAGTACGTACATCTAGTTCCAGGCAAGTAACATGCTTGGCTTCCAGACTGATCAGAAAGGTAAATATTTCCGAGGGAGAGTATCTCCTGCTGGTGTAGGTCACCTTGTCCTCCAACTCGGTGGTCAAGTGGTGAAGGCGGAAGGTGGGTGGTTTTCGCCACGGCCAAATGACGACGACTTTTTTTTAAAATGCCCTTCCAGATGCCTGGTGCTACAGGGAACATCACTAGGACTGGCTAGCCCAGTATCAATATAATGGGAGTGGGTGGGATTGAAGCCTCTGTTGCGACAACAATCCCATTGTTCTAGCACTTAAAATTTTCCCAACCCTTGGTACGGGGGCGTCGCGACCTTGGCCACCCTGGAACCTCCCCAATGTTAAGAAGATTTAATAAAATGTTTAGAAGGTAAATGAAATAAAGTCATTGGGAGAAAGCTTGACCTTTGCTTCACACGCTTCGAAATATGAAGAAATGTTGGCGTCACAGCGCTGGAGACCCAAGCTTTAGAAATGTCCATGGGACAGCAAGACTAGAGAAAGCAATCAGCAAAGGATTCCTTGAACACAAGACTGAAAGAGATCAGCTGTTTACAAAGGACATTTCAGGGCTTTTTACAGCGCCAGAAGCTTTTCCCCAAGATGGCGATTATCGTAGATACAAAGAAAACAGAACAAATGATTAACGTCTAAAAGACCCCCAAATCTTTGACGAAATTGTGCAAGGAAAAACTGGTTGCTTCTTCAGTGCAATACGCACTTGAAATGGAGGAACATTCAAAAGAGATGAGACGAGCTGTCGTGTTGCGGATAGGAAACAGAGAGGTCACGCCCATCGGAACATCTTGGCCACATGCAGTAACTATTTCTGGTCTCTTTTCGCGTCCGTCGTGGCTGGATCACGTCAGATTGAGGTGGAAATACCAGGTGAGAAAAGTAGATTTTCTAACTGTGGGTGTCCTGGTATTTCTCTGTCGTGTCTAGGGGTATGGCGCTTATGTGTTTCACTAGCCTGCTCTTTTAACTAGAGTTACAACAACATAAAAATGTGTCAAGAAGGAGGAAACTATCAATGCGATCGCTGCCTAATTTCATCAATTTCCCAAATGGCTCAAACCCCCACCCCCTTGCTTGTCACGCGCACAACTTACTAGAAGAGGGCAGCGATAAGATGCTATTCTATTTATTTACAGTTACAACAGAATTTCACCACACAATGAATGATGTTCCAACATACAGAACAATCACTCGCGATCTCATATATTCATCCCAGCTACGCTATACGTATCTACAAGCAAACGTTATATACCGGGTTATGAATTCTACCGCACCGATAATTCACATCGGTGAACACAAGGAAAACTGTATCCTTTCCCTACTAAAACTCTCAGAAAATGACGTCACGCCGTCGTCTTAACACACAATAAGATCAACCGACGATCACAAAGGATAACCATAAGTATTCTACAACTAGTCCCGTTGGACAACCGACAAATCAAAAAGTTTGATTTATACTTTCATCTAAGTTTGTTCTTCAAATAGCTTTGAGTTACGGTGGTGTCTTACTTTCCTACACTGTACGTAAACTCACTTTCACGATGCTGGATAGGAATACCGCAGACGCCACGTCTCTCAGCTCCATATAACGCCAATAAAATATTTGTGTGCCTAGTTAAAGAAAGAAATGTATATGTGACGCGATGCTGGTTGTGGTTTCCATGCAAGCCAGTCAGGGCTTTCCGTCCTGATATGCACATAGTTTGCGGCTGGATGTTAAAGGGAGTCTAACCACCTAGGTACAAAGTTTTGCTGTTCGATAGCGAGTTGCCTATAGTTCGTTAAAAATGTATCACTCTAGCCAAAGCCGCCGTCCCGCTGCTACAAATCAATGTCAAAGATGCTTCAGACGCTCTTTTTCCGAAGATTACCGAGCAACGCGCGAAATAACACGAGCTCGCGGGATTCCGGAAGTGACGTTTCAAAGTCAATAACAAAGAATGTAGGAGGGAAGCAATATGCACTTTGACTCTGGCAGTTCCAGGGATGCAGAAATCGGAAATGAAATAGTATTTAGGCACATCGAAGTGCAGCCTTATCAATTTGAACCGGTCATACAAAACCCCGAACAGCCAGCCATGAACAGCCAGGAACAGCCATCAAAATTTATGGTTTTAGGTCTAAATAAAGGGTTTTAAAGGTATATCCAGCATCAGAATGCACTTTCTGACTTTTTTGATGCATAATATGTCCAAATTCGACATTTGTGTACGTAGATTTTACAGATTTGTGTCGGTACTCTTACCGTCTGCCGTGTCTAGGAAATACCGAACAGCCAGGAACAGCCACCGAAATCCATGGTTTTAGGTCTAAATAAAAGGTTGTAAAGGTATATCAAGCATCAGAATGCACTTTCAAAATTATTTGATGCATAATATGCCAAAAAGCGACAGTTGAGTTGGTACATTTTACAGATCTGCTCTTCTGCCGTGTATCATTCCATTTCGAAACCCCGAATAGCCACAATTCGACCGGTATAGCACGTAAGAGAACGGATAAGCTATTCTCAAAATATACTTTTATAAGTTTCTGATGTATAATATACCAGAAAAAATCACCGATGTATGGAGCTTTTGAAGGTATGTGTTTGAAATGTCATCGTATCCTTGTCTGTCGAGATGCACGAATAGCCAAGAACAGCCACCAAAAGCCATCAAAAGCCACGGTTGTAGGTCTAAATAAAAGGTTTTAAAGAATGCACTTTTATAAGTATTTGATGCATAGTATGCCGAAAAAAATGACACTTTTGTAAGGTCCTGTAAAGATTTGTGACTGAAATGTTATCGTGTGCTCTTCTGGCATGAGTCACCTTTTCGGAAAAACCGCACAGCCTAATTTCGCCATTACAGGACGTATTACAAGGGATAATTTAATTTAGAAATCAACTGTTATAAATAATAGATGCATAATACGCCTGAAATGTACATTTAGGTACGGAAGTCTGCATAAAGGCAAAGAATCACGTCCATTTCGTAACATCGCCTAGTGACAATTCGACATCTGTAATAAAGACCCGTTAGAAGGGGGAAAATAAACAACATACTCTAATTTTAAAAGAGTAAGATGCAAAATATACACTAACTTGGTACTTAAGCACGAAAAGCTGATAGATGGCCCTTAAATGTGATCATCTGCTCGTTTGCTGTGTCTTACTGCAAGTTGGAAACATGGAGCGGACACAAAGGGAAAGAATCACGTCCATTTTGTGAAGCCCGGGGTAAAAGTGATCCAGAACAGAAATCCACATGCATCAGCAATTAATGCATAATATACCCGAAATCATTGTCCGCTCGTTTGCCATGGATCTCATCTCCATTGCGCAACACTACGCAACCACAATGGGACGTCTGTATGACAGGTTTTAGGCACTGTGTCCCCAGACTGCGCCTTTATGAATATTGAAAGGTTGGTTGATGTAACCGTAAATTACACCACTCTATAGTAAAACAAATTTATTATCAGCAAGAAACCTCCAGGTTATTATTACTTCTAACATGACACTAGACAAACACATTTCCAACATCTGTAGATCCGCTTATTTTGAACTCAGAAAAATCAGGAGCTTCCGTCACCTACTGTCCGACCAGGTTGCAAACACATTTGTATGTGCCTACGTTCTGTCTAAACTCGACTACTGCAATCTTGCTGGCTGGCTCTCCTCTATATCTGCTACAGAAGTTACAGAAACTTCAAAACTCGGCCGCTCGCGTTGTCCTGAAATCGCACAAAACAGACCATGCCACACCTCTCCTCCGCACTCTGTACTGGCTCCCCATTCAGGCTCGCATCGACTACAAGTTGTCTACTCTCTGTTTTCTTCACCAGTGCATGCCCCATCTATTTTCAGAACTTCTTACAATCTACACTCCAGCGAGACAGCTCCGCTCCTCTTCAGACGATCGCATTCTCTCAGTACCCCGCATCAGGACAAAAACATACGGACAGCGCACGTTCACCTTCTCGGCATCCACCCATTGGAACTCACTTCCCCACAGCATTCGCCACTCCCCATCACTACAGACTTTCAAACGAAACTTAAAAACTTATCTTTTCAATAAGTACCTTGACTGACGTCGCGACTGCTGTCTGCATTAACTTACAACTTTCTCTGTTCATCCTCTCTTTTCTACCCACCTGTGAATGACGGACGATCTGTATCCTAACTTGTTGGTCAGTGTTGTGTTCATCTCTCCCTCTGTGTGGCTGTGTGTGTTCGTTGTTTTCACTAGAGTGTCTGTGTGCCTCGTCCGCGCGAGGTGGGCATGAAATGTGTTCTCGCGCGTTAAAAAATCTACATTTATTATCACACTCATACACGCACGTGTTCGCTCAAATGCTAAAATAATGGCGACCAAATTTTTTTTCCTCTATAGGAAACTCTAATGTATGCGGGAGATATTTAGGCAAACCCAGGCGGCCACTCAGGCAGTACCTGGAACGTTTTAGAGCGAACGCAGCACACAAGGAGTCAAAGGCATGCCGCCTGCACGTAAACGAAAAAGGGATACGGTAGCCAGACAGTGGCCACATCATTGGCTCTACAGTAGCCGGCGCAAGTACTTGGCGGGCGTTACCCCCCGGCTGCCACTGGACCGCTTTAACCTGGGCGGAGCAGCAGTCCATCGACGCACGCCCTATGCTCCTTAGAGGACGTGTACTAGTTGATCTGTGGCATGATGCATGTGTGAAGGAAGGTGGTAGCAAGGAGAGGGGTTTGTTTTGTTACAAGCTATAGCTGCTAACTGGTAAATGACTGGTATATAACTGGTATACGACTGGTAAATGACTGGTATATAACTGGTATATGACTGGTAAATGACTAGTATATAGGTGGTAAATGACTGGTATATAACTGGTATATAGCTGGTACGTAAAATTTGCGACTGGGTGTGTGCGTGTGTAAAAAACTAAGGTGCATTCTTAAAATTGTTTTTACTAAGGCTATTTAGTCCAACTTTATTTACATTATAGACCAAGACAGGCTTTTTTTTTTGCTTGCGTTTTTTAGCTGTTAGTTTCTATTCAGATAGCGAATGGCGGCGTGTGCGACTGACGTTACCGTGCGTGTAGCTGTGTTTGGGCATAGCCACGGCCGTAGAATGAAAGAGTGGATGGATGAAAACGAGAAAAGGTTTGAGTGTTCTAGGATCGAAGTTAATTTTTTTGTGAAAGGTGGACTCACAGTACCCAGGGCATTGCGAAATGAAGACATTTTGCTGTCAAGCATGATGGACTACAGGCCGGACGTTGTCGTCATCTTGTTGGGCGATAACGACTTGTCGCGCATGAATGCGTTTTACGTAAGTGAGGAGCTGGAGAAGCTTATGAAAGTCATTCGCGAAAAATTGCCATCATCTCGTTTTCTATTTTTCAGTGTTCTGCCTCGACCACACGACATCGAGTACACAACAAAGGCCAGGCAGCTGCAGGACATTATGACAGCCTGGAAAGTTCGCGAAGGAGTCCTCTACTTTGACTACAGAGACCCGATATTCTCACTGACAAAGTGTGTCAGTTCTGATAACTTCTTGCCGGACCATGTTCATCTACGTCCGGCAGGATATAGAACGCTGTATCGGGCCGTACAGTTTGGTTTGAGGGCTATGTTGAAGATTTGGTTTCGTTGATAACTTACACGCCTATTGAGTACACCTCAGGCTTCATAGGGCTTAATTGTAATGAGTGGTTTCGTGATGGTTACTTTATGTGACAAGAATAAAGGCTTGTGTTGTCTGTTGCAGGGCATTTGATTGCTTTGGATAGGTTGTACAATGGACATGCCTACCTCTGAAATCATTTGCCCTGAAAGTATGTCACCAGCCTGTCATACACAAGCAGGAGCAATGCCACAGCATTCCGGGGTAAATGTTTTCATTCACTTACTGTTATTTTCGTTCCAATATGCTGGTCATTTGGTTTCTTTAACTAGGTTGCCCATATACTTTTTTATCCTAACTAGCTGACTTGGCCAGATACCCCACCGAGCTTGTGTGTATTCGCGAGTAAGCATGTCTGAGCGTTTGTGCGCGTGCATATGTGTCTGCATATGTTTGCGAGTGCGTGTATGAGCTTATATGGGTGCATTTTTTGCGAGAATTCGTTGGGTGTCTTTGTGTACAGGTGGCTGTGGTCGTGTGTGCGCGTCTACATATGGTAATGTGTGTGCGTGGCTGTTATTTCTGTTTGCACGTGTCACCAAGGTCTGTACATGCGATGTAATGGCATGAGAGCAGAAATGTTGGGTGATCTCGGTCACAGCTGACATTACGTGTCTGCTTTCATTATTGTTCTGTTTCACCCTTGCAATTCATTTGTGTACAGCATGTTTGGCAACGTTGCCTGGTATAAGGTATAGTTCGGCATTTGTTGTTTAACGTCCAGCCGCAAAAGGTGCATAACAGGACGGTGTTGCTTAGACAAGGTTTATGTTCTGCCACACGTGGGACTGCTGCCGCAACACGGGCATCAGTCCCACCCAGCCACATTATACTGACACCGTGCCCATCATCATCGTCGTCGTCGTCGTCGTCATCATCATCATCATCATCATCACCATCATCATCATCATCATCATCATCATCATCATCATCATCATCATCAATCGTCGTCGTCGTCAGAGTGGCCGCCTGGGTGGGTGTGCCTACACATCTCACGCCTATACGGAAAAACATTTGCTCGCCATTAATGTAGTAGTTGCGCGAGCGCGCTTGTGTGGGTGCGAAACGTTGAAATAAAGATTTGTTTTACTGCAGGATGTTATTGTCATTCTTAAATCTTACTTCTTGTTAACTCTAGCACTGACAGCGTCAACAACAAGCAGAATACGGTAAAGGTAAATGCTTGAGGAAGACAACATTGTCTACAACTATAAAAGCACAATATGGTGACATGAACCTACCATCCAATACTTACCCAGGGGTACCCAATGGATACACCTGTAATACCTGTCATACATACATATCGCATTACTGCTGGGTTGCAAACTGGAGTTGATTCACGGCAAACAGGCTCACTGTGATTTTCATAGATCTTGGTCTGATTAAGATAGTGTGCATAAAAAGTACATTTATGTTTCATGTTCACTTTATAAAACACCATATAGAGATCAATTATGGTGCGCGACGTTTCGAAACGGGAGTACTTCGCGCGACACCGGTTCATACACTACTATTTCAAATATATATTCAAAATGTGTGTACATAAGTGTACATTTCGGGTACATTACTTGCTGACACAAGTGGATTTTTGTAGTACATTTCCATACTGAAAATCGTCATTATGGTTTCATGATATTTCTCGAAGTGGACGTACGTGATTTATGTTTCGAAATGGAGGAGATTCGTGCCAGAGGAGCAGGCGACGACATTTCAGATACACATCTTCACAACTTCAGTATCAAAAGGTCAATTTTCGGTATGTTATGCATGAAATACTCATAAAAGTGCATTTTTGCTCAAACATTTAGACCTACAACCGTGGCTTTTAATTGGTGGCTGTTCGTGCATCTCAACAGACGAGGATACGATGACATTTTAAATACATACCTTCAAAAGTTCCACACATTTGTAATTTTTTCTGGTATATTATGCACCATAAACTTATAAAAGTATATTTTGATATTAGCTTATCCGTTCTATAACGGTCGAACTTTGGTTATTCGGGGTTTCGAAATGGAATGATACACGGCATATACGAGCAGACGATAACAGTACCGACACAAATTTGTAAAATGTACGTACACAAATGTCGAATTTGGACATATTATGCATCAAAAAAGTCAGAAAGTGCATTCTGATGCTGGATATAACTTTAAAACCTTTTATTTAGACCTAAAACCATAAATTTTGGTGGCTGTTCCTGGCTGTTCGGGGCTGTTCGATCGTATGACCTTCACCCATTTGAACCGCTGTCATGTTTGAAGTCGGTCTCGGCTGCGGAATCGCCTGACAGTGTGGCTGATCGGTTGAACAAGACAGACTGGTAAATCTTACTCTGCCTCGTCTTCATCAATCATTCAATGCTTTTACTGTCTTCGGTACTTCGAGTTTTTGTTTTCTTACAGATAAATTTTTATAGAACCATCGAGTATCCTCAAGAAGGTTTGGATTTAAAAATCCGTTCGACAACAACGCACTTTCATGTTTCAGTTAGCTTTATTTTTAAGCTTACGTTTTCCGACTTGTTTTCATCGAGCGCATGACGTGTAATCCATCCGTCATTAGTACCTGCTGTATTTATTTGATTTTGTTTCACCATCGACTCACGGACCAGACGTATAATTGACACGATAGACATAACGACCCTAGTAATATAATATTAATATATTCAATTGTAGTAATAATGTGTCTGATATAGGAAATGTTGCCCAGATATTATGGATAGATTCCACCTCATAAAGTATATGCTTGCAGCAACACACTGTAGAAAGTAATATAGTCTTTAAGAGCTGAAGTTTAAAGCTTTTTTTAATGCCATGCATAGGTGTTAGTTTTGAAACTCAGAACATTTTAAACGTAGTGGCCTTCTGTGTGTTGTTTCCTGGGCATGATCATAAAGTCACAGTCAACAATGACAGCTGGATCTTTTACAGCAACAGATTGAGATTCAAAGCTTTAAAATTTGTAAGATTTGGGGTTGTTTTCTGTTCCCACTGTGTTCAAGGCAGACACTGTTAGTGTTGTAATGTCAGGAGGATATGATTCCTTTACAGAATATTTTTATTAATTTCTACACTTTCATGCTGACAACACAGCAGAACCAGTGTGTATTTATTACAATAACACTGGTTCCTTTTTAGGATTTTTCTTGTTTATCACTTTATAAAACCATTTTCTTGCATTTAAAAACAATTTGAAACTCATGAAAGCCTTTGGTTCACTGGATACAGCATGCTTTTACCATGTACCTAGCTTGCTTTTTAGTTTCTACATCTTCTATGAAAGTGTCTCTGTATCTCCAGTTAGTGGTGTCTCATACTGGTCTGTGAAGATACCTCCATGTTCTGAGAAGGCAGCACTAGATATGCCAACTGCCAGAAAAAAAATCTGTCTGTAAAATTGTGATTGTACACAATCTTGTTGGTGTGCTGTGGTCCGATGTCTAGCCAGTCACCTTCCGTATATTTGTTGTAGGCCGTGGTCCTGTGGGTAGCTTTGCAACCCGAGGAGCGCGCTGTGCACTATCCACATCTGCTTGGTGCTGTACGACTGGGTCTTGTCATCAGTGACACACTGACACTGACAGACCAACAGCTGAGCGAGGATAAGCAGACAATACCGAGGCTCGAGAGCTGGTGCAGAAAGGTGAGGACATTAAAGGTCAGGACATTAAAGTGGTTGGTGCCTAAAGGTCTCCGTGCTCAAAGTATTGGTACAACTTTGTTTTGGTACGCTATGCCATGGGTACTATAGTTATGGCTAATCTCACCTGCCCCACTTTCACATTAGCTGTTCACGTGGCAGTATCTGCTCTCCTAGAGGCATCTGTGTGTGGTCACGTGACAGGGCTGGCTGCCAGCATGAAACGAGAGGAGTTGGGCGAGGGCTTCCAGGAGCACTCTTTGAACAACCCAATCCTGCACCCTCGTATTCCAGCCAACGTGCTTTTTGTACTCGGTGGCAGGACATATCTGGGTCCCTGATCTGTCATGGAGACTAACGATGACAGAGTTCATCGCTGGTTCAAGGTGAGTTGTTGATACCTGACAATAGGTGATGTAGTCTGACCATTGTTTACTGTCTTGTAACTGTGAAAAGTGAGTTGGTAATAAAATCCGGCTTATAGAATCTTCCCATAGTTAGCTGCATCTATTTTTATCTAAATACGCCCGCATCCCATAATCTTCTTCGTATTCACCATCATTTATTATTATTGCCATCTTCTGCTATGCACTTTCTCGACCCTCTCTATTGGATTTATGTCTATGACGTCACTTCGGCCACTGACATTTGTATTTCTATTATTCAGTCCAACTATAATGTGTCGGTCGGTCTGCAGAACATGCCCGAGTCCTACAAACACTCTCCGTGGCATTTCACGCCATGGTGGTCCTTGACGGGTGGCTTTATGTTGTGGGTGGGTACACCACCATCGGCTACCTCAGGTGAGGATTCAAGGTGTGCCACACACTCCACACGTCAAGCCATGCATGTCGTACATTTCTCAGGTGCTCCACATTTAGCGCTCAACTGGGCCGTCATTAATTACAGAATAGAGAATTATATTATCCAGAGACCGCATCATTACATACAGAATTTTACCCAAAGACCACGTAATTTCTCAGAGTCAATGTTATCCATAGACTGCATCATTACTTACAGAGACCAAGCCATTACTTACAGAACAGGGAATATACAAGAAAAACAGGTGACTGCCGGTTGGAGGAAAGAACTTTCTTTAATTTAAAACAAGGGAACTGGACCAGGCTAAGACATGACAAAGACGAAGACAATCTACATGTTTCGGGGCACTACCCCTTCATCAGGACGACACAAAAACAACGAAAACAGAAGAAAAAGACTTAGCTTCAGTAGATGTGGCGCATGGGCTGGACAGCAGGAAAATGACAAAGGGACAGTGAGTAAGAGGGATCGAAGAAGGGCAGCCAATCGCAAGGTGGGTAGGAAAGGGAAGGGTGGGGTTGGAGAGGGGGTGGGGGTAGAGAGAGCAGCGCGGGTAAGGGGGTGTTGGTGTGGGAGAAGAGGTGAGACAAAAAAGTGAGAGAAAAGAAGTAAGGGAGAAAGAGGAGGAAGGGTGAGGGGGTTAAGAGAAAAGGAGGGAGGTGGAGGGTCAGTGTTTAAAGTTGAGTCTAGTAGGTGCCATGGTACCAAAATGGGTAAGAAGTAGGATTCCATTCTTACAGTCAGTGGAATCGCCCTTCATTTTCCAGACTTTTTCCTCACAGTTTTTTTCCATTATCGAAGCAAGATGGAAATTTCCTTTTGCCAGTTGAATAGCAGGTTAACATACATTTTTCTGACTGGAAAGGGCAACAAGATAGCTGCACTAGTTATTCAATTTTAACTTTATTAACTGTACACATCGGTTACTCAAATTCTTCACACTGGCAACTTATGCAAGTTCTTCAAATATTGTTAACTGAGTTCTTTACACACTGACAACTCAAATTCTTCACACTGGTTATTCAAATACTTCACACATAAGTAACTCAAGTTCTCCACACATTGGCAACTCACAGAGAAACATTGGCAACTCAAGTTCTTTACATATTGGTTCCTCAAGTTCTTCACATATTTGTTATTCACATTAGTCACACTTTGTAATATAAACACTTCACATTAGGTGCTCAAGTTCATTGGGTACATCCGCAACTCAATTTGTATACATTAGCAACTCAAAATCTATCTGTGGCCAAATGCATGAAGAGAACTCTAAGAATAGTTTTTTTAATGGTTTGGGGGTTTGCATCATTTTCTTTTTTCTACAATGAAGGTAATCTGTAGACAGGAGCTCAAAAAATGCCCTACCCCTCCCTGCCACTTGCATACACACACACATGTGTTTTTGGCCTTCCCAGGTAACATTTACGTGGCTGGGGGATTCAATGGGATCGAATTCCTAAATACTGCTGAGATGTACGACCCATCCACGGACCAGAGGACCAACATTGAGCAGAGCACTTCAGTCATTGCGGAATCGCTGTGCTCAATTTGTGGACTCCGTCTTCATTCTGGGAGGCTACAATGGGGGTCACTACTTGGACATAGGTGAGTGGTCTGTGACCTTCTCTGAAACCTGAGTTCAGCTAGTAATATATTGACAAGACAGCTTAATAAGCATTCGTAACACATCTCGCCATAACCCTACTTACACTTACCGCAGGTTAAGCCCCTGCCGGCAGCTTTCTGGAATAAGAGGCCTTATAGAGAGTATTTACAGTGTAAGCAAAGAAATGTACATATGGCTGCTTATGTTTCATTCCGTGACATCTCTTGAGCACTTCACTTTCCTGTGACTGCCTCAGTGGTCTAGAAGGCGTCTGCTTCTGAGGCGAGAGGTGGGTGGTTTGCATCCCTAAGACTTAAACATTAGCAGTCTAGTAGCTGCCCTGCCAGATGCCTGGCACTACAGGGAACAGTACTAGGACTGGTAGGCCCGGTGTCAGTATAGTGTGACAGCAGTCCCAATGTGGCAGCACATAAACTTTAAGCAACGACGTCCTAATATGCACCTAGTTTGCGGAACGTTAAGCAACAAACACCACCCACCCTCTCTTTCCTGTAAGCTGTTAAATTTTCGTGCTCAGTATGCTCTTGGAACACACAACAAATGTCTGTGCCCCCAGCAGACCGACTGGTTGATCCCCAGAACCCTGTCCTCGCCATCATCAAGAAAAGGAAGGTGGAAGGAGTGTTACATTCTGCTATCCACCGTCCCTTTTTCACCGGAATCCATTGTCCTCACACCAACTCAGATAAACTAGGCCATAACAGGCTCAAGGCTTATTTCTGGTTGTCAATCCATCTAACGGTTAGCACCAGGCATGGCAGCAACAACAGGTTCCGACTGGTTTCTGCTTCTAATCCATACTCGTTTCTTTCATCCCCGATTATTGCCAACTACTGGTCATGCTTGTGACTGAGTTATGATGGGAAGCTTTTGGGAGCCGGCCCCTCGGCCAGTTCTCCCGGTACACCCCCCACATCTCGGTCGGCTCACCACTGGAGGCCTGTGGAGGGACCGCTGCCAAGTCTCAGAGTGTCTGGCTCCTGGGGCTGAACAGAATCCTCTGGGTGGCTGTGTACTTCCCACTCTATTACTTTCTCTGTAGTGCCTTCTACCTCATGTGATCTGCCCCCTCACCTGCCTGACCCTTGCAGGCGACATCAGGTGGATGTCCAACTCTTGACCAGCTGACAGGCGCTAGCTCCAGATTATTCATGTTCAACGACCAGTTGTTGAAGTGTTATACTACCTTGATCACACCATCCTGTCAAAATCTGGTGAGCACAACATCTAGCTAAGCTCACCTGTCCCGTGTCATCTAACTTTTGATAAGCCCTAAGTCGTTGATCTGAGCAGGGAACTGGAACCTGTCACTCCTACCAGGTGTTCTGGCACACGCTGTTTCAAGCGTGAGGAGCTGGTCTGGTTACCTAAACGCCACTAGGATTCATGACCTGGTTACAGCTGCCCACTCTAGTCTCTGAACAACAAGAGTCCACCGACTGCTTATTGCTCATGCACCCGTGCTTGGCTGACAATATGCTGTCATCATCTCTTTACCTGAGATGTATTGTATGCAGTGGAACTTTACTTACCTGAACATATGATGTTACTGTGTGTGCAGTGAAACGTTACTTACCTGAAGGCCTTACCAGGGATGGCCATTTATTTCTTTATGTGGAGGTGCATGTAGGGTTTGATAAGCAAGAAAACTAATTGGTACTTTGTGTCGGGGTAGTTAACACTAACTCAAAAAAAAAGGGGGGGGGATTTGGATTTTGGTGGCGTAAAGAGGAACTGTGATATAACATCCACATTTGTCACTGACAGAATTATTTTCAGCATCGACATGCATTTTCGGGCAGTGCACAACAATTTCACTTGCTCCTGTCTTGCATCAGGTTTGGGCGTGACGGGCCATGTTGAGTGGTACGACATGAACAACAACTGTTGGACAGAGACAATGCCACTGCTGGTGGCAAGGGATGGAGCAAGTGCATGTGTGCTGGAGGGGCTGAGCAACTCCCATTACTACACCTACGGGAAGGAGGACAAGGCTGCTGTGGCCGACGTGAGCAGTGGCAACAATTAGCGGCTGCCTGGCAGCAGAAACCCAAGATGGCTGCTCTTGGTTCCTGCTGTCACCACAATCCTGGGGTCAAGAGCTGCTCTCGACCAAATGTAGACCAACAGAGAAAAAAAAACTGGAAAAAAAAGAGAAGTGATTTCATTTAAGCAGTAATTTAATTAGTATTAGTATTAGTACGATAAGGTAAACACGGGAAATTTGCACAAATACTTTATTGTACTGAATAGTATAGTTCACCAGGCTGATAACTAGTAGGACAAGCGAGTGAGATGTTGATTTAGTTTATGTGAAACACGATTATGATATGTTGGATTCGGTCTCAACTAAGGTGTTTACCAACCAATGAATCTCACAACATTGCAAAGGGGCAGCTCTTGTACGGAACAAATGATGCTGTGAGTGAATGGAGGGAGTTAGGTTAGCGCTGTTTGTATCCAGAACATGGTGGTTCAGTAAGAAACCGAAGAGCTTGAGATAAGTTTCGTTCAGCACAACTTGCACTATATTCGTAACTTTTAGCTCCTCGCTACTGCTCTTTGAAAACTTTGTTGTCGCCATAGTGGACGAATTTGTTGGACGCTATCTCTCAAGCATTCTGATATTTTGTGTAAAGGCTGTCCCTCTATATAAAGTTGACTGAAAATTTTGTAAACTCTCAAAAAAAGAAATTGAAATCTATTGGGTAGTTAAATACATTAACATAATGAATTTAAGCTGTACTTAAAATGCCAAATATATACATCACTGAGTTGATGTCAATATACATTTAAGAACGAGAAAAATGATTTAACAAAATGAACTGACGCAAAGAAGTCAAGAGAGAAGATAATAAAAAATGTAAGGAACAAACTGAAAGGAACTGGTAAAACGAACGAAAGAATAAATGAAAGAAATGGACACATGAAAGAATAAATGTATTTCTGGTTAAAGTCAACTTGTGGAAAATTATGAACTTTTTAAATAGTTTCCGTGGTCAATCTTTTGTTCTACTTACTTTCTGAAAGAAGTGGGAAAATGCCTGTCAAAACAGTCAGAAGAACACGCACACAGATCTAGCACGAGGAAGTATACCCTTGTGGCACAATAAATTACTATGCTGGAAAAAATGAGAGAATCTGTTGGACAGATGTGCTTTGATAGGTGATCACTAATTGTAAAACATAGTCTCTTCACATCTTGTTTAGCCATATGGACACATGTATGAACACGTAATAAATGATAGTCCGGGTGCATCTGAAACTATTTGCAGCTTAATCACATCAAACTGCAATCAATGCAAAGCTTCCAAAATGTCACTAATCTCCTGCAATCCATTCACATTTTCACTTGAAATATGATTCACAAGAGAATATCACCCCCCCCCCNNNAAAAAAAAAGAAATGCAGGTTGGCAGCACAGAGCTGTGTGGTATTTGGTGACACACCGGTAGACACAACGATGCCAGGCAGAAGCTGACTTCTGTACAATCTAACTCTACACCTGACCTCTGTACAATCTAACTCTACACCTGACCTCTGTACAATCTAACTCTACACCTGACCTTTGTACAATCTAACTCTACACCTGACCTCCGTACAATCTAACTCTCCACCTGACCTCTTTACACTCTAACTCTACACCTGACCTCTTTTCTTTTCTCTTTCTCCTTTTTTCATTTCAGGAAATAAACTAAACTCTCAAGCGGGCAGAGAAGCAGAATGACGGTGATCCAGCTGCCCAGATAGCAGGCAGGCAGGCGGGCAGGCAGGCAGGGAAATCAGACAGACAGACAAATTGATCAATAAATTAGAGTAAGCAAGAGAAATAGTAAGAAAATGTTGTTTTGTTTAGCTTAAGGTAATAGTATTGTTAACAGGAGCAATGAACAGTATTCGCTGTATTTAATGCTGACTGGAGACTATAAAACTAATGCCAACTGTGCAAAGAGGTGGTGAAGCTGCCTTAAGCTCAGCGGTTCAGTGAAGAGTCTGGGGTGTTGACTGATTGCTCTGCTACAAAAAAAAACCCCCTCTGCAGGCTTACAGAGTGTTCTAGCCACACACCAACGACAGGTCCAAATGCCTGGCGGTGTGCATTCGAGAGACTGTCGGTTGTGATTGCAGAAGCGTGGGTGCGTTTTTTCTCCATTTCCTTGTGAGAATCCACCTGTTTTCCTGCCTGCGCCAGCAGTTTTCAGGCTGAACGTGCCTGCACCTTCTGGCCACCCACCTGAAGTTCCCATAACTTCCAGGTGTTTTTTCACACCGACAATTGGCCTCCCGGTTCTGTCAGTGCCTTAGAGCTTTATTGCTTCTCTGACACTGTGCTTTCTGGTTGGGATAACGATGGCCCTCTTCTCTTACTTCAGAGAAGCCAAGTTTGTCACTGCAGGAGTGCGCAGTTGCCGAAGGGTGCACTCTGCGCACTTGCACCTGGCAGAGGGGGCTTCGTTGTCCACTCTGGTTTCCTCTCTTGAGGTGACGTCAACAGAGTGCGATGGGGGCTGTGTTCTCCAATGCCTTCGGCATTGCTATGGCGGATGAGAAGATAGCATGCTTCTCCACTCCTTTTGGAGTTGGCAGCTCTCCTGCAGGAGACCTCGCCACAGTGCGCAGTGCAGGGACACAGGAAGACGCACAGGACTTGTCCTGGTTCTCTTCCCTCCACCTTCTGGTACCATGCTCGCGGCCCTCTGCTTGCATGCGTTACTGATGGTGCTCCTTCTCTGAGAGAGAAGTGGCGGGACACCACTTGGGTCCACACCAGCTGCACGCATCACTCCTCCGCCACTGGAAGTATCATCTTCCTCCCCCCCCACCCCAAGCGGCCCGGTGGACACTGTTCAGTGCTCAGCTCTTGTGGCTGGCCCTTGAGTCCCACAGGTTGGTCTGGTCTTGCGTCCAGCAAGCTCCAGTCCTCCCTTCCTCCCTGCATTTCTGATGGTCGCTGATCGACCATTGCAGACGTATGCTTGGGATGCGATGGACATGTCCAGTGTTATGGTTTCTGCTGTTCGAGATGTCAGCAGTCCATTTCCACCGAGGGCTGCAGGTTTTTTCCGCCCACACACAGACTTCGCTGCCTTGCGAATCTGCTTATGCGCACTGACGAGTGGGTCGACGGCATCTGTTTGCAGTGTCGTGCACACACTGTTTACTTTGGTGCTGGCTACGCGGGAATCTTCCCTGTTTGCCATGACAGACGTCACCAGCCTCTGTCCACCAATTTGCACAGGGCGCCGCCCACACTATCCCTCTTGTTTGGGCTCTCCCCAACAGGAGGCGGATGTGTGCTTCGGCTTTCTGAAGCATCGGTTCGAGGCCTTGCTCTCCTACCAGGAGTCATGCAAGCACTCTCCCGATGGGCCACGGTCAGTGGCTTTCGAAGCCAATGACTGCCACCAAGTCCTCGTCCAGCAAAGGACCTAGGCACTCGACCTCAAGCTGTCAGTGTGCTCATGGTCTTACGCAGCTACCCAATCACACAGTGCTTACAGTGCCTTTGTGATGCGAGCAGTGTTCAGTCTGCTTTTGGGAACTTGCTCCCTTTCCTCTGGCACGTTGTCCTTCCCCGCTCTCTCTGCCTTCATGGCATACGTGAACGGGTGGCTCTGGACTTGGTGATGGCCACCATACTGCAGTCAGCTGTGATGGAGCGGGTTTCCCACCCATTCCAGCCTGGTTTTACTGCTGTATTTCCCAGTCATGCACGCGACTGATGGGTCCCATCTTATGTTGGGCTTTTAGCCCCTCTCTGAACTCAGCACAAACGAGGGCTTTGATTCGTGCATACCGGGTAGACTGGGTGCTTCTCACAGCAGAAGCTAACCTGTGACACTTGCACATGCAGGTGTCCATGTCACAGACGTGTCTGCTGGATTTCCCTGAATCTCAGCAAGTCACTCTTCATGCTGTAGTCCATTTCTTGTTCTCAGCATGACATTCGACACAGTTGCCTTGACGGTCCTTTTTTGCTCCGACGCATCGACCTCTCCAGCAGTTTGTACCCCGTTGGCGGGTGGTCCACTTCACTGCACAGCAACTGCTGTCGTTGTTGGGAACTCCTGACTCCTCCGCTGTCAGTCCTGCGACGCATCCAGTGGCCCTGCATTGGTTTCAACACCACGTGCTTCGGCCTCTGTTCCAGCCAAAGACCTTCCGGCCTGGCTGTCTGCAGATTTTCTGCACCATGTCGCTTCTCGCACTTGGTCAGAATTGGAGGCGAACTTACCCTTCACCCTTGGGTATTGTGTACAGTTCCCTTCTCCCCATTGTGCTGCCCACACCACACAGGGACAGTAGACCTCTCCAACTACCTATTGGTCTTGGCAGGCGGTCCTCTTCTCAGTCTCAGCTGCGTGGGTGTGCAGGTATCAGCCCTCGCCACCCTCTGCCGCTTTGTGACACAGGAAGTGTGGTAGCCGGTCCTTGTAGGTTCAAGGTGACTGTGCCTCCACCTTCTGGTCTCCCACCGGAAGTTTCACAACTTCCAGGTGTGAGTCACCGGCAAACCCTTTCCGTTCATCCCATGCTCATGAGCTTTGCTCCTTTGACAGGGTGTTTTTTCCGGTGAGGGTGGCATTCATGTAGCGGCAAAGAACGCAAGTTTTGTCTCTCCTTCCTTTGAGGTCTGCATGCAGCTTCTTTTGCTGCCCTGACTTGCAGTGGTTTTTGCAAAGCCAGGAGTGGCGTTTGGCCGTCTCGCCTGTGCGGCCCACGCTGCTGGGAGGAAGACGGGCGTCCACCATGCGTGCATTGGGTCTTGGTCTCTTTTCTGGCCATCGTTATGGTCATGTTCAGAGTCCCTGTGACTGGCCCCTGAGGGTTGCACTCTTGCCCAGGTCCACACTCCTGCCTGCTTCCACTCTGGACTTTTCAGCAGTCCGGACTGAGCTTGGGTGCGTACAGCCTCTGAGACACCTTTCTGCAGTCAGGCAGACTGCAAGAGATTCGATCTATTTTTCTCTCACTGTGTCTCATCTTTTTTGCGGGTTGCTTCCTCCATGCCGTCTACAAAAGAAGGGGTGTCAGAGCTGTCCCAGCGTTGGCTACTGCCTGCTTAGTAGGGCCAGATGTGGACCTAAGCATTTGCTTCTTAGGTGCCCAGGCTCCTAGAGGTTGTGCGGGTCGCCTACTGCCGCTCAGAAGATCATCCTTTCCTCTGGATCTTTTTGCCACCGGGAGGACGGCATTTGTGGTGGCGACTTCTTTCGTCACCCATCGCCTCCAGTCAGTTCCGTCCTCCTAACCCTGGTAAGTTTTTTTTGTGGTGGTATCACCCACCTCCTTTTTGTGCTACTCAGCACTTTGGGTCATGGTACAGTATTGTGACAAGAAAATGCAAATTTCTTATCTAAATTTGTGTTTCTTTAACAATACTTACCATGAATTACAAGAATCCAAACAGGATAAAACTCAAAATACAATAGTTCAAGATTACTGGGGGTTCTTCTCTTTTCTTCGTTGGGTAATAAACAAACATAGCTACTGATCGTACAATACGTCTGTTTTATGACTGCAGGAAAATCCGTGGTGTTGATGTATTGCGCTTATTAATTATCGAGCTATCTCCCGGAAGTATTTCAGTCACGAGTCTGAGCATGCTGTGCAATTACGCAGAATAGAATCTCATCGTCGGTTACGAAATAAAATTGCTGTAAATTAAGATTAGAGGTATATCTCTTGTTTACATTTAATCCAGTAATCCAAAGTCGAAATTTTACAAAACTTCCCTAAACAAGCTAATTGTTATATCCAGCATATCCTTTTTCCGTTTGAAATGAAGATATGATTCAAACCTTGGCCTAGTACTTGTAGGTAATTTACTTGCACAGTCTCATCATAAACAGTCATTCGTTGTTTCAACACCTTCCAAATCAGCTTCCTCTTCATTCAATCATACATCAGAAAAACCAGACAAAGTCCCTGTTTGATACCATAAACCCAGTCTCCACACTCGGACTGTGATGCAACACATGCTAAAAATCACTTGTTCTCCATCTAGATGTAAGTGCTTGACAAGATTAGAGGGATTTAGATGCTGTACTTTCAGGCGACATCCAACAGGCTAACAGTGCGAACGACGAATGGACAATGCCCAGTAAGACCCCCACTGGTGTGTCTCTCATAGGCAGATGGTCAGAGTGAATCGACGAAAGTGGCCATTTTTAATTCACACAGAGGGGTATTTGTGGTACGTGATACAAGCACGCTAAAGGGCTTAATCTTGCATAGGGACAGCACAGTACCACGTGACAGCGAGGGAGTCAGAAAAAGTTTGATTAGTGAACGGAACAGCAGTTGGCCAGCAGACACCAGACGCCATACTATCCTCACAAAACATCACGCATGCGCAGCTGCAAAATATTATCGGCCGCTATGTGTATGTATGTTTCTTGTCTTATTTTATTCGATGTTTTTTTTTTCTTTGATAAACTTGTTGAATTAGGTAGGAGAGTGCTTCCACCTTGCGGTGATTTCGCTTTGATACGGCAGACGAACCAGGTAACAATACTGCACCTATGATACTAAAATAATAAAAATGTCGAAGCATCAACGTCCACAGGGGACAACGTCGGGGGAATGTTTTATGTGACCACATAATTATTAAAAACGTCGATGTGCCGTAATACACCCATAAGCATGCTATTCATTTCATGACTTGTATTTAGTAATTATATCCACACAAAATCATTTTCACATTTTCATACCCCTAACCCCATCCTCTCCACAAAAAACGTAAGCTAATATGGGGTTCTAACCGACATCACCATGAAACCCGATTTCTTTACTAACTCGGCTATGAATCATCACGAATTGGCCTCTTTGCTGAAACTCGTTCGCTGCTGCTGCTGGTGGTGGTGGTGGTGGTTATTTAGAGGGACAGTGCTTCCACCTCGCGGTGATTTCGCACTATGAGGGATTGGGTCCTATTATTAAACTATGCACTGAAAGAACCACCAGACTGATGGATGCAGTAAGATGGTCAGTGCATACAGGCAGTTTAATGTTCGGGGAGATGGCCGAATGGCGTTTGCACAATGTTTAACTCCAGGAAATAATCCTTGGCCACACCAGGATTCGAACCAGCAACCTCCATCTGCTAGTCCTCAGCTCTCCCAACTGACCTATCCAGGCCCCCGTGGCGCGAGCAACCAGTCATCTCGCCCTAAGCTATTCCCAGGCCGGCCGAGGCTTTAGCAGGGTGTGTGCTGCTACTTAGCTCTCTAGGCTGCGAGGCTTTGTTGGTCTATTTATTACTTGCTTCCTTTTCTTCTCCACGCGCTCTCTCCTCCTTTATCTTCAAAACATTACTGCAGCTATCAATCTGGTGGTTCTTTCAGTGCATAGCTTCGTAACAGGACCCATCCCCACTATAGTCCGTTGTCCTGATATGCACCCAGTTTGCGGCGGGACCTTAAAGGGAAACTTAACCTTAGAAGTAACCTGTCTTGAATTGATGAATATTGATGTTGTGAGTCTTTTTAACCCTAAATTTCAAGCTACAAAAGAACTGTTCACTTACAACCCAGCTTTTAATGCCGCTCATCGGCCTTACATGGAAGCCGCCATGTTGCCTTGATGAGTGACGTCAGTAACCCAGGCAGGGAGAAAGCTACTGCAGCCCGCAGCCGA
>SMGT01014454.1:387292-401510 GCA_004794575.1 Lanistes nyassanus
CCCCCCCCCACTTTCAGAGATATAGTGGACTTCGGTTCTGGTGCCGGAGGATGCCTGGCCACCGCCACGTTCTGTCTGCCATGCACACCACCCACCGCTGGAGACAGGAGTGTCCCGTCTATGGTGCAGAGAAGACTGGCAGTTCTCTCATACTCAGGCCTCGGCATTTCACTGACCAGGACTGTTATATGTATAAATTGGTCCTATCAGGCCTGTGACACATGCCTGTTTGTGCTACATGTAATATATGTCACGATCCACGTGACAAGTGGAGATGAATTTTGATAAGATCGGTCTCCCATACTAGTCGATGGACAGGTAGCCAAACTGCACAGCGGGGGGAGGGTGAACTCGCTCACACATTAGGAAATTGAGAGAGGAGTTGAGGAACAAAGTTTAGTTGTGAACTCAGAACTGAAGAGAAAAGACGTAAGGAACTGACTGATGTGGGGGAACGTACTCACTGTGTTTGATGTTTCTTGCTCCTTCAATCGCTGAACTGAAGGTATTGTGTATCAGCAGGATTTTTAAAAAATATATTTTGTATGCGTTAAATTACTGAGTAAAATTCTGATATATGCACTCTAGAAACTTCTGCTAATTTGTATATTATTTTTAATGATGTGATTCTATGTACGACAAAAACGTCATGATAGTATTGTAAGGGAATTTCGCTTGATAATGCGGCTCGTTATTTGAATTTATGTGATTGTATAACGAACTTGGTTGTTAGGGGTGTAACTAAGTGGGGGCCAGGTTTGTCATAATTGAAAACCGTAAATGGAAAGCAATGTGTAGCGAGAGATTTAACATGTAAGTACGGGGTGGTATCCCACTAAGAAAAGGACTCATGATGATTACGATGGAGGTGTAGCTCGAAGCTAGGTACTAAGTTAGAATTCCAGATACGGGTAAGGAGACCCTGTAGAACGACAGGACTCGTCCGCCCCCGAGCCGACACCTGTAGATTGGAGCTTGTAACGTGGAAAGCAGACTAGCAGAGGCGCGAGCAAGAGGCGACCTCGTGGCAAGGCCAGCGGCACCACGGAGTGCACCCGAGTCTAAAGGTGAAACAAGTCCGACCGCGTCGCACGTGGCCGCGACCCGGGCAGTGGGACACCTGTGTTGTGGTCCTGCCTTATCGTCGAAGTTGATGCAGAGTGAGGCGTACTGTCTACATTATTAAACATTAGGGCAAGCCAGGTAGGCGAGAACTTTGTGTATTTCGTGGGGCACGACGGTGCATGTCGCGTATACGTCACGGAGACGATATATCGAGAAGAGAGACCGGACCGATTCGAAGTTGTATATCTGTGACATTGGAACTGGTAGTTTTTGAGGACTTTGTGTATTTCGTGGATACCACGGTGCATGTGGAGTGTAGGTCCCGGAGACGCCACATCGAGAGAGAGAAATGACTGTTTCGAACTTGTAAAACTGTGCCACGTCTGAACAGGTAGCTTGTGAGAAATATGTGTACTTCGTGGAGACGACTGTGTATGTCAAGTGTACGTCACAGAGACGCAACGTCGAGAAGAGAGAGTTGACTATTCAAACTTGTATAATTTGGAAAGTCAGAACTTTTAACTTGTGATCTTCGGCGCGTAGCTCATGAGAAGTGAACATGAAAAGGAAACTTATAGTTAGATAAACGTTAGGGACTTTGTTTAGTGCAGGGGAGCACAGTAGGACCAAATTGTGATTTGTGATGGAAAACTGGTTGGTTTGGTTTTTTTTTGTTGTTGCTGGCGTTTTCGAAATATGTGCTTAAATTAGAGCATAACTCGCGGAAACCCACTGTCGCACCTTGATGGTACATAGAGAGGAAAAGCTGGCGTTAATTGGCAGTACATCAGTGTACATTTAGCATTTGAACTAAAGTACAAATCTTCGATAGCATTGTTGAGGGGTTTTGTGATCCGTCATACGCCTAGTTACGTGATCGGCGTATTTTCACTGTTCTGCTGGTGTGAATACCAGGACGGGGAGGTTGTAGTAGTGCAGAGCAGGGAGAATTAGTGTTTGACGTTTGAGTTTCGAAGTAGGAGTCTGAATTTTCTGAATGTTCTTGAGGTAGTATTAGTAACTGTGTGAAACCATGAGGATTTATTGTGAACTAGTTTGAGAGTGAATTTTTTTGTTTGATCTCAAAGTGAAACGCTAAAGGTACTAAGTTACGTCCAGTGCTCCTGGGTGATAAATAGTTGTGGGTCCTATTCAAATATCACCCAGTGTCGAGTTTTGTCTGAGTGAAAGGAGAGTGAAAGAACACAAGCACGTGCTTCCACTAGGTCGTCTGGCATGGACGGGGGTGGGGGGCGTGACAATATATTTTACTGTATTTACCTGTTTGTGTTGTTTTGTCCTGAAGATGGGGGCAATGCCTCGAAATGTTGACCTAGTCTGTTTTATAATATTTTGCTTGGCCCACAAAGAAACAAATTAAAATTCCTTAATTCACTTGTTGGTTAAAGCTACTGTTAAGTACTCACGCCATTGTCATCAACTACTGGAGGTAGGCTCAAGGCTTTCTTGTAGTAAAATACTGCCGCATACTTGAGGGCTGTGCAAAGAATGAGAGACAAAGTTGAAACGGAAAGTCAAAGCAAACACTGAAACACAAGTTTAAACTGAAAAAACTTAGAAGTGAAATTGAAGCATTAAATTTAAATGGCTGCTTGACCTCTGATGTATGCCCTCCCACCTTCCCCCCAATCCAATTCCTGCATACCATTCTACTGATGACAGGTCACTGTATTTTCGCAACAAAATTAGTCATTTGGACAACTTATTTTATCAATAATAAAAAATATACTGAGATTAAATAAGAGTGGGTGTGGGTGGCTACCAGGTGGCTTGATTTTATGTGTGCCGAAGCAGATACAGCAAACGCTGTTCACGGTCTGCATAAAGCTCTTAAACTAGACCAACTGCTCATCTTAGTTCACTAAAAATGGCCATATGCACATGTTTCTGGTTAAGAAAAGCTTTTAGATCACAAAATACAGCATCAGCACCAAGGAACACCACAGGCACCAAAGGACACAAGCATTCAGCCAGTGATCGGACACGAACTTGCTGCACTTACACAACTGGTGCATGGCACGGCCCAGATTGTAGTATGTTTCCTGACACTCGCCCCTCAGTTCAAGGTACGTGTTCAGAAATGCAATCCCCTGAAAAATGCACAACAAAACTGTACAATAGTCATAAATCAGCCTTAGATTGTCTCCCAGATATCTTAGTTGTGAAAAAAATTGGAGTGATCCTCATGTTTAAGGGAACCGGAAGGGAGGACAGTTTTCATTCTATTTGCAATATTCGCCACCACAATTACAACACGTTTTGCTTTTGTGTAGTGTCACTAGACCACTTTCCTCACAGTCAGTTATAATTTTACCACCACAATCACAATCACATTTTTCTGTTGATGTAGGCCACTAGACCACCTTCCGATCAGCCCTGTACAGTCACAACAACTGACCTGCATGAGCAGCCAATTTTTATGGCTGGTAAACTTCTGGCTGCACATGTGCACATAGCACAGACCAATGCACAAGCTGACCAGAGGATCAGCAGGTATTTGACGAAATACTGCCACATACTCCCCTGAAACAGTAGTGAGCAGTTTGCAAAAGCTGGAACTTAGATTGAGTTACAAGGAGGGATGAAATGATCCTATTTACTGGATGCATGTGTGTGCACAGAAGCATGCCTGCAAAACCTTGTTTTCAATGTCTGGTGTAACATGTACAGTGCATAACTCACAGACTACCAATTCATGGAATAATTTTTTAAAAATTACATTGATTTAAGAAGTCAGATGTTGTGTCTCTCGAGATTTTTATAAGGCAGATTTTCACCCCCCCCTGATGAAGAGTTCCACCTATGCCCACTCACTCACGTGCACATGCACATTCATGCATGTATGCCTGCATTTTCCTCCTATAGACATGCATGTGCACAGACATAGGGATATGTGCATAGCCATGCACTCCCTAAAACATACTGAAGGTTTAGAATGAAAACAGTTGCAAATAGTAATAAAGTCTATGGATAATGCTAAAGTACAAACAAAATTAGAAGTGGGGGGGGGGGAGGGAAGAAGTAATTAAATTCATCTTAATTTTAACAAGCTCTTATCTTTAGTAAGCTTATTTTAAAAGTCAGTTTTTAAAAAATTATTAATGAAAGCAGAATACCTATGATCCCATCAACTCACCCAGAGCGTGCTTGTATGTACCATTCTGCAGGCTGTTGTGACCATTTATCAAACCCACTGGAATGTGATCTGGATGCTGTGAAAGCAACAGAATAAATTATAATCATACAATCATACGCATCAACGTGTTCCATTAAGTCACTGAAATACAGACAGGTGGTACTGCATCCTCCATGCAGATGTTACAGAATACCAATTCATGGAAATGTAAAAAAAAAAAAAAAATTACACAAAGTTTAGAAGTCACAAGTTGTGTCTCTTGATATTTTTATGACAGATTTTCATCACTCTGATGAAGAGTTCCACCCATGCTTGTTACAGACAAGACTACTGCTTGTCCGTTTCTGTTCCTTTAAAAATTACACTGTGTTTAACATTGATAGGAATCAGGAGAGCAGAACGCATGTGAGTTAGGGTAAGCACATAACTGCAGGTTTTTCTATTCGCATCCTGTTCAGTTCAGGTGACGCTGGCATGCACAAGTGGAACAGAACTGGAATGGAGGGAGACCGGTGATATACAATTACATGCAAGCTGACCCTGTACAAGTAGCGCAGACAGAATTTATGGTGCCTCAGGTCCGAGGAGTACTGCATGAGCTGCATGAACAGGTTCCAGACTGCAGTGTTGTTCTCCTGAAATCAAAACAGCCTGCATGCATGATTCAAAAGCACAAAAACATTTACCCGTTTTCATCTCCATGTTATAAAAAGGAAAACAGTCTTTCCATACAAATGAAAAATCCAGCATATACTTTTTTTGATTGGTGATGGCATCTGTCACACTTTTCAGGGTCCAAATAAGAAAACAGTTCAGTCAAGTTTTCTGGTACGAATATCACACCTTCAGTCACTAAGGAATCAAGACCCTCAGGATATTTTTTTGTGGAAATAAGACAAATGGTGGGGACAGACTGACCTTGAGACAGAGGTCTTTGATGATGGGATAAGCAAACGCTGCATTTTGGTCCAACATGCAGGCAAGCAGAGTCATAAACTCCGTCTCCTATCAATGCAAGAAGAATGAAACTATGTACAGCAAGCTATAGGGAGCTACAAGAAGAAAGAAAATTTACTGCCCTATGGCATCCCCATACACCCTGTCCAGTTTGTACTCAGCACCTGCCTGGACCCCACTGTACCTGGCATCCAGCTGATACCCCACCCCTTTGCACTCAGCACCCACATGACCCTCCACCCCTTGTTGCACTCAGCACCCCCATGACCTTGTTGACCTTGTTGCACTCATCACCCACGTGACCCTCCACCCCTTGTTGCACTCATCACCCACGACACCCTGGTGCTCACCAACAAGCTGATGACAAGGCCAGGCTTCTCCTACCTTAGCTCTGTCTACATCTGTCAGGAAAGTGGGACACACCAGGCCAAGCATGGTGACTTCTATCAGTTCTTTTGTCTCCCCCAGGTCCAGCAGAACATGGCACATCTACAGCAGGATGTCAGTAACACAAGTTTACAATAACAGTGGCACAGCAAACACCACACATCTCGGCACATTTACCACAGCACACAGAGAATACATGTTTAAGGCATTACATCGAAAAACAGGTGCACAGGTACATCTTTAGAACCACATCAAGAAAATGAATATACAATGTTTACAATCAAAATCCCTAGGCACACCTACAACAGGATGTCAAGACTATAGTTTATATTTGTACATGTAAAACCTGTATGTCACTATGTTTTGCATGAAGCTTGATGCAACGTGCTGTTTTTAGAAAACGACCACATTTTATTGCAAGAAGAGGTGGACTTAACTGATAACACAATGAACTGCAAATCAAGAAAGTGGTTGTTTTAATCTGACACAACAGTGACCTCTATTTACAACACAGCCACATCTTCACCCTCACATACTAAGACACACACTCTCCCTTACACATCTCCATTCCCTCCAGATCTTTACTACGCATCCGTAAATACGCACGGCCTTATGGTAAAATAATTTGCTCAACTAGGCCTGCCCATCTCTACTACCCTACTTCTATCTTTTATTTTTAAAATTTGACCCGGTTACCTTAAGGTACAGATTCCAGAGATCATCATTGCTGATTTTGCTCTCATCTTGTTTTGTATCAGCTGCAACAATCATTAGCAAAAACACTACACTGTTTTTTGTTGCTTCATGAGTACTGATTTAACTCGTTTGGAGAATCTCACAAATTTGTGGGACTAACATCACCAGGTGTACCTCACACAGGCACAAGCTACACAGATAACTAAGTATGCACACAATCATTCGCACATACGTATGCATGATAAAATACTCCTTACTTTTCTATACTGTCAGATGTAACTACTTGTAACAACTTGCCTGACTTACTGGTCCCAGCCTTGTCAGTCTGACTCAGGTATCTGCGAACTGACTCTAATCTATGACGAACAGAGCGGCAGTTGAGAACACCTGAAACAGTAATGAATGGTTTTCAGTTAAAGACACGGCAGCATTCTTAAATAATCACAGACTTTCTCAGAAACGTTAGCTTCTTAAAAGACACTGCCGTTATCTTGACATGTTTATCCTACAAGCAAATGCTAATACCGGACATTAAAGTAACAAAGACAAAAGTTTGATATGACAGCAAGAACTATTTGGCTACAGCAATGACAAACATATGCCAGTAATAAAGACTCCCACAGAATACAGAGGCACACATGTGGAAAAGCATTGTCGCTCTTTTTTTTTTTAATCACTACACGATCTTCCTTTCTCAGCAAATAGTCAACCAATCTTCATCATTTCTGCACTACAGTGGTCAAATCTCTTTACTTGCAGTACAAACAGAACTTCTGTTTAGAGATCTTTTGTTGCTAGCAAAAATAAAAATTATCACTTCTCTTCCTAACAGTATTTTATTATGTTTGTGTACCATGACAGCGATCATCTGTTAACATTAGTACATTGAAAATTGCAAACTTAACTAGTCTCTGACTTTCAGTACTCTCTTCCTTTGCAACAAAGCCTAAAATGTTGACTCTTACATATTTCAGTAATCGTCTTTCAAAGTTACAAAGCCTAAAAGGCTGGCTATAACTTTACATATTTCAATAATCTCTTCCCAACTTTGAACATCACCAACACAAACTGCCAAAGTCACCTTAAGTATCAAAACATCCAGCTTACATCTCGTATACTCTTGTTTATTGATTTCCTGGTAGTGGTGAAAAAGAAGTCTTCGACTTGCGCTGACAAATTCCCGGTGTCGGCCATGAGACAAAAGGAGATGGCACTTGTGTAGCAGTAGGGTCTTGTCTGCAGCTGTCTGTTCTCCACTATCAGCGCCACTGTCTGCAACACAAAGGCCTGTCTTAATCAGACAAATGTGCACCTTAATTTACAGTTCCTGGCCATGGACTCCTGATCTCGGTTGATGCTTTGATGAGGATCACAAAATCAGAAAGTCTACACTGGAAATGAAGCTCAAGAAAAGATGTATGGCACGAAAAACTCCTACCCAAGGAATGGGGAAGTTGTACACTAAAGTTGTTGCAGAACGATTAAAAAAAAAAACCATTTCAGGTGATACTGCAATGCACCTGACAATAATAACTTGCCTTCACGTTCACTTGTTCCACAACACTTGCAGTGAGGCCAACAATGACCACACCTGTGCTTCATTTTACATCCAGTTAGAAAGTTTGAACAAATAAAGAAAAATAAACAGACATCTTACAATCGAAAACCACATCCTCTTTCAACTGTGTTTGCATATGAAGGGTTAAAATTAACCACTGCACATGCCTGCGCTTTCTGGGCAGCAAGCCTCTTCTAGCTCCAACTTGTCATGAAGAAAGTGTCCACAATGTTATCTTCCCCCCTCCACCCTCTCTCTCACACACTCACCCACCCACCCACACACACAGAGCTAGATGCCGACCTGTGCTGAGCACTCTTATTGCCTCATCGTGTTTGCCAGTCTGTTGCTGGAGGGCTGAGAGGGAGACACGGGCCTCCAGGTGATTGGGCGCCAGCTCCACGACTTTTGTAAAAGCCTGCACAGCTGGCTCGAGGTGCCCCAGAGAACTTAGGCAGTCCGCATACCGCAGCCACACTCCAGCCTGCCACAGTACCATGCAGTCTCAACATGTGCAGGAATGTAATGCAGTAGGATGATTCATCTCATGAAAGTTTAAAAATAAAATACACTTCATGCTGAAGTCTCTGACAAATGAAGAAAACAGACAATTTCAGAATTGTAAAAGTGGACAAAGTTACAGCTTTTGCAGCAAGAGTAAAGGTACTTCCAGTAAATAAGCAGTAATTCTACATCTGGGTTTAGGTGAGGACAGAAAAGTAGATCACAAAATAAGGAGATGTTACCACCAAAAATATGGTGTGAATCTTTGACCGTTTACAGACCTCACTGAAAGACTCTGAATTAACCAGGGTCTGCAGGATGGGCAGAGCTGTCTGGCACTGACTAGTTTCCATGAAGGCCTCAGCCACCTCAAAGTACAGGTCGCCTATCTCTTCTACACTTTCATGCAGCAATATCTCCACATGCTCCTGCAACGAATAACAACCCTGCGTTTCAGATTCAGGGAAGTGGATCGCCGAGTGGTAAGAGCACAGGCCACTGAGGCAGAAGCTGCTGGTTCGATACACTTGTGCCGCAGCACACTTCTCCCGGCTCACTCAGTTTCAAATGGGTAACTGACCCTGGGGTTAAGGAAGGTAAGGAAGTGAGAGAGATGACATGGGCACCACCCTCATGATGCTGGTCCACAGAAAATTGGGGTTTCATACACCCCACTCCCCTACAACCTTCAGCCCCACAGGGTATCTTTTTGGTCCACAGAAAAATGGGCTCATACACCCCACTCCCCTGCAACCTTCAGCCCCAAAGGGTATCTTTTTATCCTTCATTTCAGATCCAACCCATGCAGCTTCATGTATTATAGTTCATCACACATGCGCACGCATCTATGCGCTCAAGACACACAAATACCTCTCCTCCACAAAAGAAGAAAAAGTTGTTTCATTTAAATGTTTTCATCAACATCTGTTACAAATCTCACCTTTGCAAGGTTGCTGAATCCAAGATTTATGAGGCAAACACACAGCTTTGCTCTCAGGTCCACAGGTAGAATATCTGGAACCTTTATGCTAAACAAGAAGCCAAGTTCAGAAAAATAAATACCTACATGAATGAAGTGTTGCAGTGCCAAAACTGCAAGCAATACCTTTCGATAAAAATTAAAGGTATGAACGATGATTATGGTTACTACTGCAGGGGATACAAACAGTGAGTTGCTGAAGGGTGTTCATTGATGATCCCATGATTAAGGTCAGCCTTAAATGTCACCAGCCTACACTTTCAAAAAGTAACCTGACCACTATTAAGAGACACCACACAATACTGGTCATCACCCATGTCTACGTCAGGCAAGAGACAACATTGTGTAAGAGACCTGCTATGACGTTGCTTCCTTTCTTAAGGCTGGTTTTACGGTCAGTCAGGCTATAGACAAAACTAAGTAAGAGACCTGCTAATGATGCTGCATCCTTCCTTAAGGCTGGCATCTGGACCGAGAGGACTGTCCTGGGCCCAGTGCTCTCCACTAGTAAACACAGCCTCCAGTCCGCAATAGTTCACCATCTCCTGTCAATTGAAAAAAAACGCAGCTTAATCTGTCTTGTCTTCTCATCCAAGTAACAGAATTTCATCTATTTGGCCTTGGGCTAAGCATTCTGTCAATCTGACTGCATGAAGAAGGCATTTTGCCCTCTTAGTTTAACTAGTCTGTATACTGATGAATAATCGATATACTTATACAGTATGACATGACTCACCTCTAGACAAGTCTGGTACTGCTTGAGAGATAGATGTAGTTCTAACAGCATGTTTACATCTGTGCACACACAAAACCCCCCAAAGTTTAAATGTCTAGAAACTCAAGTCTGTATTACACTCCCCAAACCAAGTCCCTCGGTCTCTCTCTCTCTCCCCCACCCCAACTAAAAAAAACCAAACTATGTGGCAAGGGTCAAACTAATTCCCTTTATTTCAACAGGTTAATCAAACCACACATTTTCCACCATCTCATCTACATTCATCAGAGAAAAAGAATATTGCAACAGAGGGAAATGAGAAGAAATGACCATTGATTAAAAGTGCATTATTTAACATGCTAGAGCCCTAAATATTTGCTATCTACATCATCTCAAATTACCTTCTGCATTCACAAGAGAAGGTCGATTCTGAAACATGGATTTTAAAATCTGGATGGCTTCCTTTGTTTTTTTCTCCTCATGATATGTCTGGAAAATAATCATGTTAATATTTCTCCACTGTTTTCTCATTTCTGTGTGAGGAAGACAATTTTAGAAACATTAAAGGACCTTTAACAACTGGAAATGGAATGTAACTGACAAACCATCATGCACCAAGGTATCATGCAGCTGATACTCAGCGGTGTCAAATACCGTTTTCTCCAGTCTCCTACATACTGAAAAAAAGTTCTGTCTCATTCCTTTAAAAAAAAAACTTGACCCAATGCTGTAACAATCCAAGTCAAGTAAAAAAATTACCACTTTCAACAGCAGCATGCACTTAACATAGATGGCAGACTAGTATAGGCCATAGCAGAGATAATTATTCCAGGCTAGAGAGTACCCCATGCACAAGATTATTGGTGTACCATAGTTTTGCGTTTTCTATTTTAAAATATGGGGGTGACTATCACCCTCAAAAAAAAAACCCAGAAAAATTTCCCCAGAAATTTAGAGTTGAGGGTGAGTCACCCTTGATTCTTTGAACCATGGGAAACTCTGTACCACAACTACAAAAATTTCTACATGCTTATATAATCACATGCACATGCATGGATGCACACACACACACATATGCATGCACACACACACACACATACACACATGCACTTTTTGAAAATAATTTTTAAAAATCAGCATAAAGAGAAAGTCCCAGGTAGTTAACCATAATAATGTTTGTTTGCCTAAATCAAAGACAATGAGATAAATAAATATCTAGTGGCACATTTTGATTTTCTGAGGCAGCTTACCTTGCAGAGGTTGCGGGCCAGGGTCAGGTACTTCTCATCCGTATTTGGGTCCTGGCTCATCACACGCAGTATCTGCATGTAACCTTGCAAGGCTTTGTTCTTTTCACCAAGTTGTTCATATAGACTGCAGCGCTGCATCATTAACTCCATTTTGTTTGTTGTGGCACACTTTATAGCTAAGACAAAATGGAAACAAAATACCCATTGGGTAACAACTAACAAACAAACAAAACTGGGTATCACCAAAGACAAAAGGGTCTAGCTGCAAATATCAAGCCTAACAGTAGCCTAGAAAGTTTGATGGTATATGAAACTGAATGGAGGGTATAACACAGCAAGTTATGTAAACATGAACCTCCTGATCTGCAGCTAACGCCTGTGCCAGCCTGTTAAATGTGGATGCAAACTTTCTAAGTAATGGTTTCATGGTAATCCACTGAAGAGAAGTTGACAGAGCTAGATTTTCAAACCCCTTACAAGGCAAGCAAATGACGACATGCGCATTATTTTAAAAACCAATTTTGAGAAAGCTGCTGCTGCTCAGACATGTATACAGGAGTGTTTTCGGCATAACATAGATCCATCAAAGTTACGATGTTCCTATTTTAATCTCCGTTTATCACTCATTTCTTAACTGTCTGTTATCAGCAGTGGGTGCAACCTTCCAAACAGGCAACAAGTACCCTGGCTGTAGCAGTGAACAGCCTTCTTGGTTTCGTTCTGATCCAGTAACATATCTGCTACTCTCATCCACTCATCCGGATCATCTGCTCGCAGGTGTACCGACAGCAGGAAAAACTGCGTACAAGCAAATCATTACTCTTAAGTATGACAAGATGCTAAGCTGCACTTGTGTAAACAATTGCTTTGCACCTAACGAACACACATTATCACTGTGGTCAAAAAATAATCAAACCCCAAAAAGGAGGTCTGGAATGCATCTTTGACAAATTTTCAACATGGAAACGGAAAGCATTATCAGGACATATGTGATAAATGTCAGTTCAAACAAGGTCTCCAACATTCTTTGAACAAAATAAAAGTTGTAGCTCACTTCGGTGGCTCTGGTAATATCACCCAGGTCTTCATAGATCATGCCAATTGTGTGGAAAGGCAGAAAGGCCTTTGGAGCTGAAAGAGTGAATTTAAATAAAAAATGAATGAGTTTCCTCTCGTTTACTGTTTCCACTTGCAGGTGATTCATGATGCATCCATTCACATGCACACCCACGTCCTCACACTAACTGCCAACTGATAATGGTTTTGTTCTAATCAACAGTAAGATTCAGTCAGTTCTATGGAAATCTTCTTCCTGCAAATAGTACAATTAGTTTCCAGTTTTTAGGGAACACCATGACGATACAAAGTTAGTCATGCATATCCCACCTTAAACATTCTCAGTTACTTTACATCCACTAACCCATCGAGATGACCTCTCTACAAATTTGCTTATTTATACTAAATCCACTAACCCACTGAGGTGATCTCCCTACAAATTTGCTAATTTATACTAAACCCACTAACCAATCAAGATGATCTCTCTACAAATTTGCTAATTTATACTAAATCCACTAACCCATCCTGATGATCTCCATGCACATTTTGATTGCTTCCTGGTGTTCTCCCCTTGCAAATTTAAGGTTGGCTTCTCCCATAAGTCCCTGCAAGTGCTTGGGTAATTCATTCATTCTCCGTCGTGGCTGACAGGAAAGATGTCAAGTTCACTTTCTTTTAAAAAAAATGCACTTTAACAGCTATTCTATTTATTCTGTAACTTTTCAGTGTTTACTTTAAGTAACCATGTGGTAATGACTGCATTTGGTGATGCTTGCTACAACAAATGCCCAAGACTGATAGACAATTTCTACCCAGGCTGAAATATGCATTTATATGTCTAATTTTTATGTTTGCTCAGCTTCCTTTCAACGGTCCACCATGCCCCCCTCCCCCCATTTACCAAAGCCTATAGGACAGATTAACATATTTCTCATTACTGACAATCCTCCATGTGCTTCCAGTTTTAAGTTCATTATAAGATAGAAACAGAGGGGAAATTCATGTTTGATGCCACAAGGTTTAAATGACATGATGAAACATGATGTGCTAAAAATAAAATCTCCCAATTTTAGGAAATATCAGAAAAATAACTGTATGATTTAAAAAAATACTTTTTAAAAAGTACTTACTTTTCTTGGCTTTTTCTTTTTTGGTTCTTTTTCTTTGTGGGAATCTGTGATATCAAAAAAGAAAAAAACTGACCCCTAAGCAATTTCAAGTGATGATTTTGCTAGTCTTTTAAAACTTTCCTTCAATAATAAACCTTTTTGAAAACTACTAACTGAAGTCACAAGGTCTTCTTCTAAGGCCATGTCTAATCTACTCATGTCTAATCTACAAGAATGATTATATTCCAAGGTATTCTGTACAATGTGTAATAGCTAATACATTACAGAGCTGATATGTTAAGGCCAGGCACTAAGCAAAAAACCAACCCAAAGATAAGATAGATTTTAAAACCTTTATTGGTATAAATATATCAAGGATCACTTCCTGTGACAAAAAATGTATTTTATTATGTCATCCAAACTGCGGTTGCCATGGAAACGATCCAAAATGGCGGCCAAACAATAAATTTTCAAAAGCCTACTCCTTCATAACTAATGCATGTAGACACAATCTGGTTTTTGTACCTGAATCAGAAAAACAATATCTAAATTTATACAGAAGCTTTTGGTTTTAAATTGATTCATTATTTTTTGTGTAAAACAAGGGAACTGTACCAAGCTAGAAAGGGACAAAGACGAAGACAATCTACATGTTTCGGGGCACTACCCCTTCATCAGGACGACACACAAACGACGAAAAAAACGACGAAAAAACGAAAAGGAAAAAGACTTATCTGCAGTAGAAGTGGCGCATAGGCTGCATGGCAGGAGAAAGACCAGGGGAC
>SMGT01014454.1:410666-476016 GCA_004794575.1 Lanistes nyassanus
GGGGGGGGGGGGGGGTCACGGACCTGTGTATAATGTGCAAGAACACATACAACAGCGTACATCTGGATGCACCCTGTTTCATAATCATGCTGCAACAGTGAACGTCAGTTTGAGTGAAAATCAGTGCATGCGCATTGGCGCACACCACAGGAGGCAGTCAAGACATGCATCCAGAACGCCAATGTCTGCCAATCAAACGTGTGCAGGTGACAAAGCAAAACTGAACGGTTGAAAAACCCCAATCCACCCCAAGCCATTTGTAATGTGAAGACAAACCACCCACTGTTGAGCGATTGGCAATCACGCCTCCAAGACAACGGCTCGGTGACGCTGATCTCGGCCGGGCGATTGGGTGTCCGCAGGACGGCATCGAATTCGGGGAACTCACGGGAAGCTAGTTGCTGATCAGAAGTGTTCCATCCAGTCACTGGGATAGTCTACAGGGATGAGATCTTAACCCCTTAACCCAGCCTAAACCAAACCCAGCCCCTGTGGGATGTCGCCTGGGGATAACCACCCACCGCCAGATTACCTCAACCAGCTGTTCGTTTTGCTTCAGCAGAAGTGGCAGGTGATCCCGCAAATGACTCTGAGGACATTGGCTCAGTCCATGTGACAAGGGTGCCTTGCTTTTGTTCCGGCCAACGGAAGGCACACACTTTCCCGACCTTGAGTATTCTGTTCTGCACCTGCTGTGACTTTTGCGTACGTGACTTTTCACGACAGGAAATCTTGGTGCAGCAATGAAAATAGCCCATTGTTGGTCGTAATGCGTCAGCTTCATTTGACTACGGGTTTGTGTTTGGGCGTCAGGCAGCGTGCACAGTTGCACTGGTCTTTCAATTCTTTTAAACAGTATAGTTTGCCCAACCTGTCCGTGTGTGTGCATGTCGAGGTTAAGAAAAGCCATTACACCCCAAGTCAACCTTGATGTTCCCCAAAATAACCCGCCCCCCAAACCACTGTCTGCAACAAGTTTATACACTCAGAGCTTATTGCCAGTTCATTTTACTTGTTACGTATCATTACACAGCAGAGCAGCCGTTCTCTTGCTGCCAGCCGTAAGCTTAAAAAAATGATAAAAAGTGTATTTCCGAACTATTTGTGTTAAGAAAATTTTTAAAAATAGTTTTTGTAAAAGGCGCTCATGATCTTTCGCGTAGGTTACAGGATGCAGGTGTTATCTCAAGACACTGCTTAACGGGGTTAACACTAGCCTGTCTTTTTCCCTTCGTGTTTTTAGTTCATTAAGTGCTCACTTGTCCCCGTACCTGCATCAGAGAGAGAGAGATTTTCGTTTCTACAGTTATTGGAATTGGATCAGTGTTCGTCTGGTAGCCACCTGAGAGAGAGAGAGGAGAGAGAACGTGCGTGCTCATCCCGACCCCTGTCTTGCAGAAACGGCCAGGACACACGTTCACTCCCGGAAACAGGTAGCAGAGGGGCAGGGAATCGTGCGTTAGCTGTTTTACAGCGTTTTGGCGGACGGAAGACTATGGATGTGGCATGTTTGTCTACACATCTGGCATTTACTGACCACGCCTTTGGGCCTTGTGTACGCGTACTTTTAGTTCACATAACAAAAATTAACCTGAAGTGCTGCTTACGCATTCATTATCACGTAGACGGTGGGTGCTATAGACAAAATAATAAGGCTTTGTTGCTTTTAATCATAGGCCGCATAGTTTCTTTGTTAGGGCGTGTTTTAATGACACCAGATTTGATGTCAGCTACGGGGCAGGAAGGAAAACCGAAAAGGAGAATGTGTGAAAGTGGAGGGAAGGAGGAACGGGGGAGAGAAAGAGAGGAGGGGAGATGGACCAGTGCGTTTATACAGTCAGCATTGACAGTAGGATTAAATAGTCGGAAGCCAGTGCGACAGGCTGTCTGTTGGTGTCGCTACTGGAAAGTCTACCGTACGAAGTAAGCTTGGGTGTCAGTCAGTCAGTGTCGAGGTCAGACCACGACCTGCACGTCCCTGCCGATGACTAACACGGGGCGCTATCGGCGAACTCTCGGAGTACTGGTGGACTGGGTTACTCAGGCTGTCGTTTCTTCTCACCGTCATGATATGCACGTAGCTTGCGGCGGGACGTTAAGCAGCCAATAACCATCGTTTCTTCTCTATACGTTAACGTGCACGTAAACTACAGGAGCATTACGAGCGCTTTTTTTTAAACTATATTAACAGCACGTACAATCGCTTGTACGACTGTCGGTCTGGACTTGGAAATCAAGTTTACCAAACTCCTTTCACCCGTACATAAATACTTGAGAACTCATATGTACAGTCTGTTTATATTGGATAAGGCATGTTTCAAAAAAAAAAGTTTCTGTTAAGATTTTATTTCTACGCATGCATTTTGTAATGAAATTCTGACCGTGGCAGTAATTCTAAATGTTATAAATATATAGAACTAGCTAGGAGATCCAGCGCTGCCTGGGTTTTTGTTTTCTTTGAATAAAGAGGATGACAGAAGTCAGAATTCTGTTTAACCAATCAACGGCGAGACGTCATAATCTTAACCCTCATCCCGCCCACCCCTACCCCTTTCCCCAGTCCCACCCATAACCCCCAGCCTACCACTCCTCCCTCTGGGAACACCCTCGGGCCCCTCCCCCGGAAACACATGCCCCCTTCCCCACAAACAGTCTGGGAATAGAGCTCGCCATTTGACTACCCACACACAACGGTGAGTTCTACGTTTGGGCTTGTCAAACGAGGCAAGGGAGAGTACTCTTCGTACGAAAGGGAACTTTGGTGATCTTCCTTGCACGCTGATCGCCGTGCACTCGTGTTAAGGGCCTCGTCATATTTACTATATCATTTATATATATATAGGTACATATAGGTAATATAGGTACAGGGTCGAAATATGGGTTATGACCATCTGCGGGTGAAAGGAACCCGCTTGTCGAATTTGATGTGGATCAGTTCAGGTGTGCGAATTTGTATAACTAGTACACACGCACGCGCGGGCGCGCGCACACACACACACACACTCTCTCTCGGCTATATTAGATCTGGATATTGGATATTTTTAATAACTCAGACATAATACTACCCCGGTCTCTGAAGCGAGTGCAGAATTGGTCTAGGTTACTGGGTTGGGTTCCATGAGCGTTCATACCACCTGTTCATAATTAAAGAGGGGCGTCAAATACACAGGGCAAACGGGCCTTACGGACCGCTCTTATGACCGGAAGAGCAGCTACGAACGCTCATGAAAGCCAACCCTGGGCTGACTTGCATGGCCGTTTGTATCTGCTTTTTCGGTCAGAAAATCGGCCGCAAAGCACAATGGCCCTGTATATTTTGCGTGCACCTTTACGAATGGCGAGGAGATGCGAAAACACATAGTCCCGACACCGAAGTGAGGACACAAACACTACTGCGGGCCGTCCCACCTAAGCAGATGTGGCTGTGTTCAACTGCGTACAGCTGGAACGCCCGTGCGGTTTTACTTTGTTTAAATAAACTGTTTCAGGCGTGGCACGTGTCTGGGTCACGGATATCGCGTTGCCGAAAAGGCTTCCACGGTTTTTGTGTGGAAATAAAGGGAGGTGACCCAGGTAGGGCAGGCGAAGTGGCTGGGATTGATGTGCTACCGGAGATCTTGCGCTGTCATCACATTCCGGGATGGCCCGGTTGTCTGGTGTAATCTCCGTCGTGTTCTTTTGTTATTAGCTAGCAACATGCAGTTTGCTGACTCGACGTTTTGTCGCTAGGAATAGTTGACGGTCGTGTGAAGCACATGTTTCTATTTGCCCTGCAGACCCTGTTAGGTCAAAAGGTCGCATAGACGTAATCTGAGAGCAAGAAGGATGGTGGCTACTCGCCTTATGTTTTCAATAAAGACGTACATACTAGAAGGCGAGCTGAGTGAATGTTTTAGTTACCAACAATAGTTAAAGAATGTCAAGAGCTTAAGACTTTTGGCTGTAACTCAGCGTTAACCTTGATCAGGTGTTTTAGAGTGATACACCCCACTTTCCTGCCCCTGGTCATATACAGATATGGCCAAAGATTGTCATTCTCTCAGCCTCAGACAGTTGCCGTCTTTGAAATGGCTGGGTTCGGCGAAATTGCACGTAAGACTCTCCCCCTTACGAGACCACCTCGGGAGGTCGGTGGTTCGCATCCCGGCCGAGTCATACCTAAGACTTAAAAATTGGCAATCTAGCAGCTGCCCTGCCAGACGCCTGGCACTACAGGGAACAGTACTAGGACTGGTTGGCCCGGTGTCAGTATAATGTGACTGGGTGGACTGCCGGGGGAAACCCTGATCAGCGGCAGGTCCCAGCGGTGGCCTCGGATCTTGAGAAGATAACTTGGCAATGCAGTGCATGCTGACGCAAATTCCCATTTCGTTCCTTCGGCAAAGTTGTACAGTTACCCTACTCCCACCAGCAGTAATGAGGCTAAGGGCTGTACTTAAGTACAGACAGTACTCGACTCATTCCCTTAGCAAACAGCTAGACCCATCAGAATTCCTCACATTGTTCAAATCCTGATCTTAACAGTTGTACCAAAGATTTTTTTTAAGTACATGTATATATATATATAGACTTGTAATGCAGCAAGTCGCCGAACAAAGCGAGGGCGTGTGCACTGCTTTTGTTACTGAGTATCGTTTGCTTATGTTGCTGTGTACTGTGTTTTGTTGTCCAGATTCTTGTGCGTTGACGATCACAGAGAACAATCTTGTACGCATGGATTAACCTTTTACTGTGTGTACTGTTGATGTGTAGACATTTGTTGGGCAAACTTCGCCGTGATGCTCGACAGTCGATGGGGCGGGTGGGGAAGGAGGGAGGAAATTTGGATGGTGATAATATTTGTTTTGCATGAAACGATGAGTCTGGATTTTTGTTAATATTTCATTAAAGTGTAAGCACTTTGAGTATTTTGGAAATCCACTTGTGACCAATCCCGTTATATTTGCAGGATTGTTGAAGGCGAACGTGTCAAAGGTTTGACATTGCACCCCTCTGTACTGAGGACACAATGGTAGCTATAGTGTCTTGATTGCGGATTACAATACCTCCATTTAATTACTAAAAGTTGGCGAACTGCTCACCGCAGGCTTCGTCAGGGCTATTGTGAGGAGAGCAGGTAGGTTGGGCGCATTGCTGACTCAGCACGCAAAGCATTTGGACAAGACGTGAATTGTCTGTCCGACCGAGACGTGCTCAGGTTTCTCCGACTTTTTCAGTAGCTGTAAAAAGTGACGCAGTGGTGTTGACTGGAGGAGGGGTGGGCGGGCAGAACGCGTGGCGAGACAGTTGTTGGACAGCTTTTGAGAAAATGTAGTATTTACATTATAATCTAGAATGTGCACTGAATATTAACCGTTTTGGAATCAGTCGAACCCGGTTAATCGGACCACATCGGGACGCGATGATTTTGGTCCTAATAACCGGCTGCATGGTCCGATTACACGAACATGCCCTATGTTACAATTAAGATTCTGTTCTTTAAGATTCGGTCCGAATAAGCGGCTGGTCCGATTATCCGGTGGTCCAATTAACCGGATTCGACTGTAGTATTTTTCTCAGACTTATTGAAAACCCGTTCTGCGAACTAAATACAATATGGGTTGCACGAATACAGAATAGGTAGGAATTCGATCAGTGGTAACCCTGTCTGCAGTTGTCCCAGTTGCAGAGATTTAACTTAGATGCATTATAGTGTCGGGACTATTTAGAACACGAGATGTTGCCAGCCGCAAGAACATATGTTAACCAGCCATCCAGCTGATCGCGTATCGCTCATCACAATTATTGATCAAACAACAGCAGAACTGATTCTTCGCGAAGCGGGTGCTAGGCGCTTTTGCTCAGTGCTCAGTGAGAACTCTAGACCGAGTAAAAGAGAACAACTCCCGACACCCTACTCCGACAAACAACGAACCTCTGTAGCTCCACCAAAGATTTTTTTTAGTACATACTACATATGTACTGTAAAATCTTTGGCTCCATTCCCATCCGCAGTCGGTCTTACTAAGGATCTAAACGAATTTAAATTTGTGCATACCTTTTCATGTTTTGTGGTATGTACAAGATCAAATGAATTCGATCTTGGCGTAATAAAACTTCATTGTCACTTGTCTCCAACATTCATATGTTTACTGTCAGTGAACCGTAGAAATGTCTCGCTCTAAGGCATCCCGAGCATTTTTATCTGCTTCTCCTGTTGTCACAAGCAGTCGTAAGATCTATTTGCCCTGTGTATTTTATGTGCACCTTTACATATGAACAAGCGATACAACCGCCCATAGAAGGCATCCATAGGTTTAGGCAAATATTGCTTAAATAAAGTAGTTTTATTAGATTGCTCTAACATTGGAACCTGGATCTGCCAGATCCCTTTCGACCCTTTCTTTGCTACGTGTTTGGGTAAGCTCCCTTGGTCGCATACGTCTGCATACGGTAACTGAGCGTTTCAAGTACTTGTTGTATTGATAAATTAAGCGCTCGGTCCTCGTTTGTTTTTTGTTATTGGAACCCTTCCTTTTTTAACCTTTGGTATCCAAGCAGTAATCTTCACATGCCTTGTGTCAAAATGTGTTGGTATTTTCATATTTATTAGTTAATTCATTATACACAACTTTTGACACTCCTTGAATGTCCCCATTCATTATTTTCATCTATTTTATTTCTGACTAGTTTGATGTCTATCCTGATGAGTTCCATATTGTTGCTACATTTTATTAATTGGCATATGAGTTGCTGATTCTGAGTCATAGACAGCACATCAGTCTAAATCAAAACATTTTGATATGTTAGCAAGGTGGCAGGTGAAGAGGGGCTTGGCATAAAAGAATGCTAACACTTTAACAGATGATCAGCTTTTAGTTTATGCCATGATCTTGTAATATTTCTATGTAGTGATCCTCTAACCTTCCTGTTTACTAGAATTGATAAAGTTGTACAGTCATTCCATGCTGCATATCCCTACCACCTGAGTTTTCACAGAGGAAAAATGTGAATCTCATTTCAGGAATTCCATGTTGCTTATGTGTTCATTCGGATGGCAAACTCCCCCAGACCAGGAGTGTGGGTGCTGGAGAGATCAACAGACTTTGGCAAGACATGGCAGCCATGGCAGTACTTTGCAGACACGCCGAGTGACTGTTACAGATTTTTTGCAACCAGAGCAGATGAACCACTTGCACGTGATGACCAGGTGCTATGCACCACAGAATTCTCCAAGGTGGTGCCTCTGGAGGGAGGCGAGGTGAGCTGCTTGCAGTGCCAGATAGTTCAACTTGTGTACCATAGAGTAAGACAGCAGCTTAGCAGCTTGCCAGAAGCTGAGGTTCTGCAACTTGAAATACAACTGTACAAGGGTTAACACACACCAGAAAGAAATGATTGGCTATGCTTGTAAATATTTGCTGCTGATAGACATTCTTTCTAGCACCCGATCTTCTAAGAAGCTTAGCTTCAGCATTGCTATGGTACATGGGCAGGTTTGCTAGTTTCAATAACTATGATCGCCCAAGAGCAAGCAGGGCCACTTCACCAAGAAAGTTAACACGTTTTGTCATGTCATATATTATGCTGCTTCTTACCATAGGGACGATGTTATAACAAGATTACACCAGTCATTTAAAATTAAAATTAGAAGACCAAGAAATCCAAAGTTACCTTTAGTGGCATTTCGGTACCCAACATAACCAACTTTCCCCTAAGGTATTCATTAGCATTAAAAATAATGGGTTTTTTTCCTGTGGATTCTTAGATTGTTGTCTCCCTTGTGAATGGACGGCCTGGTGCTAAGAATTTCACCAGTTCAGACACACTGCAGCAGTTTACAAGGGCCACCGATGTACAGCTCCGCATGTTGCGCACAAAAACCCTCCTTGGTCATCTTATGGCTGTGGCACGGCAGGATCCTACAGTCACTCGCAGGGTACAACAGCACCATTTTTATTTCAATAATTTGCCTAAAAGACAAGCACTAAATGCTTTTGTGTGTGTGTGTGTGTCTTTCTGGACCTCAAATGATAACATACTTAATCTTTAGTTACAAAAAAGGTGACTAATGCTCTTGTTTGGAATGTAAATAAATCACCAACAAGATTTCACTTTTGATACATTGTCTAATACTTTCCCCTCCTCTAAAGGTCTCCCCAGAAAAATGTTTCCGGATCTCAGAACATTGTGTTTTGATATTATAGTCATCACTGCCACATTGTATATCACTGTCCAGTACTACTACAGCATCAAGGACATATCCATTGGTGGGCGATGTGTGTGCAATGGGCACGCCAACTCTTGTGACCGCCCGCCTGAAGCACAGAGCACCAAGCTGCTGTGTTACTGTGAGCACAATACTTGTGGTGAGCAGTGTGAATCTTGCTGCCCAGGGTTTGTCCAGAAGCGCTGGAGACGAGCACAGGCCAATGACCCATTTGAGTGTGAACGTGAGTTGCCATCAGATTTGATTCCAAAGATATCATGTGATGGTATTTGTAAGAGAAATATTGTTTTTCCACCAAAGTATTGCAGATTGTCAAATATCCAGTTTAAATAAATGAAACATTTTTTGTGTACATAAGGTGTGTTAAGTTTTGACTTAAATGTGAGATGCAGTAAGTGCCTTTAATTTATTTTTGTTTGCTGTTTCCAACAAGTTATGTAACACTGTACACTTAACACAAACATCTGTGTCATGAATAAAAAAAAAATTAAAGTGGTTTAAAACAGTTGACTTTGTGTGCATCACACAGCTTGCCAGTGCTATGGCCATGCCACAGACTGTATTTTTGATGAAGAAGTGGAACGACAGCGACTAAGTATTGACATTCATGGTGTTTATGAAGGTGGTGGTGTTTGCCAGAATTGTCAGGTGAGAACACACACGTAGAGTGCAGTCAGGTTAACACAACTTTTCAGAACAGGAAAAAAAAAAATTGCTCATGTTGACCAATTCTTGTCTTAACCAAATCAGACCAAATAGGAGCATAGTAGTCAGGAACTCAGAATGGAGCCATGTTAACTGATTTCTCATTTGCACTGGACTGCACCATATGTAAGATAGAGAAAGGTTTAGGAAGAGATTGGGTAGATAAAATTTGTGGTTATAGGTGCATATATATAGTTTTAAATAAGTACCTCATGATTCCTGCACGTACATGCATATGATGTTTAAGGAAAATGTGTTTGCATATGCATCAGGTTACATTTCATGGAGAACAAGGTGTATTTTGTGCCTGTGCTTGATTATTGTGTTAGAAGGGTAAACTAAAGACACTGTCAGACTTGCACTGTAATGTTTTTCATTTTCAAATTGGCATATTCAGTATTTTGCGATAAGTGCCTCAAATTGCTTTTTTAAAAAGGCTTATTCAGAAAGAAATATGGAGTGGCTTTTTTTTTTCCAGCATAATACCACGGGCATCAACTGTGAGAAATGTGTGTCTGGTTTCTACCGCCCTTACAGTGTGCCTCGAGATGCCATTGATGCTTGTCAGCGTGAGTGTCTGTCTTTTGTATTTTGTTACTCTACCATTTACCTACAGATGTTTATTTAGCTGCATATACAGAAATAGTAGTGCATTTTGTGTGCTTCTGACTTCATAGATGAGCAGTTTCTTTTGAATGGACAACTCTAAAGGGAATCTTAAATTTATATATGTTGCGCAATTGTAAATGTAATTCGTACACACCAGCGGAGAGTTAACATGCTAATGTGTACATCGTCTTACAAAAGATATTTGGTTTGGGCTTAGGGTTAGCGCTTCACGCACGCAGATTCTCTCCTTGCTGACTAAAAGAGTAAGAAAGCAAAAATAAATAGGCTCAATCACTTTTAATCAACTATCGATCTAAACCCCGAAAGCAATAGGGCTGGTTGTGAATAAGCAGTAAAAGCATGGGCTGGTGAATAAGCGGTAAAAGGGCTCGAGAATAATGTAAAAGGGCTGGTGAAATAGCGGTTAAAGGCTGGTGAATAAGAATGAAAAAGGGCTTGAAAATAAGAATGTAAAAGGGCTGGTGAAATAGCAGTAAAAGGTGGCCTGAAACAAAGACCAATCTAACAATAAGTCTCGGGTCACAATTACAAGCAATAAACTCAATACCTAATACAACAATCACAATACTACAGTTAATTATATTTCAAAGTAACAGGGGAAAGAGACTTCATATCATTGGGGAACAGACCTCATACAGTGGCCAAGATGGCGGCAATCTAGCGCCTTAAAACGTGAATAGGGCAAATACAAAATCTATCAAGATCAATGTCATCCCCAACCAATCCCTGCATACGTTCTAGATCCCCATAAAGACTAAGTAATGAGCTTTCTCAAGGTACAACACTATTTTACAAATACATCACACCCATTGCATACATTGTAGGGGAAAACATAATCCAATTCATGACTGCATCAACACAACTTCGTCATTAATACGTTAACAACATAGTGTGGTACACAAGCAATGGTTTCCTTACAAGTTCACAAATACCAAATGCAAAATACAATCATACCTCATCCAACGAGACGCACCAAAGAGAGGTTTGCACTGCTCTCCTTCCAAACGTTTGTGCCCAAATGACTGAGGGACAGAATTCCCATGAGCATGTGGAATCCCTCCGCGCTATAGCGCAATATTGTAAATTGGTCACGCCGGTAATCCCACTGCGATTTCCCAGAAACTCTGCCTCTAACTCAGGTCATACAATAAAATAAACATTCACAATCTCAGGGGGTTTTACCACATAATAACCTTGTCCCACAGATAGGGGTTTATCTTTTTGAGGGACTACATTTGTAGCCCTACCCACAAGCCTTTCCCTAAGTTAGAGGAGAAGCAAAGGGAAGTAACTCTTGGCAATCTGGTAACCTTGAGATGGTTACATAAGACTTGCAGTTAAATAAGACTTTGCAGTGGTCTGTGTGTTTTGTAGTAGGATAGAGCATATTTTCTTCTTTCTTACCTGATTTAGTAAAATTCATGGGGTGATACTATGACTTTCAATAGGACCATGTAATTTTGTTGCCAGCTTGCGAATGTGACCTGCGAGTGTCGACTGGAGAGTGTGAAGAGGGAACTGGCCGTTGCTTGTGTCGTCCAGAATATACTGGACTTAACTGTGACAGGTAAGCTTCTAATTCCTTGCTGTGTAGATCTGTTTGTGGACTTTTTTTTTGCGGTATTGAACTTGCAGCATAATATGATGTTGACTTTGTTTTTTTGTGTTGGTTCACAAGTAGTTGACAGTTAGATTTGAAGGCACGGTAAAACTGATTTGACATCACATTTGAGAAAAGCTTTGTGAAAATGTTAGGCATCTTCTTGTATAAAGAAATAATGTCGCTATTAAAAATATATTTTTGCAGGTGCAATATAGGTTATTACGGTTACCCTGTTTGCATTCCCTGTGACTGCCACATCAGAGGCACAGAGGATGGGATTTGCACTGTGGCCACTGGCAACTGTCCGTGCAAAGTCAACTATGATGGGCGCAAGTGTGATATGTGTGCACTTGGATACTACAACTTTCCTGAGTGCACAGGTAAACTGAAATTGTATAGAGATCTATATGCTGAATTTTCATCAACAGTGTGCTGTCACATTTGATTTCCTTTTAAAATTAATACACTGAGGAAATATTTTGTGCAAAAGATGAATTAAACCCTCAGTGTAATAGAATGACTGTCTGAAGAACAACCACTCTTCATGCTGATATTGGCTCCATCCACATTTATATGGTTGTTATAACAGGTGCCTTAAACAAAAGGTAGGTTTGTTTTTGCACTGTCCAGATTTCTGTTTGTTTACTCCTGATAAAAGCCATTGGTTTGCAGCTTAATAGTTTCCACCTTCCTAGTTCTGCATTGTTCCAGAGTGGTCTCCCCCTGGATGTTCCAAAACTAGTTTCAGCATTTATTTTCTTGTCACAATACTGTACCATGACCCATAGTGCTAAATCCTCAATTAGCGATCTCTAACCGCACGTTCCAAAAAGAGAAATAACACCAATGTAACCATGGTAAGCCCCCTTTGCGCATGCGCACACCATGCATCACCCATGCACACAGCTCACTGACTAAGTCACCCTGACTTTTCCATGGGCTAGATCCAGCCAGGCTGGGGGCAGTTGACCTTGCCAACCACCTTTCTTTCCTGGCGGACTCTGTCCAGCTTTCCGTTTCTGCTGTATGGATGCACAGGGCTGGTGTCCTCGCCACGCACCTTCAGCTTGGGGTCATGTAACATGGCAACGCATCACTCATCACCGAGGTGATCCATGGCATCACACTCTTTTTCGTTCTGGCAGCGCTCACTCCCTTCTTTATGAACCTCTTCGTCAAGCTACTCTAGCTGACACTGGTCATGTTGGCCTCTGGCTGGCCAGCCAGTGAGGTTCACGCCCTCTCAGAGCTGGAGTCTGACCTCCGTCATGAGCGTGATGGCTCTTGGTCTCTTTCCTTCTTGCCTGACTTCGTAGCCAAGAATCAGCAACCTGGTGTACGCGCCTTTTACGTGTTACCACTCAGCGACACTTATTCCTCACCCTGCAGAGCAGACTGGCTGAACGTGAGAGATCTCGAACACCAGCATCTCACGCTTGGTCACTGTTGTTATCCGGCGAGCATATGCTGCAGCGGAAACAAGGTGTGTGTGTGTGGGGGGGGGGGGGGGAACAGGGCCCTCACTGCTCTTGGCTGCTGCAGGAGGTGAGGGCGAGAGCTGCCTCGCTGGCTTCCCAGTCTAAAGCACTGCCAGAAGATTTGCAGGCTGCCTACTGGCATTCAGAGGACCCATTTGTCAACTTTTACCACCGGGACCTCTCATCGCCGAGAGGATGGCCTTTATGGTATTACTGCTGCCGTTGTCACACAGCATCTGTGGTGAGCGCTGTCCTCTTAACCCTGGTCTCACCCACCTCTTTTTTGTTTTAGTCAGCACTTTGGGTCATGGTACAGTATTGTGACAAGAAAATACAAATTTCTTGTTCTAAGTTTGTGGTTTTTTTTAGCAATACTTACCATAACCCATCAGAGCCCCACCCTCCTCCCCGCTGGTTTGGTTCTCTGGCTTGAGAAAGTCAGGGTGACCTGGTCAGTGAGCTGTGCGCATGGGTGGCGCATGGTTTGTGCATTTGTGGGAGAGGGGAGGGGCCCTTCCCAGGGTTACACTGGTGTTATCTTTTTTTTTTGGAAGGCGCAGTTACGGATCGCTAATTAAGAATTTAGCACTTTGGGTCATGGTAAGTATTGCTAAAGAAACAAATTTAGAACAAGAAATGTATATATTTTTTTTGGTGTTTTTATTCAGTACCTGGCTTCCTAGGGCTTGCACTTTACACAATTATTCATGCAATATCTGCAGTTTCAAGTGAAATTTTCTTCCGATCACTCATTTGCTAGAGTTTTCAGAAATCTGCCTTTACATATTTGACTTTTTTTGTGGGGGAGTGGGGCATTAAGCTGAGGAAGAAGCTAAATATAAGTGTAACTTCACCAGCAAAAAAAGAAGAATGTGCAGAAAAATAATCATAGCATTAATTTATTCTGGTTTTCATGTTTAAAGTGTGCAGGAGCATGCATGTGATAACGTTAAAAATCAGTTGATGGTGAGAGTAATAAATTTAGGTGAATTCATAATGTATTTTAAAACAATAATTGTGAAGGATATTGCTTTTGTGGGGAATTTTTTCTTGGTACTTTTTTTTTTTTTTTTTGCTTTGCAAGAAAGCTAAGAAAACCATCATTTTTATTTTGGGAATTTGCATTGTTTTCAGAATGTGAGTGCAACCCAATAGGCTCTGTTTCCACGAAATGTGATGTGGAGTCTGGACAGTGTGAATGTCGAAGCAGCTATGGCAGTCGCGATTGCAGTGCTTGTGCTGATGGATTTTTTGGTTATCCTGCTTGTCAGTGTAAGTGGTTTTTCTGGTTATCTCACTTAGTACTATAAGTGTATTTTGATGCAGAAAAAGGCTTTCATTAATGAGGAAACAGGTCTGAAGGGAAGGAAACTACAGTCGAATCCGGTTAATTGGACCACCGGATAATCGGACCAGCCACTTATTCGGACCGAATCTTAAAGAACAGAATCTTAATTGTAACATAGGGCATGTTCGTGTAATCGGACCAGCCGGTTATTAGGACCAAAATCATCGCGTCCCGATGTGGTCCAATTAACCGGATTCGACTGTATTCACTGGTTCTGTGTAAAGAGCCAGACTAAAGGGCAATATCAATCAGCGGGATACTCCAAAAAGTGGAAATAAACAAGATGCTTCACAAAAAATTTCACATTCTCTATGCTTTGTCCCCTCTACTGCCACATTAGTTCCTACGATGAACCATAATCAGCAGTAGGTACCAGGAGTGGAAACTCTCTGACAAACTGAAAATAAATCCATTAAGTTAAAGGGACTTACATGCTCTCGATTTACTGTAGGGTCTTTGGTTTTCTGTGGGGTTGCATCCACTTATCTCTGAAAGTGTTAATCCACTCATTCTTATTCCCCAGGCCTTAAGTCCAACTTGTAGTTAATGCACAGTCGGTGCTTAATCTTCGCCCATCCCTTTTTTCTTTTTCTTTTTTTGATGGTATGGTCCTGATGTGAGATAGTTCTGCGTGTGTGCAGACTGCAACTGTGATCCTTCAGGAACAGTGGATGAGATTTGTGACAAACAGTCTGGCTCTTGTATATGCAAGCAAAACTACACAGGGGAACGATGTGACAGGTGTGAACCTGGTTTCTATGGATTTCCCAACTGCCAGGGTAAGCTTTTAAAAAGGCATGAATTATATTTAAAGACAGACATTTAAAAAGTTTTATTTAACCCCAGACTAAAAATGTTACTCATAAAACTCATCACAAAAGATTCTTCTAACATATGTGCAGGGGTTAAGAAAGGTACACTTTGGGCATGCTGCCAGAAAATTAGGATGCAATCTGGAAACTTTGGGTGCACTTTTTCCTATTTAAAACATATAACTGGTATAATATTCTTCGAATGCTTTGATGAAGTCAAATGATGATGGTGCTAGAAAAATTCGCCCAACCATGTGCAGCAGAAACTTGATTTAAGGTCCACAACATTGGATCAAATCCTGTAAAATGTGTTCATTTCAGTCTCGTTCAGAAAACTTTGCAGGGTTGTTTGAAAATGGGTAAAAATCATTTCTGCAGATAATTACCACTCTTTTCATTTGGCTGGATCAAACGATATATTTTATGAGGTTTTCTGTAGCGCATGTACTCTAGTAAAATACAGCACACATGCAGACATGCAGGCAAGCACAGATTGAGACACGACAGCACCAGCACAATAGTGACACATTATTTGTGTTGGTGCTGTAAAGCAGATGCTGCCATAGCCAAATGAAACAAAAAAAAAAGAAAGTCTCGACAATGCAGTAATGTTACTTGTAATGGTGTTAGTATTGTAGCTGCAGAGTGAGAGGGGTTGATAATTTAAATTAGTAGTAGTTGCCATGATGTAGTGTATAATGACTACAAATTTGATACCATAGTCATTGTCTGGCACAGAGTTTGGAAATTAGCATGCTCCTACACAATGGCGCATTACAGATTAGAATTCCTTGTGTGGACAGATGACAAAAACATTTGCTTTTTTCCCCCCACCATAAATTTAGTTACTTTGTTTTTTTTTATTTAGAGGGAGAGCTCTGGGAGGAGAGGGAGGGGGGAGGTTGAACACTGTGCTGAACCACTGCATATCCTTCATACATTTTTCAGAATGCAAGTGTTCAGAACCTGGGTCTCGTAGCAGTGTTTGTGCAGAAAGTGGTCAATGTCTGTGCAAAGCCAACCATGCTGGTCGCACCTGTGATAGATGTGCTGCTGGCTACTACAGATACCCTGACTGCGTCCGTAAGTTACACTTGGTTTCTTTGAGATTTACCAAAAAATCCTACTTGACCTGAATGGCTTAAGCAGTTCACTTTATACAAACGTTTCATGTTTCACTTTTTTCTGAGGGGCCTGGATAGCTCAGCTGGTAGAGCTGTGGACTAGCAGGTGGAAGGTTGCTGGTTCAAATCCTGGTGTAGCCTTGTGCAAACTTCATTCAGCCATCTCCCCACACATTAAACTGCCTGTTTCTTCACTGACCATCTTACTGTAGCTATCAGTCTGGTGGTTCTTTCAGTGTATAGCTTAGTAATAGAACCCATCCCCCGTCTAGTCCATTGTCCTAATGTGCACCCAGTTTCTGGCAGGACGTTAAGCAACCAATAGCCAACCAACCAATCACTTTGTTCTGTTTATTGTTTGCTTTTTTAGCATTGTACTAGTTCATGCTGGTAGCCAGTGATCTTCAAAGCTGACACGAAGGCAGACGACCTGAAGCATAATAAAAAGTGGAAAATAAAAGCTTTGCAGGGATATAGTTCAATTTTTAATTCCGAGTTTTATTCACTTAGGTATTAACCTATGCTAGGCATTCTTTGTATCTAACCCCACACCCAAGTTGAAGAGGTAACAAAAATGGGGCTGGTTGGTTTCCCCGCTGTGTCTGATGATGCATGTAGCAAAGCCTGAAGATTGTGAATATTGTTTAGTTACTTCTATTCTTCACAACAATGCTATGATGATTCTCTATCAATTTCATAAATGTGTGTTAATATTGTTTATTTTGCAGCCTGCCAGTGTGACCTTTACGGCTCACTGAGTGTGTCATGTGACCAAGTAACTGGTCAGTGTAGCTGCCGGGACAACTTCCATGGCCAGATGTGTGACAAGTGCAAAGAAAACTTTTATAACTACCCCATGTGTGAAGGTAACGGGTTTCTTCAAAATGTTATATCCATTTGTTTCCTACCTGTTACAACCCCAGACCATGTAGGCCTTGCAACCAGCTAAAGTTGCCCTGACCAACCATTGTGAACCTTTACACAGCCAAACTGCCTTGTTGCAGAGCTTACAAACTAAATACTTATGCTGCCTGCACAAGTTGTACTTGTAGGGATTTTTACTACCATGGTTGTTTTGCAAAGTCATGAGGAGAAATAGAATCTCACACACACACAGCGAGAGAAGAGAGGAAACGGCCAGTAGTTGCCAATATTCTGCTGCCCTCATCCAGACAGACTGTGATCCAAGTGACAGGTGGAACAACATATGCTTTTGTTTCTGTTTGCCTGTACAATTAGCTGCTATTAAATTTTAGGGACAAGGAGTTTTAGGATGTTGTGTACTGCTTGCATATTAATAATCCCCAGAAAACAATGAAACAAACAAACAAATAAAAAAAAACTTTAAGATCATTGCAGTGAAGTGAATGTCAGAGATATAAATTACAAGTAGGACACAGATGATTACAGATTTTAACTTTGTTTACTCAGAGAGAAGAATGGGAAAATGCCAGAAGTGCATCAGGGAGTCTAGAGAACAGGAACTAAAAAATAATGTAGATCAAATAAAATGAAACTTATGGAAAAGTGGGCAGGAGTTTCTGAAAACTGATGTCTATTGCAGTATGTAACTGCAACCCCAATGGTGCCAAGGAGATCCCCGGTTATCCGTTGGGAGGCTGTGGCATTATCACTGTGGGCCTTCTGTGTGAATGCAAGGAGCAAGTACAAGGGAGGATCTGTGATGAGTGCAAGTCAGGCTACTGGAATCTGAACAGAAACAATCCTCTAGGCTGTGAAGGTTGGTCCTTTGTGGAAGATGATTTTAACTTTGAACTGAGTTGATTTTCTTCTTAAGTGAAGCAATCATCAAAGACAAGATGACAATAAAAAAAATCCACTTCCAATTTTTCTCATGCTTTTTCCATTTGTTGTCGTAAAGTTTTAATGCTAAGGTCTTGACAGTGAAAATAAAGTGAAAAAGAAAGAACTTACTATTTTTTTGTTGAGAACATTTACCATGGTAAAGGATCTGGGATAAGAGTGCTTTTTAAAATGTACCATTAAAGGTAAAACCCCCAAATGGGTCCCTTTTTCCATTTATAAATGTTGTATTATCAATTCATTGATAATTTCTCAGTTATTATGAACCTAACCCCTTTCTTACAACTCCTGGTTACTATCGGTTCCTACAGCGTGCAACTGCCACAAGCCCGGGAGCCTGACAGGCAGCACTGTGTGTGATACTGTGACTGGCCAGTGCACTTGTAAACCAGAAGTGGGGGGACGTGATTGTGACCAGTGTCGTGATGGCTTCTACAAGCTGCAGGAAAATAATCCATTTGGCTGCACCAGTGAGTTTCTGAGAATCTGACATTCTCACAATTTGAGAAGATGTTTAATTAAAAACAAAACAAAACCCAGCAATGCTTCATGAGGGAGTATGAAGGCTCAAATTTGGATTTCAACTTATTGTATTGTAGTGTACAAAATATGAAGAATATTTGTACTGTTAATGAGATTCCTGTATATTTTTTGGTGTGCCATTTGATGTGCATTCAGCATAGTATTTCTAGGGTTTTGGTTATGCAGTAGAACATTGTGACAATCAAGTTTCCGAAAATGCCTTTGCCTTTGTTGTTTAGACTGTATGTGTAACATGGGAGGGTCACAGTCCCAAGTGTGCAACAAGCTGACTGGCCAGTGTCGATGCAGACCACGTGTTACTGGATTAAAATGTGACCAGTAAGTCTGATCTATTTATAGCTGTGTGTGATCATATTATGTTTAATTATTCTCTAAGTTGTGTTGATGTAGCAAAATCTGTTATTTTAAGCTAATGCCAATTTAGGTAAACATATTTTTCACCAGCTTCAAACAGATACATAGAATAAGCCCTTGAACAAATAACCATAATGAAATATGGGCTGTGTCTAGCAGTGGAAGGTAACTGTGGCATAAAAGTAATGCAAAATAAAGAGTCATTACCATGTAGTCACAAAGCGTGTTGTCTGGTGGTAGCTTTATGTAGGAAAAGAAGACAAAACTTAACTTGGTTGCTTGGTTTTACAATAATTTCAATCCTTACTTTTCTAGGCCTATCAAGTCCCACTTCTACCCTGATCTTCATCAACTCAAGTTTGAGCTTGAGGATGGTGTGACCCCTGAAGGCGCACAAACTCGTTATGGTTATGATGAATTCATCTTCCCAGGCTATTCTTGGAGAGGTTATGCAATTCTCACAGAGGTTCAGGTGAGGGTTGTGTTGTTCAATCATTATAACTGAGCTGTGAAAGTCTTTGTATGTTAAAACTTATTTGTATGTGGAGAGCTGGCCTATAATCTCTCACAGGGCAGCTTCTTACAGCAAAGTATGTTTTACTTACAGCTTGTGGAATTTAAACATTCGTAGGCTAGAAATGAACATTAATGCTTTCTGAAAGCAGTGGTCGTGAATTACTAAATATGCATTTTTTTTGGTTGTCACTTCTTATAAGAAAATTGCTCTAGATCATCTGTCAGCTTAACCCTGCCCCCACCATCCAAATGCTGCTTAGGCTTGGATGTCTTTTGCTTTCTAAATCAAACTTGTTGCTTTGTTTCAGTCTGAAGTCTTGCTGGATGTCAACATCCGCATCCCAAGTCTGTACCAGATCATCTATCGCTATGTCAACCGCAACGGCAGTCCAGTCCATGGAGATATAACACTGATTCCAGATTCTCCTACTGATGTGGCTCAACATGGAGAAATAGTTTTTCTTCCATCATTTGACCCCAAGTTTGCCAAAGTTACCTCTGGTAGTGTGTCCTCTTTTGTTCTGAATCCTGGTCGTTGGACTGTCTCCACCAAAGTACCCAATATCGCATTCTTGGTGAGTCAGTTTTCTTCCATGTGTGTGTGGATAAAATTCTTGTGCACATGTAACCAAGGTATTTATATAAATATGAGTTAAACCACAACAGAACAAAATCCTTACTGTTGGTTTTGGGAATGTGCTTCCTGTGTTTGATGAATGATATTGAATGAAAATTGAGAGCTGTTGGAAATAGAGCTGCATGCTTGCGGAGGATTTCTTGTGACATGCCATTATTGTGGTTGTGTCAAGTCAAAGTTGGGTTATTCATTATTTGTTCCATAGTAGAAATTTTAGAAGACGTGTGTTGATAAAGAAATGCTTTCAGTAGCCCTCATTGAAGAAAAAAATTAGATGCAATGTTAAATATCTTGAGCCAACGCTAAACAAAGAGTAAGAGCCAAAGCATGTGATGTGCAGGATTATTTTGTGCTGATTCCTCAAGACTTTTATGAGGCTAGTGTCCTACAGCAGCGAGTCACCACACCTTGTGAACTACCTGGTGATCCTAGCCCGTGAGTGTTGAACATAGAATTTATTTCATATGGAAATTATTTTGTTCATTTAGAAACATTTGAGACATTTTTTTCTGGCTGTCTGTCAGATTTGCTTATGGCTATATAATAAAGTCTATACAAGGGTAATTCATGAGAATGTTGAGATTATAAATGGATTATGTATGTGTGGTGTTAGAGAGGAACATGAAGCTGTTTTGCTTTTATGAAGTTTATTTTCCTTCAGTTGCCTGCATTACAAGTATCCAGACCTTGATGGTTTTTCCTCCATATCTGGCATTAACGGGTACACAGTTGTGGATCAGGAGAGAATCCCTGTGGAAACATACCCAGATGTTAATGGGACTGATCTGGGTATAACCAACCTGGCACATCTTAAACCAGGACAGGTCTGTCATCCATATGTCATGTATGAGCATTTTTTAAAAAAAGTTTTGGCATCAGTTCTAGTGTTTGCATACTTTTGCAATGTCATAGTTGCCTACTGTCCTGGGTTTTCTGTGTTAATTCCCAAAATAAGTAAAAATATGAAAAAAGGGCAATACAGAATTATTCCAAAGATGCAGTCAAACCTGTGAGAGCGACCACTGCCAAGAGTGACTCCCAGGTACAAACAACTGCAAACGGTCAGCACCAATCGGTTTTCAACACAAATCCACCTTAAAAGAGCGACCACACTGCCAAGAGCGACTGTGACCACTGTTGTTTGGTCCCATGCATCATCGATCTGCTTTGGGCAAAACCGAATAAAAACCCAACCAGAATCCCTTGACTCAATTGCACCATAGGTTTTCAGTCTGTTACTACCACTGTGGTCACAAGGGTACACAGATTTCACAGATGCTGCTTGCAAACTACCAAAAGTGCAGTAATCTCCTTAAAGTATTTGGAAAAATCAGTGTTTGAACATCAAAATAATTATAGAATTATACTGAAAAAAAAATGGTCACTGTATGGTCACTGTATGCACTGTACATGCCTACGCAGTTTTTCTGCCATGACTTCCCTGTGGTCTCTATGTATCTTGTAAAAAAAATGTAGAAAAAATCTATCACCAATAAAAACATAATTCCAATGCAGGCTGAAAGAAAAATGTAAAAACTCTAAAATGATTCCTACCTGAAATCCATCCAGTGGGAATTCTGTGTAAAATGTTGCATTGAAAAAGGGATCTACATAAATGAAGCAAATCATCTCGCAAACTACCAAACAGGATTTCAAGATCACAGGTGTGTATTGTGTCGTCTAAGGGAAGGAACTTGAGAGAAAAAGGATTCTGCCATAAGAAAACACCAGTTACATCCCTTTTTGACGAAGCACTTTGGGTTTAAAAAATGTGTGAAAAGTCTCAGCAATACCCCATCCGATACGATGGACACAGTAGCAAATTTCTTCCGCAATACAATTTACGGAATGGGTCCATTGAGTTAAATTTGTGTCATGTGTACACATCCAGATTGCATAATTGAGATTCCTGTGAAGAAGATGAAAGTTGTGTGGGAATAAAAACACTTGTCCTCTGTCCAAAGCCATGCACAGACTGAGTTTTGTACGTGTCTGGAGAAGGCTATGATGAGATCAGTTTAACATGGGTTCAATGATTTCACAGCTAACATTCTCATTTTGGAAGACATCGACTTAAATGAGCAGGAGAAGCAACACTGACATAGATGTGACCCTGTTTCCTCACTACATGTAATGTTTTCTTGTAAGAAAATGTAACCTTGCTTGGAGTGATCAAGCATACCTATTTAGATTGGTATGGAGTGTTTGGGGGGGGGGGAGGGGTGTGCATGCATGGGAATGACAGTTTCTGATCATGTTTATTGTTCATAATGATAATGTTGCATTGTCTGCAGTGATGTAAGTACTGGATTTTGTTTCAAAAGTGAACATCAGATGTGTTGTATGGGGAATAAGTTTTATCTTTCATTTGTAGAGAAAGAGAAAGCATTTATGTTTGTTGTAAAAGGGAGGGGTTTTCTTTGCCTCTGTGACCCCTACCTGCAGAGAGAGACCACAGAATTTCATCAGTTCTAACAGCCATCTGTATGGCCATGTTAAATTCAGTATTGGAAGTAACTGAAAAGAACCGGGAACTGACCAAATTCTTTATCGTCGTCCTGTTTTTCATACACTGCTGTCGTATCAACAGAGACGGTTCACTGTCAACCTGCTTGTGCCTGAGCCCGGCCTCTATGTCTTGGTCCTGACCTACCTCAACCCCACCAACCGTTCACAACATCTTGATGCTACTGTCGCATCTTTGACTGGAACTGATAAAGCCAAGCTAACCCTTCAAAGCTGTCAGTACAGGTAGGTTGAACCATGCACGTTTGATTTATCTTTGGTCTTGTAAACCTGTTTTCGTAGATTTCTGTGATGTGTAAAGTACGGCAGACAAATCAAAACCCCTTTGCTGCATATATCAGAAGTTATTTCTGATATGAGGATGTTTTTTTGGAAGGGAGGAGGAAGCTGTGTGTGTGTGTGGGGGGGGGGGGAGGTACGGTGAACCTGCATATTGTATTATTTTCAGAACTGTTATCAGGTTTGATTAAAAAAAATTCACATGACCTTTTTTGGATATTTTCAGCTCGCTGTGTCGTCAGGTGTTTAAGTCAGAAGACAACATGGTGGCTGTCTTTAACATCACCACAGGCTATGCCTCTATTACCTTCATGGGCTCAGAGGATGTGGACCTCGGCATTGTGAGCAGACTTATTTACATGTTTGCATCAAGAAACTTAAATCCTTCAGACTGATCGAGTTGTCTCCTCTCTACGTGCTTTGAATCCTTATCCTTCATTGCTTTTCTTGGGAGATCTCTGTTTTTAACGTAGTGCAAGAGGGCACACATAGAAACTTCTTGTAGGTTAGGTCATAACTAAAGAACAAAAATTTTGCCTCCTTAATCTGCATTTCTACAAACATTGTTGGGCAGCATTTGGAAGTAATTAGTTGGTTTTGCTGCTTTGTGCGTTTTTAATAGGGTCTACTTATCGTTTGGCTTTTGTGAGGCTTGTCTGTCCACTTTGGCAAGTTTTGTGTGTGTGTGTGTGTGTGTGTGAGGCTCGTCTAACCATCCTCATTGTTTGTGATAGATGCTACTACATCATGCCAACATTCATACACAGATGATGTCCAGTCTGGTGACAGTGCATTTGTATGTTTTTAGGATTCAGTGACAGCTATACCGTATGGGAACTGGTCATCTGAATTTATTCGTCCCAGAATTATCTGCATTCGCATCAATGGCATGTAAGTATTGAAAAATCTTTGTCTATAAACAAATGGAAAATAGATAAAAGTATAACTGTTTGTGTACAACAGTGAGTCAACCATATTACAATAGTAGCTGGTAATTTGTACCTGTGCATAGACTTTACAGCATGTGACTGATTTTCAGCTGTGTTCCATCATCATATTCACTGCCAGTTGGTACTGTGCGTGTTGATTTTGAGCTGCCCCCGAACCTTGGTCGCCAAACCATTGACATTCCTGTGGACATTATTGAAACCAGCGTCCGTCTCGTGCAGCTAAATTCAACAGATGTAAGTGGAACAAAAAATAATGCAGCTTTTCATTTTCTGTTTGATTACAAGAGATCTTTTTGACTTCAGCATTTAGAATTTGATGATAAAGATTTTTTTTATCACAATACTGTACCCAGAGCACTAAATTCTGAAGTTAGCAAGCCCAAACTCTACCTTCCAAACAAAAATTTTGTATACAAACCCTGGTAAGGCCCCCTCCGAGCAATCTGACTCAAGCGCTGTTGACTGATTCAGGGGTGTGTTGTTCTGCACTCTGCCTTTCTCAGCGTGGCTTTGCCTTGGCGTCTTTTATTGCCCACCTGCACTACACTGCACTGTGCCAGTGTTCAAGGAACGTGAGCTTGTTCATTTGCTCTCTGTCTGTACTGCTTGCTATTGTTAGAAAACTAAACAGTTTTGCAGTGTGGTGCGCCTTCGTCCTTGCCTATCACCTGTGTGTGCATGTTAGTGCCGCATTGTATTGTCTGTTGTGCGAGACAGACGCTGGGCGTGCCTCTGTCTAGAGTGTTGCTCATGAATCCATCTCGGTGCATGCTAGCAGGTTGGAGGTGCTCCTGCTTGCCTCGCTTGAGGTCCCTCCTTCTGGCGTCCACTGGGGGATGAGGCCGCTGACTTCCTCTGCCTTGTTTGGACTTTTCTCCCAGCAGGCAGTGTGAAAGCTTGCTGCCACCAATCGGCAGCTCCAGATTATGTCCTTGCTCGCCTTCCCAGGCCAGGCACACACTCAGCTGCCAGTCCATGGCCAGCGGTTTCCTCAAAGCCTACTCCTGGGCCCTCTTCCTGTCCCGAAGGCACACCCGGCTCCACCCTCCTTGCAAGCTGCCGGCCATGCCGGGTTGGGGTGGCTGTGGTGAGGTACAACCCCTCACCGGGGAAGTGGGGGGGGGCTCCGCACTGGACTCCCCTCCTTGCACCCCACAGGTCAGTGGCCTGTTTTTTGCTCCTGTTGGCATGTTGGCTCTCATAGAGCTGCGCCCGGGGTAGGGGATAACTCGGATTGCATTCAGCTTGCTGTCGAATATCGTTCCTCTGGCGCATTTGCTTCCGTCCATCTGCCAGGGAGCTCTGAACTTGGTTCTAGCCAGCCTCCTGCGGTCTATTGCGGTGGAAGTCAATCAAGACTCCTCCGCTGCTAACTTGTGCATCAGGCGGGTCCGGCTCCATTCTGGACACGCCCCCACTCTCTTGCACAGGGCAGAAGGCCACTTCCAGAGGATCTCTCCTTCTGGCTGGAGAACCAGGCTGTGTGCCACGCGCATCCCTTCACCCAAGCTTTTTGTCACGAACTTCCCGCGCGCGTACTTCCCATTCGTGTACTTCCAGGTACTTTTTTGTTTTCCATTTTCGAGCACTGGCTGTTGGCCTCTCGCTGGCTCCTTGGGTCTTCACCCTTGTGACCATGACGTTGTGCTCTGTTGCAAATTTTTGTTGTTCTGGTGGCTCTACTCAGTCCTCTTATAAACTCCATCACCTAGCACCCTTGGCAGACCTGACGTTGAAAATCATCTTTCTTGTCATGCTCGTGTCTGGCCACTGTGCCAGTCAGGTTCTGCCCTCTCCAGGCTTACGATCCTTGTCCACCCAGAGAGAGATCACTCTGGTCACTTTGGCCACCTGGTGCCCCGTCTCCTCAGGACTCACAGTTGTCTCGTCCACCATCCTCGCTCCCTTCACACTTACCTTAATCGGTCCACCATGAGCACTGTGGGAGTATAGGTGCCATCGGCATGCCTTCCAGCTCTCATGCTGGAAGGGGCCTTACCAGGGTTTGTATACAAAATTTTTGTTTGGAAGGTGGGGTTTGGGTTCGCTAACTTGAGAATTTAGCACTCTGGGTCATGGTATAAGTATTGCTAAAGAAATTTGTATTTTTGTGTGCGTGCATAAGGAACAGTACTTAAAAGGTCTGAAAGTTGGCTGTCTTACCTGTTTTCATTTCCTAATCAGAAGGACATCCAGATCTGTAGCAGTGTTAGCCGAGCTGGCCGGTATGTCATTCTTTTCCAATACTACATGCCAACAGAAATAGGCTTCAGTATTCCTGTCACCATTTACATCAATGGGCAGCCAGTTGAAGGTATGTACTGCATATGTTTGAACGTTTTTGCCTGTCACCCTAGTTTCTTTTTTCTTTTTTACTTTTATGAGGTACCATGGCTATGTGGCATTTCGCTTATGAATGCTTTCACTCTGGTATGCTTTTGAGAAACAGATTTGACCTGATTTGACCCTATTTTCTCAAATATGATACAATGTAAACAGCTGTAAACTGTCACTGATGCAAACAGAAGCTTTGTTGTATAATAATGAATTTCTGTTGCAGGTATCTTTAAGCCAAACTATTGTCCTAGTGTGACTGGTTGTCGTGGCACTGTTCTATTCAATGAGAACAATATCATCACCATCAACGATGCAAACGTTTGCATTGTTGTCAACAACACTATGGGTCGAAAGATCTGGCTGGTAATAGAAACTGAATCCAGTTTTCTGTAGCTTGAAACAGAAAATACCTGTACTTGTGTCTAAAACAACATTCATATCTTATGTTTTAAAGTAAGAAAATCCAGAGAATATTTGTTGACTGTAAAGTGATTAAGACAGATGTTGATTTCTTGATAAAGAAATTGATAAAATTTATAAAGCTTGACAAAAAAAAGCCATTATAGAAAATGATTCAGCAGAGAAAAACTTTATTTTGCCTGCAGGATTATGCTCTCATTGTGCCAGCAGAACAGCATGGAAGGGTTGACTTGGAGATGTTACCTATTGATAAGTCAGGAGATTTTCTTACCATGTGTGTTAACGAAGGATTTGAACTCAAGTAAGTCGAAACATGGTGCTGTTAAGGCTTCCTGTCACACACAAGATAAATAACTGAATACAAATTTATAACTAAATTGACATGAAGAAAATTCTGTGCTGTCATTTCTCATCCAAAATGATGGGTTCTTGAATCATGGGTTCCTTTTTTGCTGATGCTGAAGTACCCAATTTTTTGGGGGGCATAAAAGAATCCAGTTTCCGTTGCTGAAGTTTCTTTTTAGAACTCCTTTTTATTCAGTCTTTTAATCATTTATTTGTTACCCCCTCCCAAAAGAGTCACAGGTATTCTAGCTGTTGTCCGGTGCTTATGAAATCAATGCTCTGCATTTCAGAGATGACTCTGAGTTCTGCCAGGAGAGTGTCTTCACCCTGACCACCGAGTTCAACAAGGGAGCGGTGCAGTGTGACTGCAATGTTGATGGATCACTTAACTTTAACTGCCACTCCTTTGGTGGCCAGTGCCAGTGTCGTGAAAATGTCATCGGCAGAACTTGCTCGGCCTGCAGACCTGGCTATTATGGATTTCCCCGCTGCAAACGTAAGTGTAATTTTATGAGAGGCAAGAGCCTAAAATGTTGATGAATTACCTCAAGCAGGGTTAACTGCTTCTGCATTATTCACTAATCTCCAAAAGTCGGGATTCTTGCCGCAATATTGTATCCTGCGAGCAGAAATGTTGCAGCATGCATCGACTTCCCTTGCCAACCGTCAGAACTCCTTGTTCTTCCAGTGCAGTTCCATCTGGGGCCCTGTTCTGCTTCCCTTGACCCGGTGTCTTGTGCCCCAGGTCTTGATGTGCAGGCTCAGGCTATTGACTATCTTTCTGTCCTCTCCCTGGTCATTTCCGCTCTGGCGTTTCCTTCCGGGGAAGGGGTGCGCTGCTTCCTGCCCACATGCCCTCTGTGGCGTCGTTGGAAGCAGATCCAGAAGGTGATGGTTTTGTTTCCGTGCCAGCAATGGAACTGCCGGTGCAGTGTCCTACTAGTACTTCTCTCTCCCGCATGTTGACGGAGTTGGTGGACCTCCTGGCTGACATTTCACCCCAGTGTATGGAGGTGACCTAAGTGGGGGGGTGAGGAGGGGACCCAGTGTTTCCTGTCCTCGGACCTCCTTCTGGCTCACCAGTTGTGTCAGTGGGATTTGTGGAGTCCCTGATCATGTATGCTGCGCTAGTGGAGGCATGGCTTTCCATTCGCAAACTGGAAGTGGAAGCCAATGCCCCCTCCTCCTATACGTGGATGGATGTCCCTGCCTTTCCATTTGTGGCCTCTGTTAGTCAGTTCGAGTGGCCGCCCGAGCCATACTCGTCTACCGACTGGCTGGCATGCACATGCATCCAGGCTCCATCCCCTTCTACTAATGGGATGACTAAATATTTTAAAGAAACACAAATTTAGCAAAGAAATGTGGATATTTATTTTTAAAAAACCATGGCGTTTGTTAGATATCCTCAGCTGTTAGTGAAACATCTTTAATAATTTAGCATTGTGCTGTTTTTAATTAACTTGCATACCTGTTTTAGAGAGCTTACAGAGAGTGTGTTGCCATGGGAGCCGGTGATTGCCCTGGTGTCTTCAGTCACATTATTCTGTGGTAGGTGATTGTGGTAGTGATGGCTAAACTGTATTCTCTCTGAACAGCATGTAACTGTCCATTCGGCCTGTGTCACTCGGTGACTGGAGAGTGCATCTGTCCCCCTCGTGTTGAAGGAGACCGCTGTGATCGATGTGAACCTGAGGCCTACGGATACGATGCTCTTGTTGGTTGTCAGGTTTGTACTTTGTGCCTTAAGTGAAAGCAAGAAAAAAGATTCGTTGTAGATGTTAGTATTGTCCGCTGAAAGAAGTGCAGACAGAGGTGAGAAAATCTGTGGGAAGAAAAAATCTAAAGGGTGTGCTTATCTTGATAAAATGTGATCTTGAAGATTAAATCTAGCAGAATATTTTCTGAGATTTGCTGCTGGTACAAGTTAAAGATAGAGGCAAGTTTTATTTCTCAGACTCCCAGTTTTAGTGAAGTAAGAAATTGACCCTGCATTACCTATTGGCCCAGTCTGGATAGGTCCACTGCACACGTGTTTCTATTCTAACTGTGGGTTCTATGCTGTGTTTCACAGGAATGCAAGTGCAACCCACGAGGTGTAGCAGGTGGAAATCTGAACTGTGACCAGATCACAGGACAATGCAGGTGAGCTGTTGAAAGCGTAGTGAGATACACTTTATACATATGGATATTATGCAGGATCCAGGTTTATAACAGTATATTTGTATACAAGCACAAAGACACAAAAACAAAAGCTGTTGGTGATAACACCTAATGTTCACTTATTTAAATGATCATGGACATCCAATGAACAAAAATAATTCTTCTATGTACAGAAAATCTTAGCTTGCAGAAAATGTTTGTTTCTACCACCGCCCACCCCCACCCCAGTTTGTATTTTTTAAAAGCAGTTATTTCAAACGTGATATTTCTGCTGACTTTTAGTATTCATTGACATCAAACATGTTGCAGATGTTTGCCCAGTGTTGGAGGTCGTAAATGTGACACATGTTTGCCAGGTCACCACTCTTTCCCCTACTGCACCTCTTGTGACTGTGACCCGAAGGGCACCGAGAAAGACATTTGTAATCAGGTTACATCGCAGTGCTTGTGCAAGGTATACAGCCCATTTGCCACTCCTGATTTCAGTTCAGTTGTTGTTCAGTTTAAAACAAACTTGAGTCCGGAGATTAATATGTATGTTATAAAGAACTTAATGTCAGAATGGTGTCGGATATCAGAAAGCAAACTGCTTATATATTTGTGTCACATTTTTGTGCATTTTAATATGATTTGAGGGCTAAAATCATTGTACATTTATCCAGGCTGGAGTTGTGGGCCCTCGATGCGATCTGTGTGCGGATGGCATGTTTCACCTGAGCAGCAAAAACCCTCGGGGATGTACTTCCTGTTTTTGCTTTGGCACAACTACCCGCTGCATCAGCTCGTCCTTCAGATGGGATGAGGTAAATAAATATCATCAGTTGCCCCCATCCCCCTTGCCCCCCCCCTTTTTTTTGTTTTAGATGGGGGACCCTTTATCGATGGGGGAGTTTGTAGCTGTGTCACGAATTCACAATGACTGTTTTATGCAAACTGCTTGTGCATTGCAAAATGTTAAACATTTTGATTTACTTCTTGACAAATGGTTTGAGATTTTTTTTTCCTTCTTCTTCTAACACTTTGAAAGGAAAAACTCCGTGAAAGGCTCTAACAGTCCCTGTTTCTTGGATTAGGTGAACACGATGGATGACTGGGGGGTGACCAATACGGTGGATGGTTATGTGATAGAAGCTGGTAACACTATTGCTGTCAAGGCCCTCAACAATATCGTGAACAATAATGAAGCTATGTATTGGGTTGCTCCTGATGCATACCTTGGTAACAAGGTAGGTTTCTGTGCATGTGATTGTTTCTTACCATTGGAAAGATTATCACCGTTAACTCTTTGACCCCACAGGGACAAGCAGGCTAAGATACCCCAGAGGCCGCATAAAGGCCGGACAGATTTACACGTTTTAAAAAAGATACCGCTTAAAAACTGCCACACTCACAGTAATATATTTTACATATTTAGAAAGATCTATTCTTCGGCATCACAATGGAAACAATACTTTGAGTTAAAAATATTAAATACTACTTACTATTTGGTGCCGAATACAGTCACTCTTTGCACACACAACAAACGAAACACGTGTAGCCAGTGTGAACGATGGAAGTAAACTGGCCAGCCGCTACACTAAACCTCATCTGGCAAGCCGGAACTGTTTCCGAAACTCATTTAGACAGTGCAGGGGAAACAACTGATGATAGAGCTTTACAACGATACAAAGTTTACTTCCCTTATACAGCTAAATGCGTCGCTGCAAGTTTTTGAATCTGTCGGATGGTTTCAACCTGCGCAGCCTCTACGGTCAGTCGGCCGTCGGTTGAAATCCGCCTGCGGTGGCGTCAAAGAGTTAATAGGCTTGTCTCATGAAACTCATTGCACACCTCCATATGTTGGACTTTGTTTGTGATTTGAATAGACACTTTGTACTGATAGATTACTAGCATTTTGGTAGGTGAAGAAGTGTTTCTGAATGCAGATTCTGTCAGCCACATGCCTGTGTAAATATATAAGTAGTTGTTTAGTAAGAAAAATAGTACAAAGATAGTATCTTGTCGTTCAGATCAGTTCATATGGTGGAGACCTGTCATACACAGTCCTGTTTACTTTGCCACGTGATCTCTCAGAAGGAGCTGTTGGACTTATGAAACCAGACATTATTCTTATGGTGAGTGGCATGTTTTCCCCTTGCAAAATATTTCTGAGTTTCTGACATATACTTTTAAGTTGATTTTGAATACTTGCATTAATCATATACTTAAATAAAACAACCACAGTGTTATAATGGTTCTCCACAAATTATTTAAATTTCGATAAAGTTGTGATGTTGAAGAGGAAGTATAATTGTTGAATTGGAGAATGTCATAATCGTGTTTTTGTATTTTTTTTTTTACAACAGGGCAGCAATATGACGATTGTCCATACAAATCTTCAGCAGCCAGTTCCAAGCACACCTCTTGATATGAGCATCCCTCTGTTTGAGGTATTTTGTCTCACTTTGTGTGACATTTTTTGAAATCATTGCTCTTCCTTCCATCTAACACCAAAAGAGAATTTATTTCATTTACTGTTAGATGATAATTTACATTAAGGAGCAAGACAGTAACAATCGTCATTTATTTAATGCAGTACAACTTCCGCCATGCTAGCAGTGGAGGCATTGTCTCAAGAGAACAGTTCATGATGGTGATGTACAACCTGAAATCTCTCCACATACGTGCCTCTTACTTCAGCCAGGTGGATGAAGTTAGGTAAGGGAGAATTGTTGTGGATAATGTAGATGTTGAATCTTTGGATTGAATTTAGTGAGATCAATTAGTGCCAAAAAATAAAGCTTTGATTACTCTTATACTATTCTTTTTAAAAATCTGTTTTGAGAGAAGCTTGCACACTGGGATATGTCTGTGATTGAGTGTCAGGTAGTGAGCACTGGAGTTGACAAAGCATGGTGAAAAAATACATTATCCTTGTGTTTAGGCTCTCAGATGTGAAAATGCAGATTGGGTCAGAAACTGGAATTGGTGACCCTGCTTTGTCAGTAGAACAGTGCGAGTGTCCAGGGAGTTACCAAGGTTACTCTTGTCAGGTAAGAGATGATTAGATGCGTGCATGTTTTGCATTTTATGTGTTCCTCAAAGTAACATGTAATGATATTGCACCAAAACTAACTTCTCAAAATTCCAATATTGCTGTCAGAGAATGCAACTTTTATAGTGTTTTTACAGTTTTTCTGCTGTAGATGCCATCTGTTAAAGAAATTGCACTCGTAAAAATTTTCTAATGTTGGTGTTGTTCACTTTGTTTAAATGTAGGAGTGTGCACCAGGACACTATCGCTCTAGGACCACTCCTTATTTGGGCATTTGTGTCCGATGCAACTGCAATGGTCATTCCAATGAGTGTGATCCAGTCACTGGCAAATGCTTCGTGAGTATGGTTATACAGCAGTTTTGGGTAAAAAGTCAAATTTAACTTGGGACATTATTCACATTGCAAAGTACGGCTGTTCTACATGAGCACAGTCGAGTTGTACAGAATGCTTGGTCATCTGCCTTATGGTCATATCATATTATCATTTTATATGATTAAAAATAGACATGAATAATGCATGCTTTATTTGCATATCATTTCAGCGAACAATTTGAATGATAAAAGATTGTTCCTTTGTGAGCATTTTAATAAGTTTAATTTCTGAGTTTGCTGCTGCTTAAAATCTACCTCAATTGTTGTAAACAAAACATGAATTTAGAATCCATCATAAAAATTAATTTTATTTCCTTTTTTCAAATTGTACAATCAGTCACATTTTGCCAAGTTCTAGTTTTTATTGATCATTTTCTTGCCGAATAATGACTTAACTGAGGCCGTAAAACAGCCCAGTGGCATCTACATAATGGAAATAACAATTCAAAAGGTGCTCGTATATCAGAGCTGTCAACACTGCCACAAAAGTTCTCCCCCCACCCCTTCAAAAAAACAAAACAAAACAAAAATTTGACCACAACAGAAAAAACCCCACACAAAGTGGAGCAGGAATGACCTCTTTACTGTAAGTGAGGCTTTGCCGCACATTGGAGCTTTCTTAGTTCATGATGTAAACAACTCTAGCAAAGTTGGCTGAGGGTGAGGAAAGGACTAAGGGAAAGAAGCGATTTGGGACTGAAGGGAGGCAACTAGAAGCAACCAGAAATGGAGCTAGAACCTAAACAAGTTCATTTGTGGTGCAGAACTGTGGTGGGAACACAACTGGGCCAAACTGTGAGCAATGTTTGCCAGGCTTCTTTGGTGACCCTAGCAGAGAAGATTGCCAGATGTGTGCATGTCCACTGCCTGTAGCTTCCAACAAGTCAGTACCAATAAAAATCTTGTAAATTTAGTAAAATATTAACTCAGAAATTTGGGTTTGAAAAATTTTAGTTTGGTAAGAGAAACCTTTGGTATTTCTTCAGTTGGTGCTAGTTAAACGTTAATCCAAAGTATATACAATATGTTTTTGAAATTGTGTGACTAGTGAGAAGGATTTGAAGCTTACCATATAAAATGTTAATCTCTAATTTAGAGTTATCAAAGTAAAAGATAATAAAAGATAATCCTGTTTTTTTCTCAACCTATATGAACATTAATGAATTTTATGAAAATATCATTGGGTATAACTGGTTTTATAGTAATGGGTTGGTTAGAGAGTTTTTTTTAAGAAAAGGAGTTAACCAAGGAAAATGTAAGTGTAAACTTTTACTGTTTCCAGCTTTGGTACGTCCTGTGTGCTAGCTGATGATGGAGCAAGCAACTACTGTGACTGCTTACCAGGCTATTATGGGCGATCATGTGAGAGGTAACTAGCATGCATGTTGTGTTTTATCACACATATACACCTACTGCGACTGCTTACCAGGCTATTATGGGCGATCATGTGAGAGGTAACTAGCATGCATGTTGTGTTTTATCACACATATACAACTACTGCGACTGCTTACCAGGCTATTATGGGCGATCATGTGAGAGGTAACTAGCATGCATGTTGTGTTTTATCACACATATACACCTACTGTGACTGTTTACCAAGCCATGGTTGGCCATGCAAAAGGTAACCAGTATGTTTCATTTTATCAGACCTACATAAAGGTTTCTAATTGAGAAATGTCAGACAAAAGTTTTTTTTTAAGCTGCATATATTTAATGTTGCTTTGTTTTACCTGTAAATTACTTAGTTCTTTTTTTAATCATGTAAGTGTTGCCATTATCATATGCAAATGGTGTTTGGTTATGATGACAGTTGTGGACCAGGTTATTTTGGAAACCCGATGGAGGTGGGAAGTTACTGCACACCTTGTGAGTGCAGTGGCAACATTGACACTACGAGATTCGGCAGCTGTGATCGCTTCACAGGCGAGTGTTTAAAATGCCTGAACAACACTGCTGGGCCTCGCTGTGAGGTGTGCAAAGACTGGCACTGGGGGGATGCTATTCAGAGAAAGGACTGTCAAGGTGAGAGGTCATGTTTGCAGATTACTTTGAAAGTGCGTGATACTAAAGGTTCAGAGTACGTTGGTGGAAAATGACAGTGTGCAGGATGCAGAAAATGGGTCAGTGAGTAGCTTCTCCCTTTTGAATGCCATAAAAAAATTGTCATAAGTTACAGTGATGGTGTAACATCAATTACTGGTCAACTTGTCCATCTTGCCCTTGGCTTGACTTGTAGACCACTTAGAGTTGACTTATCCATCACACTGAGTTTACTCATCTGCTGCATCACTCCACTGAGCTGACTGAACCAACAACCATTGCACTGAACAAACACGGCATTTCTATTTCAGGACTATTGGTAATAGGGGAGGGGGGGTCTATGACATTTTGAAAATGAAAGGCTTAGCCCTGTGCATATCCTATGAATAGCTGACAGTAGCTTTGCTGAAAGTTAAGGTGTAACAAACAATACCGCACCACAGAAAGATATGTGTTGTGGTGCTGACTAATGTTTTCTACCATATGACATCTTTCAAAGTGCCTGATGTTCCTGTAAGCTAATTAGCTTGAGCGGTGCTATGGTACATGATGCTGAGAGATGTGTCACCTATGTTTGTCTCCGAAAAGACTTACCTTTACACTTGGTTTTGAGATATGGATGAGAGGGCATTTAATTTGACCGTAGCAACTTCCAAGTTCTTAATGGATGGGTTCAACTTCGAGTGACGCTTGGTTGTGATGATCGAGTCAACTCGATGTGGTGGTCAAGTCAACTAAGACGAAAACTGGGCTAGTTGGCCATCGTTCTTTACAATGTGAGGCATCTCTGCAGGGAAAGATCCATGTGAAAGTTCTCTGGACAGCACATAGATCTCTGCTGTACGTAGCTGGAGAATATTTCTCTGAAACTGATGCAACTTAAATGGTGGTTGTTTCTTTATAACAGAATGTTCCTGTGACCTGTGCGGGTCTCACAGCTGCAGTAAGCAGACTGGATTTTGTGAGTGCAAGAACAATGTGATTGGAAGCAACTGTGATCAGTGTGCTGTGAGTATTTTTAGACATGAAATGTACAATGTTTGTGTGTACGTGTGTGTGTGGGTGGGTGCACGTGCACACTTGCATATTGAATCTGTGAGAGTGTGTAAGAGAAGTCAAAGAGATGCAATAAATGGATATAGTCAAAAGCAGGGTGGGTCGGTGGGCAAAGACTTACATGCTGTACGTGTTTTAGAGTGAGATCCCTTCAGTTTTATTGCATCATAACCTCCGTTGATGGCCACTGGATGTAGTGATGGCACAGAGCTCACAAGCTTGTCAAGAACCAGCATGGTGGCCGAATGGCTGTGGCAGTGAGATTTCTTTCTGAGTGACTGGTTGTTGCGCTGTGTCTGTAGCTGTCTATGGTGATTCTCAGTTACCTACATGGCAGCACATGGTACCTATATCTGCCTTGAAATGAGAATTAAACTGTGACTGTAGAGTTTCTGTCCCATTCCTGTGTTTTAGCCATACACATGGGGATTTGATTACTGCCTTGGCTGTCGCTTGTGCGAATGTGGACTCGGGTCTGTGACGCCACAATGCGACCTTCGAAGTGGCCAATGTGAATGTCAGCCTGGAGTTCAGGGTTACAAGTGTGACGAGTGCCAGCCTGGTTATTGGAACCTGGGACCCAATGGTTGTCAGGGTGAGCATGCTACAGCTATCAGTAACAATACTTAAACTTCTGTAACTGGATACAGACAATAATCAGTTAGTTTAGTCTTGTCCTCTTTTCTGGTTGTGGAGCTTAGGGCCGCGACAGTTGTCCTTCACTTCCTGTGGTCTCCGGGGATCCTTTTTCTTGTGTTCATGTGTATTTACAACTGTTCTTTATGGGAATTTGCTTACATTTTCAGAGTGCAACTGCCTGAGTGATGGGGCAGTGGGCTGTGATGACAAGACTGGACGGTGCCTGTGTCTGCCTGGTGTGACTGGGCCGACATGTGATCGGTGTCTTGATCGCTGGGTCCTTGTGCCAGGGCAGGGCTGCCAAGGTAGGAACATCAAATGAATTGCACAGTCAAGAGAGATGGCCATTGCAGGAAGATCTTCACTACATCAGGGTGTATTTCCTTGCTATTGAGCACACATTTTTATGCAAAATTAGATTCCCAGCAAACTGAAAATGTCGATATTTTATTTACAGCTGACAAATTTCTTTTGTTGTCCAGAGTGTGACTACTGTATCCACCTGTTGCTGGACGACATGGAGGTTCTGAACCGCAATGTGACCACTGTGCGGAGGCAATTGGCTGATGTGTCAGTCGGTGTGGCTGCCTTTCAGAGGCTTGCGGAGTATAACAACTCTGTCACCATGCTGAAGGTGAGCAGAAATTACTGCCACAACCAGAAAAGTGTGGTAAAATGTTTTGGAGATCATATACCAAACACAACTAGTTTCACAGTAGATTTCAACAGAGCTATGATTGCAAACAGTTTGTGGAGAGCTATGTCACTGTAGGTTCAACCATTTCTGTTGGTTTAATGATGTTAATGAATCTGGGGTTACTTTGCCAAAGTGAGAGATATGATTTTATGTTCTTTTGTGTCAAGTTGTATCATTTGCTGACCAGGGATCAAATTGTTTGCGTCTTTTTTTGTGTCTGACTCTTTCTTGAAGAAAAGCAGACTAAAGGGCATGTATTTACTTATGTGTGCATAATTATGCATGTGTACATGTTTGTGTCTGCGTGTGTGCATGTGCTCGTACGTGTGCATGTGTGTGCATGTATCATGTGTATGTGTGCGTGGGTGCACGCATGTGTGTGTGTGTGTGTGTGATGCCTTTAGCCACGTGTGATGGAGCTATACAGGATAGACCAGAACGAACTGCAGGAGATGCTGGACCCATTGAAACAAGGACTGGATGCTGTTGCTGTTTCTGCTAGTGAGACGTTAGACAAGGTAGACATATAGACAAGGCAGATGTATAGACAAAATAGACCTGAAGATGAGGTGCACCTATAGAAAAAAGCACCTTTATAGAAAAGGAAGACCTATGGTAAAGAGAAATATTAAGAAAAAAATCTACTCTGGAACACAAGTTTATATACTTTAAAAATCTGTTACTTATAAGTTGTTACCTGCATGTCACCTGTATGGACTGACAGATTTGGAAGAGTGTGATGCAAAGATTAACATCTTCAGATGAATCTGTGATGCGGTGTATGCTGAGTTAACGGTTTTTCCTGCAGGCAAATCAAGCCAAGGCACAGTCAGAGCAAATCTTTGACTCGGGAAAGTCTCTTGGCACTGAAGCAGCTAAAGCTGAGGCCGTAATACATGAACAGTTCACAGTGGCAGAAAGTAGGTCATTTTCTGTTTTGAAACTTTAATAATATTTATGATTACAACAAAGATTTTGTTTGTTAGAAGTTTTTACACTGAGTCACCAGCTTTAAACTGAAGTAAAGTAAGGAGCCATCCCTGAGAGTAAGAACTACATTTGAAGGAAATATTTGTCCTGATGATCAGATGTAAATCCATGGACCAAGATACTCACATCACCTTATTTTTGTGCCGATGTAACTGTTGTGCTATAGGGGTGTGACTTTACTCTCTTATTCTGTGTCTGTGTGTGTGTGAGAGAGAGAGAAACGGTAGAGGCTTACTAAACTATGTAGCTGCAAAACCACTGATGTTGCATTTGTGACAGATGCTGTACAGCTCGTGAGATCAGTTTTAGCCCAGATCATTGCCAGTATCAAAGTGACAAATATTGAAACCTACATCACGGATGCGGAGCGAATTCTGGTGGACATCCAAGCACTCAGCTTCACTTCCAGCAATGGATCTGTCATCACAGAGCTAGAGAATGCCAAGGCTGGTGAGTGCATAGACACCAGAATACATGTATTCCTGTTTTATGCTGCACTTGCCAGACCAGCGTGAGCACCCTCAGTTATACCTGGCTTCCATCTGGGTCTTTGTGTTCAGCATCTGATGTGCTGACAATATAAACTGTTGTTCCCAAAGTTCCAGTTGTTGTATGAAGTCACATCTGTTGATTTTCCATTTGCAACTTTCAGTGCTGATGAAGATAGCAGACCTGGAGATGCAGACAGAAACACAGCTAAATGCTACTGCCAGGACTCAGGCAAATATTGAAAAACTCTACACCAGGGTGCTTGACCTGGGCGAGAAGGCCGAAACAGAAACAGCCAGTGAAGCGCTGGACAACATTCAGAGACTCCGAGCACAGAACTTGGAAACACTGCAGGTCAGCTATCACTTGAGAATAATCATTTAAAATAAAAGAGGGGGTGCACCAAAACAGAAGGCAGTGACAGTTTGGTGCAGATGAGTTAACAGTGCTTGACAAGTAAAATTTGAAAGCAAGTGAGCAGAGAGAAGAACTACTGAATGGGTGCAGGGAAAAGACCAGTGCAGAGAAAGGCATTGAGGGAAAGGAGGCCAGTGTGAGGATAAGCAGCATGGTGCTGCGACCACATCATCTCTTTGTGGTATAATGGCAAAAGTAAATGAACTTATGTTCGCAAGTTTTTAATGGCATTTGTGTTAGTAGTCTGCAATAGTCTAAAGTTAGAAGGTCTTTTTGCATTACTGTGTTAAGCTGATTTGCACAGTGCACAGTATGTTACATTCGTTTTTACTGAAAGGTTCCGTCACAGCTGTAAATTAACTAAAAACTATGGAAGATTCCAGACTGCTAACCTAAACCAGTGGATTTATTCACAGGGTTTGAAGAATGAAATTGAAGCTGCAGACGCTGATGCTCAGACGCTGCTAAAGGAGGCCCAGATGTTGCTTGGCGAGGCTCAAGATGCCCTTCAAAACGCAACCAACAGCTTGGATGTAAGGTTCTATGACCCAGCTGATAGAGACAAAGAATTCATAATGATTTTAGTGTTTATATAAACATCTTGGAAATATTCATTATTTATATTCATAATTGTATTCATTCCATAATTTTATGATACAATTCATAATCATAGCTCCCTCCATCTTACACACTCACCTGTGCTACAACAAAGAAACTATCTTCTGGATATAAGTGTTATTAAGTTTAGGGATGTTGTCATAAAGTTTTGCCTTAGGATTATTGTTTTAAATGTAAATAGAGCACTCTGATCAGTTAGATGCGTCTTGTCCAGTCTGCTTAAATACTAATGAGCTACACTTTCTGTGGCATTGCTATGTGCACGAAGAAAGTGTAGAAGATATATCCGGAGATATTTCCATAAGCAACACCACTAAAGACCTTCCTGCTGGCATGCACATTCACACCTGCTCGCATGAGGATGCGTGCACACACACAGAGCACTGTGCCTCTTATTATGATGGACTTCAGATCATGTATATGACATTTCAGGAGCTTGGTGTAGTCTCCTCAAAGATGCAGACGGCAATCGAGGAGTTATCAACTGCTGTTGAGAAGCTGGAGGACGGAGTGGCTGATATGGACCCATTAGTCAACCAGGCCTTTGCTCATGCACGGGCTGTTCAGGGGCAGGCTGTAGAACTAGACAAGTATGTCTCAAATGCGGCTTTATTCCCATTGTGTTAGTTGATTTCTTTCTTCTTCAGTTTTACCAATTTGCCTTTCGATCATCGGCAACCACAGTATCCCACCATGTGTTTTAAAATGTTGCAGTCTTTATAACAACACACGGGACCAATCGGCCAACGCTCTTACTGCTGCCCAGGCATACCAGAATATTGTCAAGTACATCAATGCAGCCTTCAACAACTCTAATGAAGCTATTGAAGATGCAAATCGTGCATTGAATGAGGTGAGAGCTCTCTATGAGGTCAGGGTAAGGGGGAGGGAACCTTGGTAAAATTGTTACTCGAGGTAAGTTTGGAATCCACTGAGGTTTCTGTGTAAGTACACATTTAACGAGATTTTCTAATCTTGTGAAGAACATGTCCACAAGGGCTGGATTTTAAAATTTATAAACCGTATGTTCAATAAGTTCAGGGATCATCCATTAACCGCTCCACCTTTCTATGATCTTAGCTGTGGTGTCAAACATTGGCAGCACAATAACTGATTTTAAAGGTTCAAGTGTAAACTAAGTTTTGTGATGTTTTATCTCTCTATTTCACTATTTCTCTCTCTCTCTCTCACTCACACACACACAAGCACATGTATCTATATACATGCGTGAGCGCCTTTGTACAAGCACACATATGTACAGACAGAGAGATTGAGACAGTTGGACCTGAGTGCGAATAAACGAACTGAAAAATGAAGATGCCTATCATTGCTTGGCAAACCTTCTTTTCAATGAAACATCAATTGAATCACCTATTGAGCAAATGGCCTTCACTCTTGTCCTGTACACTATCTGCAGTAGACAAAATGTGATGCACATATACAGAATCCTTGGCATGTTGTGCATAAACATTTTGTACTGAGACTCTGGTTGGTGACAATAAAGTAGTGAGCGCGTACTAGCCTGTTGGTGGCGACAAGCCGTGCTTTAGACAAGCATTATGTTGGTGGTGGGTGACAGGTTGCACTTTAACTTGTCTCGCCAGTTAACTGGACGCTTCATTGGACACTAGCGAGGTGTGAAGTAGCGACCCTTCAGCATTTGTATGCATTAGTGTGAAGTAGCAACTCGTTAGCATTTGTATTTATTGCCTGGACTTCATGCAAACCGTGTATCCAATGTTAATGAAGTTGTATTCTGCAGTCCAATGGCAGTGGTGAAGAATCTGTGGAGTCTTTAAGAAGAAGTAGAAGTCTGCAGGCGGAAGCTGATGATGCATTTAGCAGGACAAGCCAAGGTTGGACTCATGAAAGTTTCATTCATATTCAGTAGCATTTTGGACCTCAGTGAAAGCGAAGTGAGACACTGAGTGTTGTTTGCGATGGCTAGTGTATGAATAAGTGAAACATTGCTTAGATGACATATGATGTGAGCGGCAATGACATGCCCAAAACAAATTTGTTTAAAAAAATATGTTACTAGTGTTTATTGGAAATAGTGCTGTATTTCCGTAGGGAGTATCAGAATATACAACAGGCAGCTGAGATTATCTGGGCTGTTAACTGAAGCAGTAATTTTTTTTTTAAAGTCTGCAACAGTGTCACAAATATGAACACAATGTGCAGCTTTTCCTCTTGCATCCTACACAAGCTGTTGGCTGCATCAATCAGCTGAAACAACTGTCGATCGATATGGAGCAGGGCATGCTGTACCATCTATAGGCATTCCAGACTCTTGTGAATGTACTGAAAGATGAAGATATATGTGTATTTCCAAATTAATCTGTTGCAGACCTCTATGATGACGTTAATGCAGCCAAGAACGCTGTCCTTGAGATTACTGAAGAGAATGAGAAAGTAATGAAGCACCTCAGTGATGTCAAAAACGAACTGGAAACCTTGGAGAAAGGCAAGTGGACTTTAGCAGTAGCGTCGTAGAGTAACAGTGCATGGTGGTTGATTGAATCTGAGCGTTTTTGATGATTGAGGACAATTTTTGAAAAATTGTAAAAAACCCCAAAAATTCTAGTGATAGAAACATAATTACAACACAGTTTTAAAAGAACTATTTAAGAAAAAAATGTCTTTCCTACCTGAGATCCGTCTGTTGCTGATTTTGAGTGGAAGACTGTGTTGATTTACATAATGTAAACAGCATCTTGAAAATCTTCCGGTGACACCGAATACTCGGCTATTACAGCCGTTTGCAGCACTTGTAATCCATAGCACCTGGTGGAAATTATCGATAGATGCCAATTTATCCAGGATGAAAGCCACGCACAGAAATAGATGTAATCCTGAGTAAACTCTGGGAACCACCTGCTTGTCGTGTGGATAAGCACTGGGTTTGACAATGGCGGATGGCCTATTTACTTAAATAGGTAGCATGGTTCCGGCCTCAGATTTGAAAAAGTGGTCTACTTTGTGGTCTAAGGGAGGAAACTCTATAGAAAAATGCTTATACTATTGGAAAATGCCATTTATCTCCCTTGCTAACGAATCATTTGTAAAAAACCAACAACAACAAAAGTAAACGAAACCTTGATTTCGCTACGCTGTGAACAGTAGCAAACTTCTGTCAAAATGGCGGATTTGCCACAATGTTATTGAGTTAACAATGATGGCAATTTCTGTGATTGCTTCTGTCACATGTCCACACCATCATGTGAACTGCTGTTATGTTACTACATCAGTATTTGTTGTGGTTCTTGCACATGGGTGATCAATGTTTGAAGAAGAATGTGAGGCATGTAAATTACTTGAAACCTGGTGTAGGAAGGTTAGATTATAAAATTATGATACCTAGTTTCATTGTTGTTCTGGAAGAGGTAACTACACAGTCAGAAGGTGTTCATTTTTACAAGACATAGCTAAATTGTTGTCCTAAAAGAGTTAGCTGCAGCTACAGAATGTGCTTCTTTGTCTGATACATAGCTAAGTTGTTGTTCTAGAAGAGGTAACTACAACGAGGATTTCATTTGTAATGCTGTATTTAGGCAGTCCAGCCACCCTCAGCCAGGCCGTGGTGACCAGGTCAGATGCGACATCTAGTAATGTCAGGGAGACAACTGAGAGAGTTGATCGCATTATAGCTCTACTGCCTGAGGACCAGCGCAAGCTGGAGAGCATCAACCCCAACCGTACCTCAACCCTCCTTGACATGAAGGCAACAGAAACCAACAGTAAGCTGTGTGTGTTCATGCATGTTCACAAATGCATGGGTTCATGCATATATTTAAAGATATTTGTACTTGTGTATGTGGACATGTACATAGCCTGCACAGAGATTTCATTACAACTGAAAGAACCCGTTTTGTGATGTTTTTAAATATAAAATTCGGAACTCGATTATACTATCACAAGAGATCATTTTTCTGTAGCTGCCTTTCTCTTGTCTGTTGTTCTTGATAGTTGAAGAAGCAAAAAACAACAGGCCAGAGATGGAATCTCTGGTTCAGCCATTGCTGACCAATGCGTCTTGGCTTGTGGGCATTGGAGAAAAGCTTGATCTGAATGTGCAGGCTTTGAGGAGGAAGATTGAACTTGCTCGAGAGCAGGCCAACAGAGTGAGTTTCATGGACCCAAGTGAACTGAGACGTTAAAAACTTCCCATGCCAAGTTTTAAAATTAATTGTAGTGATAACTCTTGGTTTAGACAAAGACCTTTATGGTTTTAATCAACTGTTTAGTTCTGATTTATCAAGAAGCTTGGTGCATTACAAAATTGCAGTGTGTTAAGTGTAAAATGCAGTGCAGTGAGCTACAATGAAAAGTAGCTAGAACCTGCAGAAGCTGTTGAGGAAGGTGCATTTTCTTGGGAGTGAACGGTTTGCTGTGGAAAGTAATTTTTGTTTCCTTTTTAATTGAAATGAAATGCATGAGACATGAGAGGATTGCAAGAGACATACTCCTTAACAGATACGAGTGGGCTTGAAGTTCTTGGGCAACACAACTGTGACCGGAAGAAATCCAGCAAAACTTGAGCAGGCAGGCTCCTTTAGTCGACTTTCCGTATACTTTAAGACCACACAGGCAGATGGCCTTATTCTGTATGTTGGTGGTGAACAACCAGCTGAAAACATTCAGGTAAGTGCTTTCTCTAGGGAATCTACATGCACCCTATGGCCAGTATAATATCTATACATATTTCTGTTTTTCTGCATTCAAAAATTTGATTCACTACAGATTGTTTTTATTAGTTTTGTAAGTTTCTTGTCTAAGAAAAAAATAAAACATGCTGAAAGATCTTTGGACATTTGTTCTAAAATGGGGTACATATGTGCTTGTGTGTGCGCATTTGTGTGTGTGCATGCATGGTTGTGTGTGTATATATATATTTATGCATGGATGTGTGTGTGCATGCGCTTGTTTATGTCTGTGTTTATGCTTGCATTTCTTTGCAGAATGACTTCCTGTCCCTGGAGCTGCAGGATGGATTCCTTGTTTACAAGTACAACTTGGGCTCTGGGTTGGCTCGCATAACTAGCCCCATGGCAATCAACGACGGACAGTGGCACCAGGCCATAGCTGAACGGTATGTCGGCTGCTTTGTATGGCACTGGGCCAGGGGCACCAGGCCATAGCTGAACGGTATGTCGGCTGCTTTGTACGCCACTGGGCCAGGTTATGTGAGCATCATATCTCCTCTCACATAAAATACAGGCTTTATAACCACTCTCATCACCAGAAGAGTAGATGCGAATACTCTTGCAACTCTCATCCCTGGCTTGCTGCATCATGGATATTTTCTAAAGCTTTTCCAACAGTTGAGCATACATTTTATGACTGGTTACAGCCAGCATCATATATAATCATACACTGTTGGTTTTAGTGATGATCAAAGAACAAAGAACTGGTCATAGCAATAACAGAATGTAAGCCTTGCCAGCATATTTTTGATGTCTTGCCCAAAATACCCTTTTGCAACAGCACTGGCAAGACGGGAAGCCTGGTCATCCGCACAGACAAGCAGGAGGACCAGAAAGTGGAGGGAACGTCTGAGGGGACTTTTGCTGTGCTTGAACTGAACCCAGCCACCACAAAGTTTTATTTGGGTGGTGTGCCTGCTGATGTGGAGGTGAGTGCCACCATTCAAATGATGGTGCCATTGTTTTTCAGACTGCGCCATTAGCTGGCAAACATTCTGAGCAGTAAGAACTGGTAAAGTTGCAACCAAAAAGAGTAAAGATAGGAACATAAGCCAACAAAATGAGAATCCAGAATCAAAGCAGCTCTTCAAGACAAAACAATTTTATGTAATTGTTTCATGTGGTCGCTTCACCAATCAACGGGGTCAGTTCCCATGAGATATAAGACTTTTTTTGTTACATTTTTTACAGCTGCCTGTGACAACAAAGTTCTTCGTAGGTTCCCTTGAAGATATTAAATTTGACGACGATCCTGTTGGACTATGGAATTTCGTCGATGCTGAAAACAACCTGAAAGGTGAACTAGAAAGGTAAGACTTACGTGGACAGATGCATATATCATGTACATATATATATACGTATATACATATACAGAGGTGGGCCAAACACTTGAGCTATGTATCTACTTACCTTCCTCAAATTATTTTTGCCAAAATTTTTAGAAGTTAAGATTTTATGCAGGGTTGGGATTTCATCATAGGCCCACCCTGCTCCCCGCTGGCCTTTGCATCTGGCTTGTGAAGGTCAGTCTGCATTGTTCAGTGAGCTGTGGGTACAGGTGAGGTGTGGGGCCTTACCAGGGTTGCATTTTTGTTTGGAAGGTGCGGTTATTATCGCTTATTGAGATATGAGCACTTTGGGTCATGGTAAGTATTGCCAAAGAAACACAAATTGAGAGCAAGAAATTTGTATTTTTCCCCTTTTGCTGGGTTCCTGTTCTTTTAGCTATTACAAGCTAAATGACCATAGGTTATGGAACCTGTCATATTGCTTTTAACTTCAAAATGGAAATACTGTTGTGTCCAGAGATGTAATGAAAGAGATTGTGACCAATGGAATGCGCTTTAACGGCATGGGCTATGTGGTGCTAAACCGTGACCAACTGGGCCTGCGACCCAAGAGATCAGAAATCCAGCTGCAACTCCAGACCTACTCAGAGAATGGACTGCTGGTCTACATGGGAGATAACAAGCGTGACTTCCTGTCCATTGAGCTTAAGGAAGGGCGTGTGGTGTTCCAGTATGACTTGGGTGGAGGTCCAGTGACATTGTCCTCACAAGACAAGTACAACGATGGACAGTGGCATTCGGTCACCGTTGTACGTCAGAACCAGCAAGGTCTGCTAAGGATGGATGAGAAGGAAGGTAAGCATTGGCGGTAAACAAGCGTCAAACTGGTGTCAAGATTGTAAAACTGACTTGTTTTTCAAAGTTTCAGTACACTCAGAGCAGAAAATATAATGTTTTTACTGGTAGCAAAGTACACTGTGTACTATAATCTTACTAGGTGGATACATACATGGCTTGTCTCCCCTGACCTGTTCATCCTCTGACAGGGAGGGTGACATGGTGCGCTCGCTGCCACCCCTACCTCTGCATGAGCTGTGCTCACATCACAGCCACCCTGTTTTCTCCTTGCCTTGGTGGAGATAGGACGTGCTTCTAGCTTGCTCTCTTTTGCACTTTTATGGGAGTAAAGTATCCTGTTTATTATTGTCTTAAATGTGTGATGTTTTCTGCTACACAAAAATCATAATAATTAAACTTTGTTTGATTCAGTTGACCGGAAGTCCTCCCCAGGTAACCTGACAGACTTGTCAACAACTGAAGACATCTTTATTGGAGGCTACGATCAAATTTTAGTTCCCACAGTGTAAGTCCTACATCATGGCTACAAAGTACAATCAAAGTTTTCCTCCTGCAAAGTAAACTGTCTTGTTTCCCCTTCCATCATAACAATGGCTGTAGGCCCATTGGGTCATTGTGAAACCGGTATTTTTCTGTTCAGTACACTCATAATGGCCAGCTTTTGTCCTTAAAATTACAAAAATCATGTGTAGTTAGAGCTTTTAACAGGCGTTTCTTGTTTTAGTATTTCAGACCTAGTCAATGTAACTAGTGTCATAAAGATGGCATAGCTGAACGCTACGTGTTGCACCTTGCAGGTTTCCATGAATAAGTTGGTAGTCGATAGTGTATGGTGGTCTTAGAATCCTATGGCACCATGACTGCAAATGCAAAACAAGCATGATATGACTCGTGAATGGCCATTTCTCTCAGCAACTGTGCTGTTCACCAGTGTTACAAGGGTGTATATGAATTGGGTAGTCTTCAAAATTTCCTCATGCAGCTGTAACTCCCATACCACACTGTCTTCATTGAAGAGAGCTGTAAAAGGAAATTTCTATTCATTAACTGATAGAAGCAAATTTGATTTTAAAAAAAGGATTAAACTGTGTGTGTGCTTTTTTTCTGTGTTACCAGCAATGTAGGTAGCCATGGGTTTGATGGCTGCATCCGTAATGTTGTGTTTGGCAACTTGCCCTGGGATCTTAATGAAAACCAGCGTGCGAAAGGAGTTGTGCGAGGTTGCCCCGCCAAGGTGAGATTAATTGGCATGTTGCTGATAATGCAGTATGTAGATAAGCAGTGTAGCAGCCTGTACATTCACCATCTAGTGACATGACTGTAAAAATGTGTTTTATCCTGTGCATTCAGTTTTGGAAGATGCCAGTAGTCCACAAAAAAATAAAACCGCTGAACTTGCATCCTTGTCAGCCATGAGGAACTATGTTGATAGACTGCATGTTTGGTCACTTGACCTGGTGATGACATGCTGATGTGACACTGCATACCCTTTTGTGTTGAGAGAGAAAAGACGAAAGGGTTTGTTGTTATTGAAGGAAAGATACTGAAGGACATCTTTGTTTTGGGGGTTCTTTTCAACAACCATTAGCAAAGAATAGAAATGGCTTGGAAGATTTCAACTTGTTGCTCATGGTAGAGATCTTAATTACCACAGTCGATCAAATGCAGCCTTTGTATTGTGCCTCTGTGTTGTATGTGGTCCATGTTGTACCATCATAACAGACCACATTACATGTAGTTGCTTGGTAATACAGGTGGCACGTGTTGCAACATATCATGAAACTCGTCCTGATCGATTCATGGCTGTGGACTTCGATGATGGGGTTGGCTCTGAGTTTAACATTACCTTCAAGATGCGAACCAGACAGAACCAGACCCTTCTACTTTACGTCGCTGATAGAACACAGGTAAAGACAATAGTAGAAAACGCATGCTGCTGTCTGGAGCAATACTTTTAACGAGTTCTGCTGCAGAAGCATGTTTTATGTGATTGCGACACAGGAATCTGGGCTCAATGCCTGGCCACTAGGTCAGTGCCTGAGAGGAAGCAGGACACATGATGTGCCTCATGCATTAAGACTAGAGCAGGTCATTGTTTGTGAAACAGCCACAAAGCAGCTGCTGTGCTGTATACTTTGAGGTATGCAGATGGACAAAACACAGTAGGGTTTTTTTTTGGCAGTTTTCTCCTGGCATTTTTTGTAGCTGTTTTTCTCTTTTGTGGCATTGCCTTAAGCTTTCAGCTACTGATGGGATCATGCATGTCACCTGCTTTATGATGTGTGAATGTATTCTTAATGTTCGTGATTGCTGGAGGAAGAGAGGAGTCAACTTGTGGTGGTTTTTGCCGAGTATATTCCTCTGGTTGATCTGAGTAGATAGAAGGGATTTGCTTAAAGAAAAAAGCCCTGCATTTTTAGGATTTTTTTAAATAGGCTCTCATTTAAAAGAACCAAATTAAGTGCAGAATCTAACAACCATTGTTTGTCATCCACAGGATAATGTATTCAGTGTTAGCGTGGTAGACGGCAAGATAGCTGTGAGAAGTTCACCTGGAGCTGATGCAGTAGAGCTGACTAGTCGAGTCAACACTTACAATGATGGGAACTGGCACTATGTCTCCATCATGAAGGTGCACCTAGAGTGAGTAGTGTTCAAAGGGTTTGAAACCACAGCAGCTAGATAGGAGAACTAATAACTTGGGATTCTGGACTTAACTGCAGAGTTTCCTTTTAAAGTAAGTTTCACTGGCTAGAAGGGGGCAGGAAGTGTACTTAGGGACCTCATGATGCTACATGGGTTTCTGTGGAATGTCTTGACTGTTTAAAATAAGCAAGCACTCTGTCTTGCATATAGTAATTACTTAAAATAAACAGTGCCTGTGGGAAAAAAAAAGTGCATTCATGGCAAATTCTCAGGGTTCTGAGTTTGGGCAGCGGTGATCTTGCCCTGAAAAACCAAATGAAGAGTGTTAATACGCAGGCTGGCTCCATGGCAGGTTGACCATGAACATTGATGACTATGAGATGCTGAACACGATGGCAGTGTCAGGCAGTCCATCGTTGCCAACCACTACACCTATATACTTTGGCGGCGTGCCACGGGACTACGCCATCAGGAGTGGAGCCGTGCCAACCACTGAGCGCCTGATTGGCTGCATAGGGGACATCACTGTCAATGAAAGGTGACAATGGATCATTCTCCAGCTTAATGTGTTTTTTTCCTGTTCCTTCTTCTGTTGCCAACAAATTTGTAAAACAAAAGTGACGTGAAAAATATTTTGTCTGATGAATAGATACAAATTGTATGTAAATGAGACCAGCATGTTTCACTTGGAGAAATGAATGGATACAAACTGTATGTACATTACATCAGCATGTTTTATTTGGAGAAAACACAAGAATCAACATGTTTCAAAATGAAGCAGAAAAAATGTCTTAAGAAGAAGAGAGGCAAAAAAGTGAAAAGGGTGCATGTTTGGTGATGAACAGGTTTGTGAACTTCGCCAGCATCCCTGAGGCTCGCCGTCAGGGTGTGTCTCTTGTGGAGTGTCCCATCAAATCTGATGAGGACTTGGAAGCAGAAGCAGCACAGAAACCTGTCGTAACAGCAGCACTGCCCACGGAGGCAGTTGGTTAGTATGGGGAAAAAATGTTGAGATTTTTAGTACTATGTAAAATTATTCACATTGGTCCAGCAATCTTTTGACTGTATTTCCTTTTTCTAATTGAAAAAAATGTGATGTAGGGTTAAATTCTCTTTAGAAAAATGGTTTTATACGTAACATAATCGATTGGCTTGACAGCCATGTTTAACAATTATCTGCGAATGTAAATAAGTCTGGACTCAGTGCATATAAAAGTAATCAACAGTCTGGTAGAGTTGTGGAAGGAACTGGGCAAAACAGCATCTTACAATGACAATGAAAAGTGACATCTTACAGCCCTGTTTTACAGACAATAATCAACAGCTTCCTTTACTCTCTGGTTGTCACCCAAACTCCTTGACAAAAATTGTCACAGACCAGTTTTTTTTGTATCAAAATTGTTGAGTATTCCATGTTCATGTGATTGAGAACAGCTTGTCAGCTCGGTATGGTTACCTTAGCACAATAGCGTCGTACAGAGACCTGAACAAAGCTGTACTTCCTGTCTGCTTACAGATAGTCCTGTGGTGATGGAATCAACAACAGTGGCACCAGACCAGTGTGCATTGCCTCTTGAGCCAAGCTTGATAGAAGAAGATGGAGAAGTTAGTGGCATGAGATTTGGTCTGAACACTTACAGCCGTCAGGAGTATCACGTACAGCCAGGGCGCCTTCGTCTTAGGTATGAATTTAACAAAAAGATTTGTTTCTTGTCACAATACTGTACCATGACCCAAAGTGCTAATATCTCAATTACAGATCCCTAACGCACCTTCCAAACAAAAAGTTCAAAACTGCAACCCTGGTAAGGCCCCCTCCACACATGCTCTCACCATGCGTCACCTGTGCACACAACTTGCTGACCAATACAGACCGACTTTCTCAAGCATTGTCACACAGGCCAGATGTGTGTGGATTTACCTCAGCCCTGTGTTTTCAGCATGGCTCCTGCGTCCCTTCCACCAGTACACTGCACTGTTGCAGGGTTCAAGGAACGTGAGCTTTTCTTTTGTTCCCCTGTTTCTGTTTGTACTTCTACTGTTTCTAGCTCAACAGTATTCAGTGTGGCAGTGTTCGCCTTCCCCGTGTTCCGCCTGTGTGCACGGATCTCGTTCCTCTGACACAGGACATTGGCCTTCAGCCTGTCGCGCCTTTTGCTTTCGACCATCTTCAGATTACCTGGCATGGCGTTTGACACTGTTGCCTGGATGATACGCCTTTCGTCTGCAGTGGATGGTGACTTGTCTGGAGGACGATCCCTTCTCTGCATGTCCACTCATGGAAACACTGGGCTCGTTGGTGTCACTGGTTCCTCTTGCGGTTCTAGTCATGCTCACCCTCTCCCTTTGGCTTCTGTCTGCCATAGCCTGGCGGACATCGGGCATTCTCTTCATGCGCCCTGACGGACACCCTCCTTCAAGGATGGAGTGGATGGAAGTAGCGGCGCTACACCACATCAGCCTCGTGTGGTGGTCTGTTTGCCTTGCTCTGGGCTCTTACGCAATGTCTTGCTGAGTGCACACATTTGCTTTCGCTCCTCCAACATCACGGCAGTGGCGTACTTCACCCGACTGTCGTACCCACTCCACGGCTCCTTCCTGTCCGCGGGTTGTCTGACCGACATGGTCCTTGCCACGCTGTGCTTCTTCACCTTGTATCATTCATGATGAACCTGTGGAGATGGTGGAAACTGACGTGTGGGTACATGTTTTGACTGTCAGCTGAAGTGGGATGTGAACACTGATGCCATAGTCAGCAAAGACTCTATCTACTGCGGAAACTCAGATCCTTTTCTGTTGACAGCGTAATTCTTAGCCTGTTATACAAATCTTTTACTGAACGTGTTTTGACATTTTCTTTTATTTGCTGGTTTGGCAATCTGTCCATTCGGGCTAGGAATAGTTTGAGTAGGATCGTGAACATGTGCTCCAAGACCATGGACACTACACAGAGGGATCTGCATTCCCTCTGAATACAGCACCTCATTCGTAAAGTCACTAGACCTGACCATGTTCTGTATAATGAATTCTCTCTTCTGCCATCTGGGCGCCACTACTGTGAACCTGTGTGTAAGACAAACAGACATAGACTTTCCTTTGTTCTGTCTGCAATTCGCTTTTTGAATAACTGGGTTAGGGTTGCATGCGTGCAGATGGCGGTGTGTGGATGTAAATATTCTACGTATCGTGGAGCTGCAGCAATTGTAATAATAATTGTTAATAAATTGTATTGTATTGTATGGTATTGTATTGTACACTATCAGTGGATGACAGGGCAAAAGAATGGGAAAATTCATCAGCAAAGCAAAGCTCAAACTGATTTTTTTTCTGCTATTGTTTGTTCTCAGGTCCGTGTTTTCAGTGGAATTCAAAACGACAGGAAGAAATGGGCTGATCTTATATGTGGCAGACAATAAGCACATTGACTTCATTGGGCTGTATATGATACAGGGGCGCCTTTATTACAGTTTTAACTGTGGTAGTGGTACTGCAAGACTGAGTGGCCCAGGAACGTACAATGATGGCCAGTGGCACAAGGTGGGAATCTTTATCAAAAGTTTCTCCCCCCACCCCCCAAAACCCATTTTTGTTTAAAATAGAAATATTTTTGAAAAGAAATTGTTCACGTTATTGTCATAGATTTCAGCAAGGTTTGCTGATGTTGAAATTGTGTTTTTTTCAGGCTGTGTTTGCTCGAACACAAAAGCTAGGCTCCCTGGAAATAGACGGAAACATTGTTGCAACTGGGGAGTCACCTGGTAACACCAGGTCTATCAATGTTGTGGCACCCTACTTTGTTGGAGGCCTGTCAGAAACGGTGGAGAAAGCGGCACTTGTTAATCTTGGGGTAAATATTGGCTCTGGGCTACCTTTTATCCTCTTTGTTTTGTGGATGTTTCATAGGGTTTTACTCTTTACCTTCAATTTATTTCATTAACCTCTTAATGTTATTGATAAATTTAGATAGTTAAGTAATTTTGTTCTCTATTATTTGTTGATATATTGTTGTGTTTTCCCTTTAATATATAATTTTAAAAGGTAAAATGGTTACAAATGAAAGAAGTGCCTACATGGAACGGACACCTCCTCCCCTCACCAAGAAAAATGCTTTTATACCTAAAATTATTAATTGGCTTGACAGCCATGTGTAACAGTCAAATACTCAAAGTAAATGCCTCTGTCAAAGACATATACACAGGATGTGCATTGAAATGCTGTAACTGCTAGTCTGACATCAGTGCCTTACTTGATGGAAATCCCTTATCAAGGAAGCCAGAGTGGTCTAATTCTTTTCAGAACCACTTTTTTTTTACATGACTGTATTGACGCTTTGTAATGAATGAAATGTTAATTTGTTCTTGCCAACAGGCAGGTGGGGCCAGTTTTCCAGGCTGTATTCGTAACGTGCGTGTGCATGATGAGGATATTGGCACTCCCATTCGAGAAGCAGAGGTCACGCCATGTTCTGCTTCTTTTGAGACTGGCACCTTCTTCCCAAGTTCTGGAGGATACATCCAGTTGTGTAAGTAGCTGGGCTTTTTTTCGTCCAGGAGTGGTGGTGACATGTCCAAACACCACACAATGTGCAGTGATGATGAGGCTGCATACAAGATCAAGAGAAATATGGTTGTGGAATGTTGCAGATGACTTGTTCAAGGTTGGTCGTGACATGGAGATACAAATGGAAGTGCGACCTCGATCTTTGAGTGGAGTACTGCTTGCTGTGCATGGACCAATGGATTACGTCGTACTGCAGCTTGTAGAGGGAAAGGTCAGAGCTAGGACAGAGGTTGTCAGTAGGCTATGGTGCCACGTAACCTTCCTCTTTGTTCAGACAAAGTTGTGCCTCATGTATGTATTGTTGTTTTTTTTTCAAAATATACTTTTAGCTTAAGAAACTTTGGAATTTTCAGGTGATCCTGTCTGCAGACAATGGGGCAGGCCCAATGACAACTGTATTCACACCGTCTGTGATGAACAGTCTTTGTGACGGCAACTGGCACAGAATAGAAGGTGAGCAGCAGTGTGATTCATACAGTGTTTTGTTTAATCTGTTTAGACCTATATTGATGTACATCCAGTCTCATTTTCAGTTATACTTTGAGGGCAATTGGAGAAAACACTTTAAATCCTGTACACCAAGGAAATGCAAGGTCTGATTCGGTCATGGCCATCACAACATTTGACTGTGGAGGGATGCAAAACATTGGAAATTCTTAAGAAAACAATGAAGAGTATCTCATCTGCTGTAAATATCAATAAAATGCAAGTACATTCGGGCAAGTAACATATCAACGATTTACATCTTCTGTGTGTGTGTGTGTGTTTGTGTGTGTTTGCCCCACAGCCAACAAGAACAAGAACGTGGTGAGATTGGTGGTGGATGGGATAGAAGCCCCAGAGCCAGGTATTGGCCCTGCAAGAGTGACGGCTGCAGACACCAACGATCCTCTCTACGTTGGTGGTGTGCCAGGTAGGCCATCTTGCACCCTAGGCTCGTATGGAATAGATGTGTGAACCTGTGCAACACATTGTCATATCTTGCACACATAAACTCACATTAACACGTTTAGGTCACTTCAACCCTGCTGATGGGAGTGGCATGCACTGTAGCCATAAAGGGAGGTAATAGCTCGACAGGTGTTGAGAACCTCGTGATATTACACATGGACGTGCGCGCACCCACATATGCACACACATGGAGAAGCAGTTTGATGTTAAAAAAAAAGAGAGGGTATATTGTCTGAAGTAAGAGTTCTGTCCCAGGGTGGATGAAAAACAGACTGGTGGGTATATTCTTGAGAGGTTACATAGGAGGCGAGTTTGAAATCTTGATCCATTAGGAGTATACTTTTAAGATATTGTAATAGGATTTTTACATTCATTTTGATGTTGGCGATATAAAACATTTTTGTGATAGGTGATGTTATTGCCATTTTCTCATGTAAACGTTGATGTTTTAACCCACAGACAAGAGTGCAAAGGGTGTGCTTACCAACGAGACATTTGTTGGATGCATACGCAACCTTCACCTGAATGACCGTCCACAGTACCTGGCATCTGGTGTTCCCACAGGAGACATAAGACGGGATTCGTGCCCTATTGCTTGACCTAAACTATCAACGTCTGTTTCTGACGCTATTTCCCAAACAGAAATCTAACTGGGCTGCTAAATTCTACTAAATTCTGATATATTTTAAATACTTCAGAAGGTATTCTGATATTAGTCATGTGTCACTCGAGTGACAGATGTTAACAATGACAAAGCCAGGATCACTTTATTGAGCAGGACTGGAGCTGTTGTCTGGCTTAGCATTTTTACTAGCGCAACATCAACGGACTTCTCAATGACTGAAGGTCTACAAGATAAACTGTGTGCATGTATTATGAATTTGACTTGTGAGCAGGTTTAAGAGGATTTTCTCACAATTTACTTTCGAAAGGGTGTTAATCTTAATGTATTAAGTTTTAATGCATCACATAATAATGGTGAGTGTTGTTACTGAAGGCTTTTTATTCACAGAATCTAAATACTCAGCTTTTAACCCAATTTCAACCCATTTTGATTAATATAATGGTGATGCAATTTGTAATCTTCTCTAATGTTAGTGTGACCTGGTAAAATGCTTAAAGCCTGTTGAATATGGAAAGCGGTGATCACAGTTTTGTAGATGATCATTTTGCCCTCCACTTGTGGCATTTATTTATCGGTGCGATTGTTGGCATTTTACTAAAGGTTTTATGCTAATATCTGGTTCCTAGTAAATGCATCCACAAGCAGAGAGGATCAATGTGCAGTATACAAAGTGCGTTCTAGTCACATGTCAGGCTTTGTGAGGAGTAAACTGTTTTATAAGAAAGATGTCAAACTTTATTAATATATTTTTGTAAATGTGGTATATTTTACAGCTGTGACAGAATAAAACATTAGAATGGGAAAACAAATTCCAAATTTTCGTAATATGGGACTGAGTAAGGTATAATGTTTTAAACTTTGATTATATTATACTCAATAACACAGCCACATTGAAAAAACATTACGTGCATCTTGTCACATGTCATAACATTAAAGTGAAACTGGCTCGGACATATCCATAACAGGCACTGAGCAGACATTGAGATCTTCAAAAGGTTTAATTTTAAAACTGTTTACAAAAAAACAGATGCCAGATTTACAGTCTCTGGATGACTGCAAATAGACCACATTGTGGCATAAAGATGTTAGATATTATGCTTAGGGTTTTAGACGTACAGATCTGACAGCTGAAAACTAATGCCCACATTCTGAAACTTTATGGTCTGTTTCACACAAGCATTACTATCTTCATAAAGCAATCAGACTTTAACCAGATTGTGCTAGCAGTGCAGGTTCATGTATATCATTGCTCAGTAGAAACTACGCTGTTTGTGGTCACAGTTGGTTGTGACAACAGAGATACATGGCTGTTCTGGCATAAGAAGTTCTCAGGATTCCAGTCTTTGTCTCAAAATTGACAATCATTTGGCCTCTTCTGAAGTTAAAGCCAAAGTTCTATACAGATGCTAAACAGTATTATTTTTGTGCAAAGCAGTGTCCAAGAATGTTTAGGAAATGTGTTGTAATAACTACATCATTTTCTGTCCTTGTTTTCATATATTTGTGCATGCTTCTTTTGGAGAAATACATTTAACATCATGACAAGCAAACTTTCCCCACTGTTGAGTGCCTTGATTGTAAATGGAATCTCAATGTCACTAAATGTAAGTGGGAAATTTGTTATGTTCAACATTCTGTTCATGTATGTATTTTCATCTCCCAGCTGCCTGTTGAAGCTAGTGATATGAATGAAGTCAGCATTAAAGAAAATCCACTCTTTTTGCCAACAAAAGTGTCATGCAGGAACTAGGGCTGTACCGAATATCAGATTTCAGCATTTTGGCCAAATACAAATGTTCATTATTTAGAGAGGCTGGATCCAAAAATACATGTTTAATTACATGTTCAAATGTTAACTATTTTAAGTTTTGTACATGAAGATTTGACCTTTTTTAAAAAATAATTTGTCCCAATATAAATTTGAGTTGAATATTCAGCACTGCTCTGACAAGAACAGATGACAAAGTTCTTAGGGAGGGTGGGGGGGGGAATTGGTGCTTAACGTCCAGCCGCAAACTATGTGCATAAAATCCTTAGGGAAACATCAATAAAACAATCATAATATAATTATAAAAAAGAGTTTCTTTTAAATGCACTGGATTGTCAATCTTTGGTGGTATTTACATAGTGATTTTTGTTTTCTTTGAGAGATTAGTCTTCCATGTTGACACATGTACAAAAATATCAGAACAAGGACTCTGTGCAATCACTGCCTTGTGTTTTCCTGCTTCAGTGTGTGTGTGTGTGTGTGAGAGAGCAAGAGAGAATACAGAGGAATTAAACAATTATGCATTAAGTGCATTGCTTATTTCACTTTGTGGAAATGAACGTTGCTTTAACATGAACATGAAGTAATCTTTCTTCTGCATCAAACTGAGAATAATTGCAGAATGAAGTGCGACACACAAAGCATATAGTTCTAGTGACGTACAAAATCTTTTGTCAAAATATGTAATTCTAGTGGTGTATACAATCCTTTACATTCAGACATGTACCCCAGTAAATTTCTACACTTGGTGAGAGAATCAGGCCCACCATTACAACGTTAATGTAGTTCTTGTTTAACATAGCGACGCAAGTCCAGGTGTTGAGTTACTCTATGATTTTACAAACCTGTTGGGTTGAGAATCGGATCAGTTACTTTGTGCACTTCCCGCTTGAAGTGTGTGTTGGCATAAATACCACTTTCATCCATCCATGTATTGCGACCAGGTCGTCGGTAATCATCGGTGTTGGTGAACTGTGAGTGGCACTTGCGATAGGCTGAGGACAAATCTGCAAACTCTGGAGGTTTCTCCTGCAATGCCAAAACATGACTGTTAAAAAAATAGAGAAACGGGTGGTGGTGGTGGTTATTTAGAGGGACAGTGCTTCCACTTCGCGGTGATTTCACACTATGGGGGATGGGGTCCTATTACTAAACTATGCACTGAAAGAACCACCAGACTGATGGCTGCAGTAAGATGGTCAGTGTGGACAGGCAGTTTAATGTGCGGGGAAATGGCCGAATGGAGTTTGCACAATGTTTTTTAACTCCAGGAAATAATCCTTGGCCACACCAGGATTTGAACCAGCAACCTTCCATCTGCTAGTCCGAAGCTCTACCAACTGAGCTAACCAGGCCCCATAAACAGGTGACTGGGCAGTGGGGCTTGGGGTAATAAAGGTACAACAAAAGGAACTTAGCCAAGTGACAATTAGACAAGTCATAGAAAGGGATACAAAATTACATAAGCAGCGACAAGAAAAGAACAAATATTACAGTGAAGATGTATACCGAAGTAAAGAGAAAAGAAACGGGCAACTGCGGCTAAGTTCTTTTTGTTGTACCTTTATTACCCCAAGCCACAGTCGCCCATTTCTTTTCTCTTTACTTCAGTATTCATCTTGACTACTATTTGTTGTCTTGTCGCTCTGTTTTTTTAAATGAAATTTTTATGCCTTTCCATGACTTGTTGTCTAACACTCGCTTGGTTAAGTTCCTTTTGTTGCACCTGTTAAAAGAATACTAAAATGTATCGGTCTTCCTTGGGCAGTCAAGGAATTAGTGTATTAAACTGCAGCTTGTGCTTTCCCTTGAATTATCATGCTTCTTATAAAGCAAGTACAGCTTCAATTCTGCTGAAAATACATTGCTTGGTTTCTGGTAACCCCATGTTATTGCATTACAGGAGCAGCTTGGCAAATTCAGACTCCATGACATCAAAGTCTAACACTTACTGGTATAGGCACATAGGGGTATGGAGCCTTATAGCCTGCATTGTATGTTGTCTCAGAGTAGAACTTGAAATGGTCTGGATGGTGATGAGGCAACACAGAGCCATAGCCAAACTTTGGATCACCTGTGTCCCTGGTCATATCAAATATTGATAATGACGACAGATGAGATGACAAAAAAAGACAATACTGGGAAAACTAAGATAACACTTGCCTTACATACTGCTGTTCTTTGTAAAAGGTGGTTATCTTAGATGTATACTATAATATGCATGCTGCTATTTGTTCAAGCACTCCTGTGCTAAACAACACATGTCTTTATGCAGTCCAAATACTGAACAGAACTAGAAACATTTCAGTGTAGTGTATATCGTTTGTCACAATGTCAGTTCAGCCTGGAAGATGGATTTCAGCAGACAATTGTGCCCCTTTGTCTTTCAAAATGGGATGGTCAGTAAAGGCGCTAGATGTATTACACAAGATTTCAATATTTTTCTTAAAAATCCACATTTTATTTATTTTTTTTTTATTATCTTCCACACAAAGATGTATCTGCATCCTTAAGACAAAGATCTAACTGAACCCTCGAGATGGCAATGACCAGTTCTACATTCAAGATATTGATATTTTAATGGTAAAAACTATTTTTAAAACACCAATTTTTTTGTCCAGACAGCAAATTTGAATTTGTGCTTTTGGATGGGCCCCCTAAGTGTATAATTGTACCTAGGAGTAGCCATGTTTAAGCTGGATTTTTACAATCTCACCTGTCAATATCAACATGCCTTACAGTATCCTCAGTAAACATGGACCTTACATTGTCCTTCTCACTAAACAGTGGCTTCAGCTCTATCTGCCTGGTATGATCCTGGTAAGTGGTTAATGGGAATGACTGGAACAGAAATGACAAATGAAGAATCCATAATGTCAGATGATTGGGGCTACCTGCAGAAAACAAAAAAAGTTGCATCAAGTTTCACAACATTTACTGAAAAATGTTTATAAATGACTTTAAGATCGGGCACAACAAAATGGTAGAAATGCTATACCCCGTCTGTTACAGATGCAAGACGATTGTATGTGGAAAGATGGAGGTCTCGTTTGGGCTCATGGTTTAGATCATGGTCTTTGGGTTCCGCCTCTCTAGCCTGGTGCCTGTAATGAAGGTAGAAGAAAAGTTTGAAGCAAAAACAATCATTCGATCATCATTGAATCAACGTAAACTTCAGTTCGAGAAAAAAATCGGCTGTACAGGCACGAATGGGCTATCATGTGGCTTATAAAATCATGGCAATAAAGATGAAGTGAACTTATATCTAACAGTTTTTTTTTAAAAAAAACTTCTTCTGTCAAAATAACCCAGTGATCAACATTATCGATTATAATTATCCACTGCATATGGTTGTATTAACTATTAAGTCCGTCTAGAACCATAACTCACCATGTTGAAGTAAGCACAGCACGAGAATAATTCATGTGATCTGAGCGAAGCGAAAGGGTGCCCTTCCGCTCAACAGTGTCTGGCAAGGCAAAGTAGTCCATGTTAAAAACTGATTTTTATATGCCTAACTGCCTCAAGTGGGGATAAACAGCTGGCGTCCGTAACTCAGCATTTACATTGACAACGGAAGTGACTCTAAACACTACAGCCCCGCGAGAACATACAATGAAAAGGTACTATGGTTCATAACAACGTGGTAAATAATAAAGAATTATTAGTATGCATAAGTAGATCTATATTAAAATTGTTTATGACAAAGTATAAAACGGTTGTGGAAAAAACATTGGGGCAAACATTTTATTAGATATAAATAAGCTTATGTCCTCCCATCATGTAACTGAGGCTCGTTGGTCTAGGGGTATGATTCTCGCTTTGGGTGCGAGAGGTCCCGGGTTCGAATCCCGGACGAGCCCTATTTTTTTTCCCCCATTAATGTTCGCTGTTCAGGTGAAAAACCTAAAAGTTGTTTACTATTTTACATTTTAAAAGCTGTTAACTATTTCTAATGATTTCCGGTCGGACAAGATCAAGTAGCGTATAAATACTTTGCAAACAGGATATGCATTTGTCAATAACTTACATTTTTAAAAAGCTGAAACAGTGCAGCATGAGAACAAAATGATCGTCGATCTTAACTGAATGTAACTGCAAGATGTCCTCCAAAAGGCGGCAGCTTAAACTTTGTAGTGCAGAAACAATTTTCTTGGAACAACAACAATAACAGCTCCAACCGCCTGTTGATAACGCTTGGTTTGTTTCCCACCCCAACCCTTCCACAACCACACGCTCGTGCACGTGCAGACAGTCCTGCGTTTATCCGATTTAGTCGGACAACACGGTCGGATTCTCACTGAACGTGTGGCCGAGGGACCATGAACTCCAGCACGGGACTGGCCGATGCTGGCAGATGTTAAACCAGGCAAAGTACTTTTTATCAGCACTCCTCAGGGCTGCTGCGTGATGTAGTGTATATCTGCTGTAGTCACTGCCTCGTAAGGACGCCCCTGTGTATATGCAATGTCATGGCTCTGCGCATCTTCAAAGTAGGTACACCAGATCGATCGTAATGACTGCATATGAACATATCAGTTCCTCAAGTCATACGAAATAAGTTGATCGTAATTGTTAGTTGTTGCCGTCTTCTTTTTCATTATTATTACTTACTGGTTTTTAAAATAAATACTGTATCCTGGTCTGGTTTCTTTTTGCAGTAAATATATTTGGCAGGTAACCTTAATTATATTTCGAGGGATAAAAGCTTTCATGGGATAAAGTTGGTCCAGGCCATTGATCTGTCAGCTATGGCCCCGACTAGCGACGTAAATAGGACTTTACAGAACGCGGTTACCTGTTGTGTTTTTTTTTTAATTACTGAGCAGGTGTGTGGGATGTCGAGAAGATAGAGAAGTATGGAAGATAAAGTACATCCGTGTGTCACAAGTTGATAATACGTAGTACGTACCATGCGCATGTGTGAGATCTTTATATTGCTGTTGTACTTCAATCTATACATGCCTGGACGTAACGCTCAATGATTTTGGAAAGAATGTATGCAGTCTGATGTGTCTGCATTTATAATTAAAACCATCAGTACTCGTACATATAGTGACACGGGGCTTTACAACAGATCAAACTTATAGTAAGATAAGTTTTAAATATTTCCCACTTTTGCTTACGTCAAGTGACGTGCAGAAGTCGTCACCGTCAGTGTGCACATAAGCAAAATGTGCAGACATCATCACCGTCCGTCTACACCTAGCGCGCATGTACACACAAAACTGTGCAAACAGTAGTGTCACCATGAGCTATGTGACAGGAGGTGTTGGCGATTTGAGAACACCGTCTTGTGCCCCCCCTCACCCCCCAAAACACAAGAGAGCTTACGAAAAAGGCGACATGTACCTGTGTCTTCCATTATTTTAATTCCCGCTCGTCTGCTTGTCTAGGGACAGACTACCGCCTTTTCTTGGCAGAACTCCCTCTAGGGTAAGCCGGACTCGTGTTTCAAGAGGTGTCTCCCTTGCATACTTCAAGTTTTGTGGTCCCTGCGTCACCGCTGCGTGGTCCCACATTAATAAGCCATTATTCTGCTCACGCTAAGGAGGTTAGACGCCTAGGTGATTATACAAGGTGCATTTAATTCACTTGCATGTATCGTATGACATTCACTGAATGGTTAAACACGCGTGAACTCTGTTTGTGGATAGTGAGCAGTATAATTTTATTCGTGTATACAGTGTACAAAGGAGCAGAAATCGCAGTTTGTACACACACAGTCATTTACGCATGCCTATAATTTATAGTATAAATCCGACGTGCATATGCACACACACATGCACATAAACAGACACACGCTGAACTTTATTCATCGGGAGCAGTCGTACAGACAACGAGAACATGGACGTGCAGAAATGCCACAAAAATCTTATTAAGCGTGCACATACTCCCCAAACTCTCTTTCTCTCCCCCCCCCCACACTCTTTTTCTCTCGCAGACGCGATCCCATAATATTGTACTCCCGAAATACTTCTCATCTAGCTGAGTTGAATTCGCTCAGGCCATGACTATAGGTCAGGGGATGGTAAGAAGGGGAGAACAGGTGTGTGCGTGTGGGTGTGTGTGTGTGTTGGTGGGGGGGGGGGGGGTTGGAAGTGATAAATTTTAGCAATCCTTTGGTTAAGGAGACAGCGGGAGTGCCGCGACCCTCATGTTTTAGCAGTCCTCATCTGTAAATCAGATAATATCCCTGGCTGGCTTGCATAAGCGTTTGTAGCTGCTGTTCTGGTCATAATAGCGGTCGTAAGGCCGTTCGGCCTGTGTATTTTACGTGCACATTTACGAATGAACAGGTGATAAGAATATTCATGCAAGCCACCCCAGTCTGTATATGCTGGACCCTGGGTCGTCCATAAATCAAACAAAATGCCATACTGCCTGAAGCACCGCCTCTTCTGTAAATCAAGTAGACTGTTTCATCCGTGGCACATACCTGATCTGTAAGTCCCGTAAACTATTGTACTCTTATCTTGCACGCCAACCGAATATGTAACTAAGGTGTTCTTTTGTTAACTGCCGTTATCTTCATACCGAGCATGCAACGACCTTTTGCTGTAACGAAAATCGCGTGGTTGTATCGCATCCATGGTGATAAATTGATAATCCTCGCAGATTATCCAGCTTATTCCACCCCGTACAGCATATTTAACACTTCCTACATATGCTCGTCTGCGCCAATCATCATCGCAGGCCCCTATACATTATGGAATTCAACACGACAGATGGACAAACTGCTTCACGGGACAGGAAGTTCGATTATATTTTCAGGACACGTCCACAGCAGATAGTTCCACTGTGAAGTCTAGAATGACAACGGGTGCCAGCGCAAACTCGCTGTACACCACTTTGCATGTCTGAGTACTTAACCGTGCATGGACAAAAGTAACCCGGATGTCCATGCACCGTGAACTCGATGTACACCTGTTAGCTTTCAGAAATACCTATTTACCGGATCTGAACCCACGACTGTCGCCGCTTTGATGACAAGCACGCAATATTACTTCTAAAATGCGACGTCCTTAACATCAGGATGGGAAAGCCAGGCTATAATACAAGCGGTATGATGGCCATCTTTCGATTTAAGTGCAAAACGTTAAGTCGCATATTGTAGGTACGTTCCCATGCTATATGTCAGTTTCACAGTCACCCCGTGTACCTGCAAAAAAAGGAGGTTGGGGAGAAGGAATCTCAACCCCCCCCCCTTTCAACAAATTGTCTCTTTAATATCTCTGTTAATGCTTGGTGCAGTATATGTTTGTACAACGAGCCAGTGTTTGCATAACAACAATTGCCGTATAGTCAGTGTCCAACATCGTAGAGAAAGGTTCGTGCAGGTTGAGAAATGCTGACATCTTTGTTGTCAGAGGTCGTGAACAGCTTTATACGTGGCGTTAAAACGCGAATAACTTTCGACGTATAGGAATTCAAGCTACCGTTAATGAAGGGACGCGTTCATGTCTATAGCACACAAACATTACCGACAGGAAGCAAGTTTCTCGCTCTCGCGTGGATTTACACCAGGTGTCTTTCGCGTGTTGTCCAAAAGCCAGAATCGCGAGAACTAATGTTGACGTCAAATATCAGATACTCGAACATGTCATATACTAGCTTTCCTTGCCTCTCTCCCTTGTAGGCAACGCTCCCCACCTGGGCAAGTTCTTTTCCTTTCTTACTGCCTCATTTATATAAACTTCTTGTTGCGTTTGGAAGGAAATTGCTTCCACCTTTCGGTGATTTCGCACGCGTTTTATAAACACCATCAGTTATCAAAAATAAACTTGCCCAAATACTGATTTTTCAATGTATCAAATGGTTCTTGTCTCCACTAAACAACCAACGTTTACTTACTGAAGCAAAGACTTGTATTTTTTAATACTTTTTTCTGTATAGTCTGCTTTTGTTCGGGGTTAGGCAGGTCTCTTATCAATGAAAGTCTGGTCGAGCGAACAGTGCAGACACACAAGCAACTCCGCACACGTGCAGACCAAATAGCTTATTACAAATCACGAAACCGTGTAGTCCTTCTGCACGGGAAGAAAAACACACAGACTTCAATTCGTATTGCATATTGGCAAGTACTGTACAGTATATATATATATATACCTGAGCGCGCACAAGAACTTTCTGGGAGGGGGGGTCAACACAGGGGCGTATAGCTACAAGATCTACTTGAAACTTGGTATGGGGGACGGGAGAGAAGGGGTCTGGATAGGAGAAGGCGTAAAAGTTGGGTGGGTTGAGCCCCTAAGTTGTCAGGGTATGTTAGGGGCTCAGTCAGCTGTGTGCACAGCTTTTTAAAATCATTGTAAGCTTGTCAATCGGCTGTCAATGTGAGAATGACCTGTAAGTGTACTCTGTGAAATCTGTATATGACTGGCGGGGAAGGGGGTTCCTAAACTGGCATTACAGTTCATATACAAAATAAAAACTATTGGCGCCAGTCAGCCAGTCTAAAAGAAAAACAAAGATTGCTTTTATTAGATGCAGAATATTGAGATTTTCAAGCAATGATACTGTTACATACAGCATGCGTATCATGCCTAAATAAATACTGTGCCCTCGTCTGTAATCAGGTTTCGTATGCTAAGATATTTAAACGAACTCTTCTAAGCGATTCCTAGCGAAAGCAAAATCTAAGCAACATCCCTATAGTGTTGCTACTGTCAGTGGAGGAGACGACTAATGAATGACATTATTACTTTTGTTGGTGGTGTAAGCGACGAACAGTTATAGTTATCTCAGCAGAAGTCGTCTGCTGGAGTTAATAACGTTGTCGGGGGGGGG